>CM057106.1:12301082-12886082 GCA_029959045.1 Taenioides sp. WSHXM2023 | reverse complement strand
TTTACTTTTTTGTATTATGAATTGAACTGAAAGTTTACTTCCCAGATTCTCAATTCTTATCAGTTATTATTTCTTGATTCTTTATCCTTATTGTGACGATAATGTGTCTGAAAGAGCAGAAAGGAGACATTTTCCAACAGGGACAATAACAAATAAATCTTTGTTTAACATTAAAGTTTTGTGATGTCAGGGCGTCCTGGAAAAGATCCGAATGAAGATCCAAAAGTTGGAGAAGGCCATTCAAACCCAGACCGAGTCCTGCCAAGAGCCATGCAGGACCAAGTGCCCCGTCCCTGTGGTGTCCGGTGAGAATCTTCTGCTCCTTCTGACCCTCTCCTCTGCTCTATCTGACCCTCTCCTCTGCTCCATCTGACCTTCTCCTCTGCTCCATCTGACCTTCTCCTCTGTTCTATCTGACCCGCTTCTCTCCATCCTCTGCTCCATCTGACCATCTCCTCCTCATCCTCTGCTCCATCTGACCCTCTCCTCTGCATTTTGTTTATTTCAGGTAAGGAGTGTGAGGACATCTTCCGCCGTGGAGGTCTGGACTCTCAGATGTACTTGGTTCGCCCAAATCCTCTCGGCCCGGCTTATAAGGTCTACTGCGACCAGGAATCTCATAATGGAGGTAATTAATGTTTAAGTAATTATGATAATCTTAGTTTAGCTTAAATTTAGATAATTATTACATTTTATTGTATTTTCTTATACTTATCAAGGCTGGCTGGTGATTCAAAATCGGTTGGATGGTAGTGTGGACTTTGGCCGCCGTTGGGACGATTACAGAAGAGGTTTTGGGAATATCGCTTTGGATGTTGGAAAAGGACACTGCCAAACTCCAGGTACAAAAAGATACCAACAAAATCCAGATCAGATCCTTCTAGAACTAAGTGAAGTGTGCATGTCCTCCCTGTGTTACTGTGGCAGAGTGCTTAGTCTGTCTCTCAGCAAGGAGGTTGTGGGTTGAATCCCCTCTTATTTGTGCAGGTGAATACTGGCTTGGAAACGATAAAATCAGTCAGATCTCTAAACTGGGACCCACTGAGCTGTTAGTGGAGATGGAGGACTGGAGTGGTGCAAAGGTACAACCAATGTATTACAAATCCTAATGTTATTTCATTTGAATGTGTTTATCTATTTTAGGTCCTATACACAAAATAGACCCTTGTGAGCTTTAAGACATGTTATAATGTTGTTACCTCCTCCAAAACATACCTGGAGTTGTGTTTAGTTTCATTCACACATGTTTGAGTACATGTCTGTCTACATCTGTTCCACCTTGTGATGTCACATAGTGGTAGATTTCAAGTTCAGTAGAGATTGAAACAGAGGGATTATCCAAATTATATCCAAATGATTCTAGTGAAGGTGTACGGAGTTTAAAAACACAAAGGAGCATTTCTTGTATTGCCACATGATATCACAAGGTGTTTTCAGTTTAGACGTAGACTTAGACAAACTTTACTGATTCACAAAGGAAATTATTTGGACATAGTAGCTCACAGCATATTATAATAACAAAGAGATATTGTATAAAACATTCTAAATAAGTAGCAGAAATAGCAAGAGACTGATGTCAAATAAAGCATAATTATATAAATGTATATTTACAAGTAAAACTACAACATAGAAGAGCTCAGTTTATATGCAGGATGTGTGTGTTAAACATGTGTGAATGAAACAAAACACAGTTCCAGGTAAGTTTTTGATGAGGAAACATCATTGTAAGATCAGAAAATAGTGTAATATAGGCCCCTTAAAATAAACTTCCTTTCTGTTTTGCAGGTGCACGCTCAGTACCAGCAGTTCACGGTTCAGGGTGACAGCACTCACTACGTTTTAGCGGTGGATAGGTACAGTGGCACTGCCGGTAACTGTCTCCTGGAGGGCTCCACTGAACATTTTGGCATCAACAAAACTATGACCATCCACAACGGAATGATGTTCAGCACCTACGACCGTGACAATGACAACTGGTGAGGGCATAACAAAACGAAACAAGCAAAACAAGAAATTAGTGCTGCCATAGCGATTAACAATTTAAAGGTGCATTGATGTTTTTGCTTTGTGCAGAATGTATGCTTGCATTCATTTAATTGTCAGTGAAATACCTTGAAAAGCATGCATTTGAACTTTGAGTGGGCTTACCTCTTCACAGATCAGAACTGTAACTTGACCTGGTGATGTCATGTACTTGTATTTATGGAGATAGATAAATGTAATGCTATCTTGATGAAGACAAGCAGATGGCAGTAATAGGAGTAGTAGCAGTAGCAGTAGTAGTAGTAGTAGTAATAGTTTAGTAGTAGTACATTATTAATATTACTTCTTTCTCTTCGCAGGAATCCTGGGGACCCATCTAAACAGTGTGCACGGGAGGACGGTGGTGGCTGGTGGTACAACCGTTGCCACTCGGCCAATCCAAATGGCCGATACTACATGAGCGGGGTTTACACCAAACAGATGGCGAAACACGGTACAGATGACGGCGTGGTGTGGATCAACTGGAAGGGAGCCTGGTACTCGCTCAAAGCCATCAGCATGAAGATACGGCCATTCTTCCAGTCACGATAAAAGTGAAAATAAGAACACTGCAAAAATGTTGATACTTTGCGGCTGATGTTATTAACATTCTCTGGGGTATGAAGTTAACTGAAAGCACTACTCTGTCTGAAGCTCTGTTACTCAAGTTAGACTTTAATCTGATCTTTATTTGAACACAATCTGACCAGGAAGAGCTGATTTAATTGGAACTACAACTGGTGAGCTGATATGTGCTGTTAAACTAGTCTCACACACACACAAAATTCACACACTCATAAACTAGCTAGTATTAGCCAGCGTTTTGTTTTTTGTTTTTTTTACAGTTAGTCACTCTCACTTCTGTGGAAAATCAAACACCTAAACAGGAACCATGAACGCTCGTATTGATCACAGGCTCCTAAAAAAGTGAAGTTTAAATTTTTCAGACAATCTTAAAACTTTTTCTAAAACACCCCAGCATGATGTCACTGTAAAGTATCAATAATCTATACGAGTTCAAATAACCTGTAAAGACTATGTGGTCCTGTTTTATGCAGTATTCTAGGTTTTTTAATTACGTCGGATTTGGTTGGTATCCTATGGAAAAATAAAATCTTTAAGGGACACCATGAAACTTTTCTGGTCAGGCCTGTCACCTGTTTGACTCCATGGAGATGCTATTGCCTTGCTTAGAATGTTACAAAGTATGGCATTAAACTCAGCAGAGTTTTTTATTTCTTAAATCTTGAAAGTATTGAAAAAAATGTATTCTTATTGTAAGCTGCATCATCTCACCACAGACCTCAACTAAGCCTGGTGACCCCGCTTGTCTTCATTGTTTAATGCCATACTGTGGAATATTACAGGCAAAGCAATAACACAAGAACAAACAGCTGGCGGACCCTACAAAAAAAGTTAATGAGTGCTTGAATCAAATAACATGTGACTTGGTTTGAGTACAGATGAAACAAAACACAACTCCAGGTATATTCTCGATAAAGATTGATAATTTTATTAAAAGTAAAAATAATATTTAAGGCACCTTTTACTCCACCTATTTTTTTTTTTTTTTTTTTTTTTTTTGCTACAAAGAATAAATAAACTAGCCTGAAAATTACAGTGGGGAAAGTGCTTTTTTGAGCTGGAGAACAGGCAAGAACAGCACACATATTAAAACTTCAACTCTTGTACAGATTCAGTTTTTGCAGTGTAACAGGAAGAAACACAGGACTGTCAAAATAAAAGCCCTGTCTTACAAATGTTGTGGTGGATATTTATTTAAAAGTTTAAAATTGTGTTGTTTGAGAATGTGCACATATTATAGCCCTTGTTTTGGGTTCAAACTAATAAAAATAAATAAAATAATTATAAATACTGAACTGCTGTATAATGTAAATGAGACAAGATATGGTTTGGGTTTTGACCTTTACTTTTTTACATTCATTGGGTTTGTAAACAACAATGAGATCTCCAACACCAAAATTTTACAATAAAATGTTGAGGTATTTCACATTCAAGCCACTGTTATTGTATGGTATTAAACTAAGCAGAAAAATAAATAACATCCCCATGGAGAAAAGCAGGTGGTAAAGTTACATATTGCACCTTTAAAGCAACAATTCAAATTAGAAAATGTATTTTGATATTAAGTATTGAAACTAAAGCCCCTTATTTTTCAGTCTAGCTTCAATCACACATGTTTAAAGAATACACAGAATAATTTCTTGGCACCATGACAAACAAATATGAAAGAAGGCAAACAAACTGATTGGTCGCACAGAATTTTGAACAAAATCAAATTTGTATTGTGTTGTATTGTATTTGTCTCTCTCAGATTAGCAGAGTTTGGTGCTTCACTCATTGATTCTGCAGAAATTTGCAATGTTTTTCAGTCCCTTGTGTTATTTTTCTTTCTTTATTCCTTGTAAGCCATATTTGTTTTGATATGGAAGGACCATGTGTGTCCCTGATTGGCTAATCCACCTGTCAGTCACACCCATCTGAACTTGAGAAGATTCAGCAGTGACCAGACTCGCATCTTCGCAAAGTACTGGAGAAGTGTGTATTCTGGGCCATTTGGTAAATTCAGCCATTCAAATTGCAGTTTTGATTGTTATTAATATTGAAGAAAAAAAAAAAAGAATTATTCAAGTTCTGACGAATCGTAAATATCCTCAAACTCAAGTTGATTTGGTCGTAGATCTTCAAACAGGTTGAGTCCCTCGTCCAGAACAGTTTTGATGGTTTTATAAACAGGACTCGGGTCTGGTCCAAAGTCGACTGGGGCCGTGCGAATTTGTGGAATCATTTCTGGTTTCACTGTTTTAGATTTCCTCTCTTTGTTGTGCATTTTTTCCATTTCAGATCCGAGTGCTGTGTAGTCTTCCAGGTTCACTGACAACGATGAACTGGACTGACAGGAGCCGAGACAGGAGCGCACCCTCATGTCCACCTCCACCTGGAAAAAATAACATACATTTTAGAATAAAAAAAAAAAACATACAACACAGTCACCCTCTGCAGGCAACAGTGGGGAATGAAGCACCTTGAAATGGCTAATTAGCAGCACAGGTTTAATGTACCATTCTCTGGATTCTAAGGATGGCTCTGCCTGGAATGCTCTACAGTATGACATAAAACTGCTCTACTTTATATTTATCGAATTCCAGGTGGTTTTATAGCTCAAAAATACATAGAAAAACAGGCATTCTGGCTGGGAGCGGGGTTGCTTCTCGATCTGACCTGTAACTTGGTCTGATTTTATCTTACCTTTAAATCATCTGTAAGTCTATTTGATTTTTTTTTTTCCTCTGTCAGGCCAAACTGGCACACTATCAGAAATAAGTAACCTAGGCAGCATCTACTGGTGAAGTGTGAGAATACAACAGGGGTGGGTCGGCCAGTCTAATTACAGATGGTAGCTTTAAGTTTTAAGTGTCCTGTATTGTTTTTTATTAGGTATAGTGCAGCAGGCGTTGGGGCAGACAAACACAGTCGCGCTAACTGAAGATTACTGGACATCTCTCAGTAATGAACTACCTCAGGGTCACAGCACATTATTTCACCCACAGTGGGAACTTCAGTCGCTTTGACTGTTATGAAGACAGAAGAGAAGCACTTCACTCACACTGATGCAGAACACTTCATGAAAGTGGAACATGAGAGTAGAACATCGAACACTAAGTGTCTCACTGATTATTGTTATGGTTTGCACTAAAAACACATTTGCACAAAGCAGCGCCTATCCACTTTTCACATTGATAAGAGTATTAAAACAATGATTCAAGGGACAAAAATGTGCGATTAATTTGTGATAATATGCGTAAGTTAACTATGACATGAGATTGATTGCTATTAAATATTTGAATTGATTGACAGTACTAATTTTAACTGCTCCCATCTCAGTCAAACACTACAGGAGAATAGGTGAATGGGAGGGCATCTGACACAATTCTCACCTCAGTTCGCAGCAGCTCTTCCACTTGTTTTTGGACTTTTTCTTTGAGTTCTGTTATCTTCAGCTCCAGACTTTTCGACTGGTTCCATAGAGACGTCAAGTTTCTAGTCAAATCTCTGGCAAGCTTTACAAACCTCACCTGCAGAGCTGACAAAAATAAAAAGTATAATATAATAGTATAATAATAGTAATTCCTGGGCCTATCCACATGAAATAAAAGCTGTAACATGTTTTCTGTCAGCACAAATGAACATGGAAATAATTTTTTCACAATTAGCTTCAGAAAGTACCACCATTATTCAACACCCAAAATGTTGTTGAAAGGACTTTAAATTATAAGACTGATAAGACATGTTTTTGGAGCTAATCCCAAACAAATAATGACAAAACAGTTGGATCGTAAGGTTGAATAGATAATGTCTTACAAAAGCAATACATCTCCCATAGACGCTTATATAGACTCTTCCCCTCCTTCTGAAAATCATTAAATTCTTGTGTCAGTAGTCTGGGTTCTTACCGGCTGCGTTCATGATATGTTCTCGGTTGACGTGGTAAAGCCGTGCTGTTGTAGCCATTGTCTTCTGTGTTGCATCTTTATAAGTTTTTGTCATTTTACAAATATTCCTCAGTTTACTCTCCACTTTCTTCTCATGCTCCAGAATCAAACCCTGGATTCTGCAGCCAGATGGGCAGCTCGAGACCTGCACCACAGAGAAAAATAGGCTACAAATAAAACTATCTAACATCTTTTCCAGTGAGTGTTAACAACCTGTTTGTCTCATATAGTATAGCTTTGCCCTAAATGTTCCACATTATGGTATTTACCTCCATGGAGATAAGCAGGTCACACAACCCCACTATACCCACTGCTCTGCACTTACTTCGTTCTCCAATTTTATTTTCTTTATCTGTGATTCACTTAGAATTTAGCAGTGTTGAATAATCATTTTGATACAAATGAAAAAAAAATAGATTGGAGATCAACTTTGTCGTCGCGTCATCTGACCTCCGGCCGCGTGTCTTGCCTTGGACACTCGGGTGAAGAGAGGGGCAGAGCTGTCAACCGATCATCACCTGGTGGTGAGTTGGATCCGCTGGCAGAGGAGGAAGCTGGAAAGACCTGGCGGACCAAGCATATCGTGAGGGTCTGTTGGGAACGTCTAGCAGAGCTCTCTGTCACCTTCAACTCACACCTTCAGGAGAGCTTCTCCCAAATCCTGGGGAAGACTGGGGACATGGAGTCAGAGTGGACCATGTTCTCCACCTCCATTGTCAATGCTGCTGTTCATAGCTGTGGTCGCAAGGTCTCCGATGCCTGTCGTGGCGGGAATCCCTGAACCCGGTGGTGGACACCGGAAGTAAGGGATACTGTCATGCTTAAGGAGTCCTATTGAACCTTGTGGCTCAGGGGACTCCTGAGGCAGCTGACAGGTACCGACAGGCCAAGCGTGCTGCAGCCCATGCAGTCACAGAGGCAAAAATTCGGGGCTGGAAAGAGTTTGGGGAGACCATAGAGGAGGACTATCGATCATTACCTCAAAGAAATTCTGGCAAACCGTCCGGCACCTGAGGAGGGGGAAGTAGTGCTTCACCAACACTTTTTACAGTACAGGTGGAGAGCTGTTGACCTCGACTGGGGATGTCATTGGGTGGTGGAAGGAATACTTTGAGGATCTCCTCAATCCCACCATCACGTCTTCCGAGGAGGAAGCAGAGGCTGGGGACTCGAAGGCAGACTCATCCATCACCCTGGCTGAAGTCACTGAGGTGGTTGACAAGCTCCTTGGTGGCAAGGCTCCGGGGGTGGATGAGATCCATCCTGAGTATCTTGAGTCTCTGGGAATGTTGTGATGTTGTGGGGCTGTCCTGGCTGACATGTTTCTGCAACATCGCATGGCGGTTGGGGATAGTACCTCTGGACTGGCAGACCAGGGTAGTGGTCCCTCTGTTTAAGAAGGGGGACCGGAGGATGTGTTCCAGCTACAGCCTTCCCGGTAAGATCTATTCCAGGGAACTGGAGAGGAGAATCCGACAGATAGTTGAACCTCAGATTCATGAGTAGCAATGTGGTTTTCGTCCTTGTCGTGGAACACTGAACCAGCTATACACTCTCCATCGGGTGCTCGAGGGTCCATGGGCGTTTGCCCAACAAGTCCACATGTGTTTTGTGGATCTGGAGAAGACATTCGACCATATCCCTCATAGCGTCCTGTGGGGAGTGCTCTGGGAGTATGGGGTCTGGGGCCCTTTGCTAAGGGCTGTCCAATCCCTGTATGACAGGAGCAGGAGCTGTGTTCGCATTGCCGGGGTGGTTTGCAGCTGAGTATGAAGCAGCTGGGATGCCAAGGCCATGGTTCTCGACCGGAAAAAGGTGGCTTGCCCTCTCCAGGTGGGTGGAGAGTCCCTGCCTCAAGTAGAGGAATTCAAGTATCTTGGGGTCGTGTTCACGAGTGAGGGGAGGATGGAGTGTGAGATTGTTGTGGTAAAGAAGGAGCTGAGCCAAAAGGCAAAGCTCTCGATTTACCGGTCAATCTACGTTCCTACCCTCACCTATGAGCTTTGGGTAATGACCGAAAGAACAAGATCGCAGGTACAAGCGGTCAAAATGAGTTTCCTCCGCAGGGTGGCTGGGTGCTCCCTTAGAGATAGGGTAAGGAGCTCAGTTACACAGGAGGAACTCGGAGTAGAGCTACTGCTCCTCCACGTTGAGAGGAGCCAGCTGAGGTGGCTCGGGCATCTGTTCCAGATGCCTTCTGACCACCTCCCTGAGGAGGTGTTCCGGGCATGTCCCACCGGGAGGAGGCCCCAGGGAAGACCCAGGACATGCAAATACTTTGTTGTGATGGTGTTTGTAGTGATGTCTGCTCTCACTGGGCACCTCATTTTTCTAACATGGAAGTCAGCGACCCTGTTTTATATGAATATTGTGATTTAAAATTTGCAAATTATAACATAAGGATCCACAGGTAGATTATAGCTATATAGCAAACACAAGAACAATTGGTCTTCTTTAAAAACAGCACAGGAGACCTCCAGATCCCTACTTATGATAACACAAATCTGGGAAGATTCAAACCAAGTGTTTTTTTGTGAGGTTCAGAGCCAATGGGATTCATCAGACTAGAGTGAATGACGCTAAACAGAGCTCCAGGTATGTTTTTGATGGTGGGTAAAATGAGATGTGTCCTTAAACTCTTGTTGATACATTTTTCTTTTGTTTTTGTCTTTAGTTTTGTTTTTACCCAGTCCTGGTCGGTGCACATGGGCAGGTGCGTTTCCCCTCCACAGTGATTCATCCACCTGTTCTTAGTCAGAGATTGGTGGTCATTTTGGTTCAGTCTCTGACAAACTGTGAACAGAGAGAGGAGAGACAGGACAACATCATGGTCAGTTCAACTCAACAGTTCAAATATTTATTTTAACAATCAAATGACTTTTGGACTTAAATGTTGCACCATTTTATTTGGATAAGAACAGTGTGGGCGATGTGAGTAGGCCTATATACTAACTTTGTGTTCTCTGAGCACTAGACACAAGTACAAGTATAAAATGGATTTAACACAACAAGAACAAAAACTCCTAATGATTAGGAGTTACGTAGTTAGGATTTAAACCTGCACAATGTAACTTTTATGATGACGAGTCCACCACCTCCTTGCCTCCATTCAGATTGTTGCTTTGCCTGGAACAGATTACAATGGGCACAACCAGGTCAAGTATTTAAGATACATAAATAAAAAATTACTGGTAACTGAATAAATGCAAGATTGTTATGTTTAGTACCATCTACGCTGTGGAGCATTCCAGGCAAAGCAACAACATCCTCATAAGACAAATATAATGTTTACAAGAAAGTTACATATTCCACCTTTATCAACAATCTATCTAAGGAACAGGTCATCCTGTCATGTACTTAAAAAATGGAGGTGCAGTGGGTGAAGTGTCTTGCCCAAGGGTACTACAACAACAGCATGTAGTATACATGCAGTGGTTCTAGTATACTAGTATACTAGAGTATACTAGAACCATTGTTGGCCCACTGCGTCACCTGGTGTTCTCAGTGGTTTCTCTCGGTAGTAACCAGACCCAGCCCTGCTTAGCTTCTGAAATATACTTTGTTTTGAATATTGCTTTGGTATTTTTGGTCATTTTCATGATTCTAAAATCTTTGGATAGTAAAACAAAAATACAACTGAAATCATCCATCAGCTGTACAACTTCTAGCATAGGCTACTTCAGGGATGGATTGTAGCAGTACAATGGGCGGCCGTTCTGGACTTTTTTGGAATGCATAGATTGCCAGTCCGCCCCTGGGCTACGTTTGTCAGTACTGAACTTATCTTCTTTTGAACTAAAAGAAACTATAGATTTCCCTATGCACACATTTAGCTGAATTTTGTGTTGTAATAGAGTTTAAATGAAAATTACCAGTTATATCAATGATAAATGGGTGAAAAATGGAGTAGAGGCCTCAGTGAAGTGAACAAAAAGTCTTTATTGATCAAGTCCAGAACAGTTTCAGAACAAACACGGTAAAAAAAAGGTCAGTGGAGTTTTACAAATATTTGGGCTTGTGACAGACTATTGATCAGGAAAACATTTACATTCATGTTTCCATGAAATATTACACAAATTTAACATACAACTAATGTGAAAAACTATGCCACGGAAAGACCCTTTATCTAAAATGATTTAAACTTTGACGTCAACAATTAAAAAAAAAAAAAAAAATCAAAGCATGAAATTATCCATATTATTAGCTTAAATCTAGCTAACTGACTAGAAAATGCCAACAATAAATCAGCTTTGAGTCGCTGTTCCTGAAAATAAGTTATTTCTGAAATTGAACCATTTTGAATTAATACTATTAAAAGGTGCACTCGAGTGAAGGGTCTGTCACCTGCTTGTTTCTGTGTCAGTGGAATATACAAGGCAAAGCGATAACATCCAGAAAAGTTCCGCAGTAAACCTTTAACTGCTAGTTTCTGTATGCTTTCTCTTTTGTATTTTTAGCTAAACCAGTGAATCAGTGAATTGTTGCTCGCATACATTGTGTTTATGAAGAAATATTTTGAGTTTGTGAAGAGGTTTTGATTTTCTGTAACATTATAAACCAATTTTATCTTATGTTTAAATAATTTTTGCTCTAAAACGTTGCAGCGCGTATGAACATTCTCACTTTTTTCAGGCTGTAGTTTTGGGGCTTATAAGTCGACCACACCACTCCATTTTCTGCATCTTCACTAGCTCCTTTGTAGTAGACGCCATTTAAATTAGCAGTTTGGCATTGATTGTACCACCAACCTCCTCCATACGACATCGCACAGTTTTCCTTCCCGTTGTCACTATCTTGATCGTACGTGCTAAATTTCATTCCGTTGTGCGTTACCATGGCGTCCCCCGCATCTCCGGTGTACCCCGAAACTTGCAACGGAAATCCCTCTGTTTCCGAACCAACTTTTACAACATACTCTGCACTGGCCACACCCCCTTCCCAATCCTCTAGCTCAACTTTTAGCATCGTTTCGCCCTGATTGGTCAAGAAATGTAAATTTTCATTTCCGAGCCAAAATTCGCCGTTCCCTTGCTCATCAATTTTTCCGAATCCACTGCGGTACTCAGCCCAAGTGCGGTTGAAGCTAAGTGCGCCATTTTCGCGTTGCTGCACTAAAAGCCAGCCACCCATGAGCCCCTCCTGCTGACAGTAAACGGTCACTGCAGGAGCTGAGGGAGCCGGTTGGATCTTAAAGAGTCCATTCGATTCTCCTTTCAGGTGGAACTGTCGGACCGCCACGCAATCTGCAGACACAGCCCAAAAGTGGAGTTAGCGATCGAGCTGGCGTCAAGAGAAGCCTTTTTTTTTTCATTTACGGATGAATTTCTTGTAGTATTGAGTTATGTCCCTATAGAAGTTGCTAAATAGAATTTTCTTTCGTTATTGACATGAGCTGTATATTTGCACATTTTTTGAGATGTTTTGTTACTGGTCCATGTTATTTAGTACTTTTATGCGTTGTAATAGATTTAGAATTTGTTTGTAACACTGGTTTAGCATTTGTAAATTACAGAATGTGTTTATTTGATTTAATTTTTTCAAAATTTTATTATGTCAAAATCAACAATAAACTTCTTAATTCACTTCATACTTTGGTACATTGGGCTAGCTAAGAGCATAGCATAAATCTAGCCTTTTTTTCTAAATTTTGGGCTGAGAATCTATAACAGGCAAACAGAACAGAGATGTTTTTTGTAAGGAAAAAATGAATGCATTGAACATTTTCACACACTGCAAAATCCTTATTTAATTCTTATATAGATATTAAAAATAAAGATCTAAAACATGGACACTTTTTTATTGAAAATATTTTTGGTATTTTTGGCAGTAAAAATAGTTCATTGTAAGCTTTATTTTTTTATATTATATTTTAAAGTACATTATAATTCTGACTTTTTTGACCTAATGGCATTTAGAACTTTTTATGGGTATCAGTTTCCTGTTAGAGGCACCATTTTGAGGACTTTGCACTGTTCAAAAAATGTTACTGCAACCATTTTCCATCTCTGAAAAACCCTGAATAGATTCTCAAAGCACTATATTTCTTTATATTGCCATTACTCCGATGTTTTGGTACCTTGGCCCACATAATCAGCTTGGCGCTCGACCCGTGTGCTCTTCACACTTCGTGCATGGAAATCTGGAACATCATCTTCTGCGTTATCCGTCATAAACGCCCCCAGATCCAGCCCCGCGTCGCCCTCAAACGGATCTGTGAAGGAGGTTTTGGAGTCGACTAGACTTCCCTTTGAGCTGGACGTGTAGTGAACAGTTTTGGTGCCAGAGCTGTAAGTAGGAAACAGCGACCCCATGCCTCCTTTACTGAAAGCCTGGCACTCTGGACCTCCTTCCATGTATTCTTCCATTTTCTGAACAGGTCCGTCGCCGGTATCCACGACGACAGTGCGGACACGTTTGGTGCAGGAGACGCTCTTGGTGCTAACACTGGGCTGGCCGAGTGAGTCAAACCCTCCGCCTAAACTGAAGGGGTCACCATCTCCTCCCAGTTCAGTGATGGATTTGTGGGGAAAGGTGGAAGAAGAGCCAGAGGAGGAGGTGCCTGGGGAGAGGGAAGTACCTGTGACTTTGGAGATGGTGGCAGGAGAGGAGCTGGAGCCCTCCTCCTCCAAGAACAGCTGCACGGTTTTCACCTGAAAGACATTTCAAATAAGTGGAAATAAGTTATGTTGGGGGTAATTATAAACAAGACCTAAAGGGATTACTCAAATATGAGTATATTTTGGTGGGGGATTGAAAAGATGAAATGAATGCCAGAAGTGAGGCTGCCAATCTGTACCACCAACAACACTCAAGCAGACCACATTCATCCTAGGCAGGTGAAGTGGGTGAAATGAGGTTGGGGGACAATTGGTAACTTTTCTGATAGGGGGTTTAGCACTTGCTTTGTTCCATGATGTTATTAATTTGCCTGAGATGTTCCAAGTATAGCATTAATCTATAAGATTTGATTGCTTTTCAATGGCATGTAATATGATGGAGCTAGATAA
This sequence comes from Taenioides sp. WSHXM2023, assembly GCA_029959045.1. Taxonomy (NCBI): domain Eukaryota; kingdom Metazoa; phylum Chordata; class Actinopteri; order Gobiiformes; family Gobiidae; genus Taenioides; species Taenioides sp. WSHXM2023. Next base: position 12,872,539 of record CM057106.1, on the reverse strand, counting down.
ACTGTGGAAAAACAGATAACGAACCCTCCACTAGAAAAGACATGAAGTGCACTGTTGAGACTCTTAAATGACCCTAACTATTGGAGTGTTAGTTCTGAATGAATCTTCACCTCTGGGAATATGTCCTCTGTTTTCTGCTGAGCGGTTTGTGGGTCCTTGGACTTGTAAATGCTGTCGACCACTGCGTCCTTCAGCGGACGGCTCTTCATCACGTGGAGAGTTCCCACAAACTCGACATTCTGGTTTGCCAGCATGTCCAGTTGGTTCATCTGAAATAAACAGTAGTAGTAGTACTAGCAGTAGTAGTTGAGACAGCAGTTACACTAACCACTGGGTCAGGTTCAGCATGTACTTAGAGTTGGTTACTTGCACATTGCCTGTAACACCAACTATGGGGGTTCACACTCATCTAATACCTGAGAACCGCCACTGACAGCTGTGGTGTCTGGAAAATCTAGACTTTTGGATTTTTACCCATGCCTCACCCAAACCCACACGCCACCGAGGTCAGAGGTTAGTGTGGCAGGGGGCATCGGTTTTAATGACTTTAGGTCACACAAGTCCCGAAGCACACCACAGTTGCAGTCAGTGTACACCCAGCACAAGTCTCAATAGTAAAGTGTGTGAAGTATTTTGTCTCATCTTTCTTGTCCTTCAGATTACTTAGGAGACAAAATAGCAGCGTTAATTTTCAAAAATAATTATTACCAGATGTCCTACAGATGTCTTTTTAATAAGAGTCTAGTTCTCTTTCAGTTCATGGAAAAATAAAAAAAAACATATTATTATAACAAAGAAATCTGCCCCATCCACACCAGATCTGAAATCTGAACAAAAGTTTCAAAGCTCCACCTGTTTCTCCAGAGCCACGTGTCCCTGGTGGTCCACCTCATAGCTGTTGTACGCCTTACAGGAGCCCTTACATGTGCGCAGCTTCATGTCAATGTCCACCTGGAAAACATCTCCTCCAGGGTTAGGTCCACCAATAACTGTCACTGTATCATCAACAGGTTTCTAAAGAATGCAGTACCTCCAGCTTCACCATGTCAGCCACCTGGTCCTTCACTCTCCCCTTCAGAGCCCCCAGGACCTGCAGCTGTTGGTCGATCCTGATTTTCATGTCTGTGATTCTCTGCCTCAAAGTCTGCGCCATGTCCAGGTAGTTGTTGTCGTTACCTTCAACACAAAAATGTTTTTATTCTGTACATTTTTGTATTTTTAACAAAAACTTTTTACGTTTTTGGAAATGTTATTGCTTTGTCTACAATGTTCCAAAGTAGAAATTAAACCTATCTCAAGGGAGCCAAATATAGGCTACATTATAGCCAGATCTGTGGAGAGGCAACCGTATTCACACAGAGAATTATTGTATGTGGATGGATAAATGGATAAATGCTAGATTGTGTCACCGCATTAACTCCTAAACATTCCACCATGAATCTTTAAATGTTTCTATTCACCTGAGGAGAGGGTGAGCTTCTCTCGCAGGAAGTCAAAGGTCTGTCTGGTGATCTGTTCAGCCGTGCGGTGTTTGGCTTTGTTCTGGTCCAGGACATCTCTGATTCTCTCTATTCTTTTTAAGAAATCATGATCGTATTGCTCCAACAAACCATGGATCCTGCAGCCTGATGGACACTTGGGACCCTGTCAAAATGTCAACAAAGGAAATAATTTGATCTTATCCAAAAATAGAATGTCCTGATATTGGTTTCTAGATTCTTTTTTAAAACATGAATTTAATATTTGTTTCTTTTGAATTGGTACTAATATAGCTTAACTTGAAAACAGTCTAGAGTAACGTTTAACAGTAGGATTGGTAGAGGTAATATTATACTGGTGAGTCAGCTATTAAAAAAATGTGTCCGTACCCATTCATCATCTGTGCAGAAGGGCCATTCTTTTTGTGTGGCGCATTTTTCAGACCTGGTGTTTGGAACAACCGGCCGTGCTCCTCTGGGATCAAGCTAAAAAGACAACATAAAAATACAATTTAAACACAAATATATTCCATCTGAACTTCTCTGCATCCTCTGCTTAGTCCTTGGTAAGTTTTAGGTTTTGCTTTGCCTGATATGTTCCACAATATAGCATTAAAATGTATCTATTTCTATGGAGACAAGCAGGCGTCACCCTCAAGCCAAGATACAAGTCAGTTCTGCAGAGAGACAGCTCCACTCACAGAGGGTTTTTTAAGGTATTTCTTAGCAATATTTCTGTAATTGAATGAATGTATGATAGATGGTTAAAAGCCAAACTCTGGAACACAGGTAAGCAGTAACATCTCCATGAAGCAGGTTTGCAGACATCTCATCAGAAAAGTTACATAGTGAGCTTTAATTATAGTTTAAAGGCCCCATATAACGTTATTTTCAGATCTATGTTATGTTTCCACATCACAAACATACCTGGAGTTGTGTTTTGCTCCATTCACGCATGTTTAACACACAAAGCATATTTAGCTCTTCTCTCAAATAGAAAATACTCTATTCCACCTTGTGATGTCATATGGTAATAAAGGAAGTGCTCCACTGTGTTTTTAAAGTCCATACAACATCATTAGAATCATTTGGATAATTCCAGCCCTGGAATTGCCAATCTCTACTGAATAAATGATAAAAGGTAGCTGTTAACTTGAAAACTACCTCTTCACAACATCACAAGGTGGTGGAACAGAGCATTTTGAGCGGTGGAGATGTACAGAGACTAATAATGAAAGAATGAAACAAAACTTAACTCCAGGTATGTTTATGAGGAGGTAACAACGTTATAACATGTCTTAAACCTCACAAGAGTCAGTTTTATGTAAAATATAGGATCTTTAACATCTTACCACTGCAGCAGCTGAAGAAATCAGCGCCAGCACCAAAACGGACACCTTCATGATGATGGGTTAAAAGTGAATGATGGTTCGGATCTAAGTCGGGCTCATTTGAACCCCGCTGAGTTATTGATCTCAGTGACATTGATTTGTTTACTCGGGTTAAAGTACAAGTCAGACTCACTTTTACCGTCAGTGACCACAGAAAGGCAAATAACATAAGAGCCATGAAAAAACATCTGTGAATCATGGCTCATTAGAACAAATGTGTCAGTGTAACATATACACCAGAAAGAAAATGTGATCTTAAAGGTGCACCATTTAACTTTTTGGTTGGGGATCTGTCAACTGCTTCTTTCAGTGGATATGCCACTGCTCTGCCTAGAATGTTCCACAGTATGACATTAAACAGATCTACCTTACATATATTCGCTTACAGGTGGTTTTATAGCTCAAAAATACCTTAAAAAAAAAATCTGACTGAACAGAGCTGCCTCTCCACAGATCTGACCCGTAACTTGGTCTGGTTTGGTCTCCATGAAGATAGAAAGGTTTAATACCATACTGTGAAATGGGCCCTCCAACAGAAAAGTTACACAATGCACCTTTAAAATAAGAAACAAATCTTATGTTGCTTGAATTAATAAAAATACTTATTCCATTGATTAATTTGCTCGTGAAGTTGAATCTAATTATGTGAAATGTTCTTAATTTAAGTAATTTGGACTTACCTAGACATAACTTTTTAAAATGAAAGTCTTGAAAGGTAGCGCCCTCTTGAAAATCAGAACACTGAGAAATAAAATACCTGTCTGTTACAGGTACAGTGTAAAAAGTTAAATGGACTTGTATTAAAGACATATTATCTTGATTTGAATAACTTGACAAGTAAAACTGGATAGAGAAATTTCAAGCAACAAGAAGTTTGAAGAGCATTTATTTAAGTGTAAAAGCAATCTTAATTTTCCAGTATTACTTTTTGCAGAATTGTGACTATTCTTACAGTCACAATATGGCAGAATTTGCCATTGAAACAGTTTCTATTAGATCCCTAGAGTTTTATTCAATCAGTGGTTTAACAGTCTCTTTAAATTTGGTTTAACATTGAACTTAGATCTTTACTATAAAAAATGAAACATCAAACCTACTTATTTAATGTAAAATGTTGGCTTTTTCTATATAATTATTTTATGTTGACTCTAAGCAAATAATTTCAATTTGAAGTTGATTAATTAAAAAAATAAACAATGAAAAATGAAAATAGGGTCAATGTTTCATTTTTTAAAAACTGGTTTAATCCCTGGCCTGGTTACAGATTTATTACCGTCAGTAAAACAAAACAAAACAGAAATACAAGAAGGCACAGAGTCTTACAAAGTTGTCATTATTTTGTATTTATTTATTTACTCTTAAAACAAAATCCATGCTAACTTTTTTTTTTCTATTTCTCTATTAAAAGACTTAAAATAACTCAGTCGCCGTGGTGACCCTGCACACTAATCATAGACTGATATACTATACTATAGTACTATATATATATATATATATATATATATATACCCGTTACAGTCTATGGTGCTAATAGTGATTGTGGTGGTAGGGCATAATTTCCTTGGCACAAACGAATGGAAGAGTGTCATTGCAGCAGGCAGAGCCCCAGTGCAGCTGATCTGGAAATATAATTAAAAAAAATTGTGTTAAAATTAATACAATGAAATATGTCTTGGTTAAAAACTTATAATGATTTTAAAGTGCATTTGACAGATTAAATTTTTTTTTTCAAATCATTACTTGGTTTGGCGGGATAGTAGAGATAAATTAAAATAATAATAATAATAATAATAATAATAATAATAATAATAATAATAATAATAATTTTACACCAGATCCCTGCTACCTCAACTCCATCCAAAATTCAAAGACAATTTATCCACAAGGAAGGGTTTTTTTTTGTTTTGTTTTGTTTTGTTTGTTTTTTTCCTGACAGTTTAAACATTGATTTGACAAAATAACAGTGTTGTAATTTATTTTTATTTGTCAAATTTTAACTATTGTGTAATTTAGATAAGTGTACACATTAGAGTTGTTAGGTAATAGAACTGCAGTTACATATTACCTATATGTCATATCAGCTATCCGTGTTCAACCAGGAAGTAAAATTATACCCCTCACTAAAATTACGATAGTTATATGTTTTAGAAAAGTGAGTAGTCTAACCCGTCATGTGCACTTTAATCTTCTTTGAGTAGATTTGATTTAATTTGATAAGACAGACAGTTTTCAGACACCACTAAGGCAAATTTGACAGTGTAACGGTGCTCGTTTTTGTTATACTTCCTGTTGTGAGTCTAAGTGACAAAAGCTTTATGTTGAAAATAACATTGAATTTGAACATTTGTGTTTCTCGACCCTGCACTTTCAGATATGATTTAGTTTTTGTTTTGTTTTTTCATATTTGTGTGGTCTAAAGTACAGATTTACAGATTTATTTAGATTTACTTGTATTACATCCATAGTTGATCTTGAGGCAACTGTGCTCTCTAAGTTTGCACTCCTCACTGGACCAATCCTCAAAGTCGAACTGTGAGCCATCAGTCCACATCCAAAAACAGGCCTGCAAAAGATCAAAGACTAAACCAGGACTGAACCAGGATTAAAACAGGACTAAACCTGGACTAAACCAGGATTAAAAAAGTGTAAATCAGGATTGAACAAGGACTAAACCTAAAATAAACCAGGATTAATTAAAAGTCCTATATTACACATACGTCATAATGTTGTTACCTCTTTAGAAACATACCTGGAGTTTTGTTTCATTCACACATGTAATCCTGGTTTATTAGTTTGTCTACATCTCCAAAGATCAAAGTGTTCTGTTCCACCTTGTGATGTCATGAAGCGGTAGTTTTCAAGTTTACAACTACCTTTTACATTTTGTTCAGCAGAGACTGACAATTCCAGGGCTGAAATGATCCAAATGATTTTAATTAAGGTATATGGAGTTTAATGACACAGCGGAGCACTTCCTGTATTACAACATAACATCACAAGGTGGAACAGGGTTTAATACACAAACCTTAAAAATGCAGGGTTTGTGTGTTAAACGTGTGTGAATGAAGCAAAACACAACTCCAGGTTTGTTTGTGGTGAAGAAACAACATGATAACAGAAATCAAATAATATGGACTCTTCTTAACTAGGACCAAACCAGGACGTAACTAGAGCTGAACCAAGCTTAATCTAGAACTTAACTAGGGCTAAACCAGGTCTGAAACTGAACTAAACTGAACTAAACCCGATCTAGACCCGAAGTGTACCGTGACGGCGTTGGTGCCTCCAATCCAGCTTTCAGGGAATTGATATGTGTTTCCTTTGGTCAGGACCTGCAGGAAGTGTTTGGTTTTGGAGCAGTGCACTGAGGCCAGATGCCCCTCCTCAAACTGACAGTACATCTGCAACACACAGCACAGTATGTTTGTTTGTGTAGTAGTAGTATTAGTAATAGTAGTAGTAGTAGTAGTAGTAACACACAACACAGTACTGTTTGTTTGTGTAGTAGTAGTATTAGTAATAGTAGTAGTAGTAGTAGTAGTAGTAGTAGTAGTAGTAGTAGTATAGCAGTAGTAGTAACACACAACACAGTACTGTTTGTTTGTGTAGTAGTAGTAGTAGTAGTAGTAGTAGTAGTAGTAGTAGTAGTAGTAGTAGTAGTATAGCAGTAGTAGTAACACATAACACAATACTGTTTGTGTAATAGTAGTAGTAACAGCGGTTGTTCTATAAGTAGAAGTTAGTCATCATCATAATTATAGTTATAGTTATAGTAGTCCTATAGTAGAAGTAATACTACAAGACGTTCTAGTTGTAGTGGTACTTGTCCTTAATACTATCATTTCTTTTAGTCCTAATAAGAAGCAGTAATCTTGGTAGTATAGGCTATTGTAGTACTAGTAGTGGTAGTGGCAGTGGTGGTAGTGGTAGTAGTAGTAGTAGTTTTAGTAGTAGTAGTAGTAGTAACAGCATTAGTAGTAGTGGTAGTAGTAATAGTAAATGTGTGTAGAGATATGAGGGGTACCCAGCTGTAGGATTACAGTACATGCTGATCAGTGTTGGGGAAGTTACTTTGTTTGCTCATTACTCGTTACTTCTTTAAAAAGTAATCCCTTACTTTACTTAGTTACCTTCTATGGAAAGTAACTTTTTACATTACTTGTTACTTTGGTAACATTTTGGTGGTAAACTCCATCTAAGGCTAAATACCAACACGAGACCGATAGTCAACAAGTACCGTAAGGGAAAGTTGAAAAGAACTTTGAAGAGAGAGTTCAAGAGGATGTGAAACCGTTAAGAGGTAAACAGGTGGGGTCTGCGCCGAGCACACTTCCTCTGGGGTGGTGCGCCGCAACAGGATCCGTGGGATCAGCGCCTGCTGCACCCGCTTACAAGTAATGTTGTGCCAAATTGAAAAAAGAACTACGTTTCATTACCAAATTTTCAGTCGTAGTGCGTGACACTATTTTTACCCGAAAAAAGTAGTTATGTTACTGTAACGCATTTACTTTGTAACGGGTTACACCAAACACTGATGCTGACCTCTGCCTCAGCCCAGGTCTTGGGGGAGTCGATGTAGATGTAGCAGTGATTGTCAAACTGACTCCAGTGTTCAGGGCAGTACGGCTTCCTCTCTGAAACAAAGAAAACTCAAGTATTTATGCCAGATGCCTTGCCTGTTGCAACAAGCCTTATTAAAGTGAACTAGTGTTAACTTTTGTCTGCACAATTTGAGAAACAAACATGACAATATCTTAGCACTTTGTGGCACACTAAGGTTAGATAAATTAAATGCATAATGATTATTCAATAGTCAAACTTGAAGCAAAGACTGATCTAGGATGGTCACAAAAGGACTGCATAAGTAGTGTAATACATAAAAGCTTGTGTGGCTGGAGAAGCATGTCTCAGACACTGGGACTCTGAGAACAGGAGCTTCACAGGGCTGTGTGCTTTCCCCTCTGCTCTTCTCTCTGTACACCAACTACTGCACCTCCATCACTCTGTAAAGCACATCAAGTTTGAGATGACACCATTCTCAACACATCTCAGACTTTAAACTACTCACTTCAACTTGCCCTGATGGAGTTTTGTACTTGATGATCTTTTGTCCTTTTAACGTTTTTTTTTTGTTTTTGTTTTTTTTTACTTTTATTAGCATGCTTTAGATTTATAGCAGCCTCAATAAAATGTAACTCATTTCTGAGGGTTAGGGTTAGGGTTAGAGAGGCATTTTCCCCCCCAAAAAAACTGTGCTTCTTTGTCGAATGAAAGACTTTACCAATACTCCGATCTATTTTGTTATTTGTAGAACTGTAATGTTATGTTGTTATGGCGATGACAATAATCCTGCAAAGTGATGAGAGGATTTTCCATTTATAAAATGCTGCATTTCAGATGTCATCACTGCATTCTAATTTAATATTGATTAATACAGATGGGGTCGCAGCTAAAATTAATATAGTTAAAATGCAAAATTATGTTGCAATACAGTAAGTTCTTGGGTTTAGTCAATAATTGAAAATATCAGGTTCAACAGTTGTGAATTTACCTTTTGGATGTTTTATGGCAAAGTACAGTGTAAACAATAGGGAAAACTGGTCCTTGCCCCCCATCTGGGAGTATGACATCATCACATCCTGGAACCTGAAAACTACCAATATGAATACATTTCTAAATATTCTATAAACATACCGATATACTCCTCCTCGTCCTTCTCCTCACGGCCCTCACAGTTGGGTGGGTCTTGCCCGGGTATAGTTTTGGTTCCTGGGATGTCTTCTCCAGTGATGGGTTTCACGCACCAGCACACGCCCAGAGATGTCCAGCACTGCTTGCGCTCAAAGTTCCCATTTGCGTCACACTGTGGGAGGTACTGGGTCGGGTTTGGATTTGTGATGTTGTCCACGAGCCACCGGCAGACTCCTCCCACATGCGGCCCCACCTCCATTGGGGCGGAGTCAGCGACGGCAAGGAGGGCAGCGAGGAACAGCACGTACATCATGGTACAAAAGAAAGATCTGGGAGAAAAACAAGTTGATGCTTTATCTTTACACTATGTAACTTTGGGTTTGGGGGTCCGTCACCTGCTTGTTTCTATGGATGTCATTGCTCTGCCTGGAATATTCCACAGTATGACTTTAAACAGCTCTGCCTTACATTTATTCAATTACAGGTCATTTTATAGCTCAAAAATACCAGACATTCTGACTGAGCAGGGTTGCCTCTCCACAGATCTGACCTGTAACTTGGTCTGGTTTGGTCTCCATGAAGATAGAAGGTTTAATACCATACTGTGGAACATTCTAGACAAAGCAATAATATCTCCATGGAGAAAAGTATTTGATGGCTCCTCCACCAGAAAAGTTACACAATGCACCTTTAAGCCTCTTTCAAAGTTCTCACTAATCCCTGTAACTGTTGAATTTCCAGACCACTACCTTGTAAAATTAGCTGTAGTGGAATTCTGTTTTTTTAGTATAAATGGGCATTGTTTTTTTATTTATTTCAAGCTAGATTTTATGCCAGTTTAACATAAGAAAGTGGCACTAATACGTTTAATTTAAAGTGATGTTATTCAAATCAATTTAAACAATACATGAATAAGTGTAATACAGTAGACTTACTAACTAAACATTCTCAAACTGGCTAAAACATCTCAGTATATATGAGTATTGAGTAGCTCACCTGTGTACGACTCACGATTTGTGCAGAGGGACCATGCAGGTGTTCAGCTCATCTGTCTTATATCCTCTCCTCTTATCTCCAAGTTAATCCGACACCCTTCTCCAGCCCATTTTACATCTTACATCGCGTTATGTGATCTCTTCCATACATGCAATTTTTACTGTGGCAAGTTCACAACAAAGTCTGGACCCTTTAACAATATGAATATTCTCAATCAAATTTTTTTTTTTTCTCTTTCTCTCTCAACAGCAATTTGGGTGAAACTTGGAACAGGCACTTTTTGGTTGGTGGGTACACACTTAACTCACTGCTCCACTATTTGCTCAGTCACAAGATTATACTTATGTAACTTTCTGGAGGTGGAATATGTATGTAACTTTCTGGAGGTGGAATGTCGCCTGTGTGATTCCATGGAAATAAAAAGTTAAAAGCATGCACCATAAAACTCCACGGACATAGATAGGCTTTATGCCATATTCTGAATATTATAGCCAATGCTGATCCTTTGGCTATAATATTCCTTTGACTCTTATTTGGCCTGGAGGAGGGCCAAATAAGAGTCAGGTTTGTGGAGACGCGAGCACACTCACAGTAAGTTTTTCAGTGCAATAACTACAACCAAAATGAAAATAAAAAAAATGTGTACATGTTATTGCTTTGTCTGCAGTGTTTCACAGTATGGCATTAAACCTTTCTATCTTCATGGAGACCAAACCAGACCAAATTACAGGGAATGTCTGTGGAGAGGCGACCCCGCTCACAGTCAGTATTTTTGAGCTATAAAACCACCTGTAATTGAATAAATGTAAGGTAGAGCTGTTTAATGTCATACTGTGGAACAATTCAGTCAGAGCAATGACATCTTCATAGAAACAAGCAGATGATGGCAACAAAAAAGTTACATAGTGCACCATTACACTTACTTGGCTGCTACCCAATCATGTTATTATTCTCTTTAAAAACTTAGCAGACTACTACTACTAACAACTACTACTGATCCCCATTCATACAAATAATCCCTATTCTACTACTATTTCTATTCTTCTGACTCTTGCTTTTGTCTTCAAGCTTATGTAAAAATCCACTCACTAAAAAGGGAAAAAATCTGATCTCACATTTGCCCTTTTAAACAACAACTATCTGAATTCTCAAGTTACAAATTCTTTCTTTTACTAATGACAAAAAAGGCCCCATGAACTGAAAGACATAGATTTGTATTGCGTGTCTTATTGTGTTATGTTCCTGTGAGAGAGGCATCGCCCCAAAACACGTCAAAGCATGGAACAATTCAGATTTAAACCAGATAAATACTTTGATGATTGTGATAAAAAAAGAGGATGAGTTTGCATTTTGTAAAGTTTAAATAATAATAAAACTGCAAATTTAAATGTGCAGTGTGTAACATATGGTCCTGCATTACTTTTGTGAGCTTTAAGCCATGTGATAATGTTGTTTCCTCGTCAAAAACACACCTGGAGTTTGGTGTTTTGTTTCATTCACACATGTTTTAGTAACCCTTAATCATTAGTCTGTCTCCAAAGATCAAAATGCTCTGTTCCACCTGTTTTCAAGTTAACAGTTACCTTTTTTTACATTTTGTTCAGTAGAGAATTTCAGTGAAATTATCCAAATGATTCTGGTGAAGGTGTATGGAGCATTTCCTGTATTACCACATAACATCACAAGGTGGAGTGTTTCGTTCTGAGAGAAGAACTCAGCCTAAATATGCAAAACCAGGTATGTTTTTGATGAGGAAACAACATTATAACACAGATTAGAAAATAGCATATTATGGGCCTTTAAAACGACAAATGACAATCAGAAAGCAGAATGAGCCTCACACGAGTCTCTCAAACGGGTCGTTAGTTCCGATGCTGAAAACCTAAAAGAACTCTCTCTGATCTGAATCCTCACTACCTAATGGATTTCAACCTAATGGATTGAATGGATTTTTTAATTCTCCATTTTATTTATCTCAGATTTGTTGCTATAGTTTACCTTCCCTGGTGTTTTTCATGATTTCTTTGCATTATTGGCTGCATCCAATTCCTGTTCTGCTGCTTCCTCTCAAAGCTCCTTGATTCCTCTGATATGAGGAGAGAGAGCCAGTAGGAAAGATAGAGGCAGGTGGTTTCTCGTTGGTTTGTCTCTGATTTGTGAGCAGGACTTGAGGAATCAGAGAGTTTTAAGCCACCCAGGTGAGGAGAAATTGGATGTGACCGTAATATAACCATATAGACACAGCAGAGTTATGATAAAGAGGAAGTGGAGAGGGGAAATTCTGAACTTATGTACTTCATTGTACAAACTTGACCTTTTTTAAAGTATACAAAGGAATATGGTTTGTCTGTGTCGGTTAGAGAGGAAGTTAAAAAGAGGAACATATGGTTTTGTATGGTTTTGGTTTAATCCTTATTTAATCTAGTTTAGTGCTGATTTAGTCCTGGTCTAGTCCTGGTTTAGTTCTGTGATTTTTAGTCCTGGTCCCGCCCTACTTGAGTCCTCTTTGAATATTAATTGAGTGTCATGTTTTGGGTTCATTTTCATTTACTTTTTCTGTTCCTTTTTTTAACTTCCTCTATAACAGACACAGACAAACAATATAGACTCTCTGCTTTGTCAGTAAAGTCGTCTAAAGGTAAAAGTTTTCAGTTATTATCAAGATTATATTTTCAGCATATTCCTTTACATTTGTGTTACTTATTTGATTTAGTTATCTTCATATTTGTTGTTGTGGACAAAACTGGCTCTAAATCAAGTCTAAACCCAAAACAGGACTAAACTAGAGCCAAACTAGGACCATACCAGGGCGGGCCAAACCAGGTCTAAACCAGGACTAAACCAGGATCAAACCAGAACCAAACTAGGACTAAATCAGGACCAAACCAGGACCAAACCAGGACTAACCCTCTCTTCTCTCTCAGATGCCTCGTGTCTGGGCCCTGTGTCTTATGCTGGTGATGGCTTTGTCCTCAGCACAGATTCTGCCCGGGGACAGATCACCACAGTCATGCCGATGTGACCAGGACCTGGACTGTACCTGCTCCCACTCTGGACTCAGCTCTGTCCCCTCAGTCCCAGACCAAACCCGGACTCTGGATCTGGATTATAACCAGATCACCGAGATCCACAGACTGGACCTTGGACCACTAAGGGAACTCTTGGTTCTGAAAATGCACGGTAAAAAACATAATCATTTTATTCATTTATTTATTTATTTATTTTTATTACTTTTTTTAACCAGATAAAATATTATGATAATACAACTATTTCTCATTTACAAACATGACCTGACAATATTTGAATTAGTCAATTGTGATATCTGTCATTAATAAGAAAAGTAGAAAAGCAAAAATGTAATAAAGACGCACTATGTAACTTTTCTGGCAGAGAGTTTGCTTTATTAAAGTCCAAAAATTGAGGCAAAAATAAATACATTTTCATGTCAGAAAAATTAAGCAAGAAGTTGAAAGTATGTGAAATTGTCTGATTTTTTACATTAAACGCCTTATTAAGACATTAAATGATGAAAAACTCGTGATACCTTTTTCCTCTTTAAGTAAGTAAATAACACAACATTTCAAATAGATATCACTGAATTTAAGCTTATTTCCCATTTACCTGCAGTGTCTCATCTTAAATGCCATACTGTGGAACATTTCAGGCAAAGCAACAGCACATCCATGAGACAGTTGTTGTTGAGACGTCAGACCCTCCTCCACAAAAGTTACACAGTGCATCTTTAACAGACAAACTACAAAAATGTGTTATTTTTTATTATTTTGTGTTATTTCTTCATCTTTCATCAGCTCCTTATACAGTTGAGTTTCATAGAGACATTCATTCAAATCTTTACCGACTTCCTCTGCCTCCAGCGAACAGACTGTCCCAGATCGACCCGCAGGCCTTCTCCGGTCTGTGGAGTCTGAAAGAACTGGACCTGTCCCAGAACCTGCTCACTACGCTGGACCATCGCTGGTTCAACAAGCTGGGGGCGCTAGAGAGCCTCAAACTGCACAGAAACCTGTACAAGTGAGGCCAGTCCTGGTTTAGTCCTGGTTTAGTCTTACAGTAACCCCCCCTCTCTCCCTCTTTCTGTCAGATGCCTTGGCTCTCCTCCTCCCTTCCAGACCCTGGTCAGACTGCGTGTCCTGAGTTTTGGAGGAGAATCGTTGGAGGAGATTCGAGTCGCTGACCTGAGGGGTGTGGGAGGACTGAAGCAGCTACTCGTCGACGCCAACAACCTTAAAAGGTGCAACACAGACAAAAATAGGGGTAAAAAAAAAAAGTAGGGCTGTACAATTTTGGAGAAAAATAAATTAAATGTGATTTTTCTTCCACTTCCACTTATTGCAAGAATAAAAATAAATAAATAAAATAAAAATAAAAAGCTCAAACCAGGACAAACGTGAACGCAGCACAAAAAAAACGTGACTGTCAATCTCTCTCCAACTCTGACGCTTCTAAATCATTCAGAGATATTCACAAATGAAGTATCTTGCCCAAGAAAACAATGTCAGTATATACGTGTCAGACTTGGCTTCAAACCCTCAACCTCACTGCCAGAGCCACTATCATATTAAAGGAGTATTGTATAACTTTTCTGGTGTAGGGTCCGCCACCTGCTTTTGGAGATGTTATTCCACTTTGTGTGGAATGTTTTCACAGTAAAAACCTTTCTATCTTCATGGAGACCAAACCAGACAAAGTTAAATGTCAGATCTGTGGAGAGGCGACCCCACTCACAGTCAGAATGCCTGTTTTTGAAGTATTTTTGAGCAATAAAAATAGCTGTTTAAGGTCATACTGTGGAATATTTCAAACACAGCAACATATCCATGGAAACATAGTGCACCTTTAAAGGTTGTGGGTCAGTTGTGATTTTTTTAATCTTATATTGTGTGACTGGTTGCAGGTATGATTCCGGGGCCCTTGCTCAGATCTGGCCCTTGGATCATGTGACCCTCAGTCTTTACTCTCCGGTTTTGTTGAACCAGACTCTGGCCTCTGCTGTGCTCCACGATGTTTCATATCCACAAACTCATCTCACTCTGGATAATATTTCCCTGAGCACCAACCTCTCCGTCCTGCCACTCAGAGAGGTGGCCCAGAAAAGAGTCAGGTCTGCTCCTGTCTGCACCTTTCTGCTCCTCTGGCTCTGCTCCTGCCTGCTCCTGTCTGCACCTTTCTGCTCCTCTGGCTCTGTTCCTGCCTGCTCCTGTCTGCACCTTTCTGCTCCTCTGGCTCTCACCCGTAGTGTTTCACCTAAAATGCCATACTGTGGAACATTTCAGGCAAAGCAACAGCACATCCCTGAGACAGTTAGTGCTTCTGCTCCTCTGGCTCTGCTCTCTGCTCCTCTGGCTCTGCTCCTGTCTAATGTTTTGTTTTGTTTTGTTTTTCAGACATATTTCGTTACAGAACTCATTTATGACGGATCAGACGACTGTGAAATTTTTGGTGGAGACAGACGGAGCACCTATCACCACACTCTCCCTAAACAACATCACTCTAAGTGGAGTCGGAAGGTATCAAGCCAGAACTAAACTAGGACTAAATCAGGACTAAACCAAAACTAAACCAAGACTAAACCAAGGACTTAATCGGGACAAAAGCAGAACTAAACCAGGACTTAACCAAAACTAAGGTTGCATTCACATTTGCTCATGCACCAGATCAAAATTGGGACTAAACTGGGGCTAAATCTGAAATTATATCTGGACCAAACCGGACTAAACCAGGACTAAACAGGACAGAATTAAACCAAGTCTCCATAAGGACTAGACTGTGCTCAAACCAGGACCAAGTGTAAATGCACCCTAAACCAGGGATGAACCAGGACTAAACGTGATTACTGCTTGTACGGCCGTCTGTCAGTGGAACATGCTACTAACAGAGCTGATCACATGTACAAACTATGGCACATTCTCATGCCTGACAAAACAATGGCTCCTGTCGAACAAAACCTGCGCCCATAATGTGGACTGATGTGTGTCTGGAGAGAGTGTGATGTTCTGGAGTGAATGAACTGAATGAAGATTTTGATAAAGGATGACGATTTTAAGGTGCTGAGAGAATTGGGTGTGAATGATGATACAGAATTGTTATGACGCTCATTCTCTTTGTATGTTTGATTTTGTGAACTAACATTATTTATGAACTAACTAACATTAACCTGCCCAGGGACTACAGGTGGAAGTTAGCTCCAGTGCTACAACCTGGCACAATGCATTTCTCCTGTTAAGGTTAATGTAGATAGTCTCATTAGATAAATAAAATAAACTATAAACCTGTATTCATGCTTTAATAAGGCTAATTAAAAAAAAAATAAATGAAATGTATGTATTAACCAAAGTAAATTCCTATATGTTTTTCTTGTGTATTGTAGGTGGGAGAAGGCGAGTTGGACTGATCACAAAAGCCTTGATGAGGTCTTCATTAAAGATGCTTTGGTGCTGAATAATTTTGAGTTTACGTCCTTTTTGCCTCTGAGTTTCCTCCTGGCGTATCCACGAAAGGTCTCCGTCATCAACGCGAAGGTACACTCTGGTCTTTTTACCCTCAATTTGGGACTGAAGCAACAGTTTGAGACCAACTGCAGTCTGTTGCACCTTCTGATGTCATGTGGTAATACAGGAAGTGCTCCACTGTGTTTTTAAACTCCATACACCTTTACTAGAACTTAGATGATCACTTAGATGATTTCAGCCCTGGAATTGCCCATTTCTACTGAAGTAAAGGTGAAAGGTAGTTGTTAACCTGAAAACTACTACACAACATCACAAGGTGGAACAGGGCATTTGGGCTTTGGAGATGTAGACAGAATAATAATAATAATAATAATAATAATACATAATCTATTTACATGTTTTTGTTGTTGAAAAATGGTTATGTGACTTTTTTAAAATAATAATAATAATAATAATAATAATAACACATAGGTTTTATATAGCGTTTTTCACGGTAACACAAAGACACTTCACAATAAAGTAATACAGTCCTAACATGTAAGTAATGCAACAAAATACAACAAAGTGGTCTTTGTCCTTGTCTCGTAGGTGTTTGTGATGCCATGTCCCACCTCTTTCCTGTTTAAGAACCTTATGTTTCTGGACCTGAGTGAAAACCTCCTGACAGACCCTACCCTGACTGAGACCCTGTGTGCAGGAGCCGGGGTGCTCAAGGACCTAAGGGTGCTCAACATCAGCGCTAATGCTATCAAGGTGCTAATGCTACAGGAACATATTTGAGAAGTTGAGTTCAGTTTGAGTAATCCCTTAATATTACCCTGTATATCTCCAAAGCTCAAAATGCTCTGTTCCACCTTGTGATGTCATGAAGCGGTAATTTTCAAGTTAATAGCTCCTTTTATTCAGTAGAGATTGGCAATTTCACTGCTCAGATCATCCCAAATGATTCTAGTGAAAGTGTATGGAGTTTAGAAATACTGCACTTCCTGTATTATCACAAGACATCTCAAAGTAGAACAGAGTGTTTTAGGTTTAAAAGAAGAACTCAGCCTAAATAAGCATTGTTTGTGTGAATGAAACAAAACACATCTCCAGGTGGGTTTTTGATGCAGAAGCAACATTATAACAGATTAGAAAATGCATAATGTGGGTCCTCTAAATGATAGTAATTTTTCAGACAAAGCAGTAGTCAGTATAATTACATTTCAAAGCACAGCCTTTGTGAACGTCTAAATGGTTAGTCTGAATGGTTTCATGTTCTGGTCAGCTGAATGGTCTGTTTTCTCCCTGTACAGTCCCTGTCTCTGATCAGCCGAATGGTCTCTCGTCTGTCCAAACTGTCTCACTTGGACATCAGCAGGAACACCTTAAACTCGATGCCTCACTCGTGTCCATGGCCCCAGTCTCTCAGGTTCTTAAACATGTCCAGGACCAAACTCACTAGCGCCACCTCCTGTCTGTCACCAACACTGCAGGTAAGAACTGGTTTATGTCTATAGTGCTTATTTAGCAGGATTAGGTTTAGTTCTATCTTTAGTCCAGCAAAAGATTAGACCTGGTTTAGTCCTGGTTGAGTCCTAGATTCAACTTTGTTTAGACCTGGTTTCACCTAGGTTTAGTCCTAACTTAAATGTAACTTTTGTGGTGAAGGGTCCACCACCAGCTTGTCTCCATGGAGATGTTATTGCTTTGCCTGGAATATTCCACAGAATTGCATTAAACTTATCTGTCGTGCATTTATTTAATTACCTGTGTTTTAATTGTTCAAGAACATAATTTTTTAGAGTGAGTGGGCTTGCCTGTCCACAGCTCTAGCTTGTAACTTGGCATGGTGGCGTCACCTGCTTACCATGGAGATAGATATGTTATTGAACATGCATAGCATGTTCAATAACATATCAAGATTATGCATTATGCATGCATAATCTTGCTTTACTTTATTTCGAGCATTAACAGACAACAATGATCAAGCATTCTACAAATTTAACAAAAAAAATCCAAAGGTTTAGCTCAAAAAGGGTTAGTCTCTGTTTACTTTGGTTATTTCATTCATATTATACTAAATACATATTTTTTTTGATATTGCAGGTGTTGGATCTGAGCTATAATGACCTGGAGGAGCTCTTGGTCGAGCTTCCTGCCCTGAAAGAGCTTCACCTCTCTGGGAACAAGCTCCTGACACTGCCCCCTGGATGGCTCTTCCCCAACCTCCAGACCCTCACTATACAGGTACAATGCTTTTCGTTCAGCTCATGTAAAAAAATAATAATAATAATTAAAAAAAACACAAGAGGATTTAATCTTGCTTGTTCCCATGGATATCGTATTACTTTGCTTGAAATTCTTCACAGTATGGCATTAAACTTATCAACTGTTGACTAATTTGATTAAATTGAAATGCATTCTTACTGTGAGTGGGGTTGCCTCTCCATGGAGCTGACCTGTAACTCCACCATGTGATGCCACCTTCTTGTCTCTCTAGTAAATGCCATTCTGTGGAATATCTGCACCACCACACCCTGAAACCTCGCAGGCTTGCTTCTCCATAGATCTGACCATTCATCTGTCTTCATTGTGATTACCAAATCTATTTCCATAATGTGGCATAATTTAGGCTTAACAGTAATATGTCTCCATGGAGCTGTAAAAAGTTTGAATAAAGTTTAAAGCAAGTTTAATGCCATACCGTGGAACAATCCAGGCAAAGCAACAGCATATTCATGGAAAGAAAAAAGTTACATAGTGTACCTTTAAGTTTTGTAAATCATTATATTTTCTTGTTTTTCTCTCCTCAGATGAACACACTGAACTTCTTTAGCCGTTCCGACCTCTTCTCTTTTCCTCGTCTCCAAAACTTCCAAGCTGGTCTCAACAAATTCATCTGCTCCTGTGATTTTGTCCCATTTTTCCACTCTTTATCGAATGGAGAAACAGCCGTAGCTTTAACAGATGGAATAAACAACTACTTGTGCGACTCCCCTCTCCACCTGCAGGGGGCACTTCTTTCCCTCGTGCACCGCTCATTCCCCGAATGCCACTATGTTTTGTTCGTTGTCCTGAGCTGTGGATTGGTGCTGGTTTTCCTCATGTGTTTGGGTGTTGTGTTGTGGAAAATGCATGCGTTTTGGTATCTGAATATGATATTTGTGTGGCTGAAAGCGAAACATCGGAGGAGGAGGAGAGAGAGGATGAGAAGGGAGGACGGGAACACAGAAGACAGACTTTTGGTCACATTTGACGCGTTTGTGTCCTACAGTGAGAGAGACAGCGCCTGGGTGGACAACTACCTGATTCCAGAGCTCGAACAGACAGGGTCTGGGAATGGAGGAATGGAAAAGTCAGTGGATGGAACCTTTTGCCACCAGCCCGTCTCCATGGAGAGGTTGTTACTTTGTCTGAATTATCCACAGTATTACATTTCATTTATCTGTTTATTTCATGCCAGAAGATATCAAAAATATCTTCAACAACATGCATTCTTATTGTGACGGAGCTTGCTCCTCCACAGGTCTGAACTGTAATTGGGTCTGGTGGGGTCATCTACTGTCCATGGAGATATACAAGTGTATACAACCTCTGAGTGGAGGTGGTAAAAGTTGCATAACATGCACCTTTAAAGTTCAGCACAACTTGAATAAAAAAAATAAAGTGGATATATTTCGATAATTACAAGTGGTCCTCCTCAGATCTGGTCCACAGCTCCTGTCAGGTTTAACACAGAACCACTGAAGTAAGGAGTGCACACATTTTCCAAACTATTGTATCTTCAAATGGTAAAAAGCCCAAATTAAACTTGAAATTTGGAATACAAATAATGTAGAGACATGTGGTTTATATATGGCCTATACACATTTGCAATGTGTAAATGTGCATTACAATATAAGTTTTCAATTTCCAGGTCTTCTGAAGAATCCAGAGCAGAGTCCAGTCCAGGCGCCACTTGGGACGCCAGACCAGAGTCCAGTCCCAGACCAGAGCCTCTGAGGCTGTGTCTCCACAGGAGGGACTTTCTCCCCGGGCGCTGGATCATGGACAACATTGTGATGGCCATCGAGTCCAGCCGCAGGACACTGTTTATCCTCTCACACAACTTTGTCAGGTCAGTTTAACGTTTATATATTTGAGCTAATGAGATTAGGAAATAAGTTCATATTTTGGCAGGTTGTAGGTCTAATCACATTTTTCCATCTTTCGCCAATATTTCCATGGAGACAAGTAGGTGGTGGACCCTACACCAGAAAAGTTACTTTAACTTTTGACAGTACATTAATAATTATTTGTACATTTTTTTTTCCAAGACTGAGCTGCCCTACTTGCTTGCTGTTTAATTCTAAATTACTCCTAGCTTAGTTAAAGTGATGGCTCACGTAGTTGCACCTTTAAATTACAATATATATTTTGCCTTAAAACCTTAAAAATGATCAAATAATGTTAGTCTTAGTTTATACAATTAAGTTAAGAAAACCCCTTCCTCCACAGATCGGACTGGTGCAAGTACGAGCTAGATTTTACACATTTCCAGCTGTTGGAAGGAAACTGCAGAGAGGATGCCGCCATCTTGGTTCTTCTAGAGCCGCTTCACCATGACGACGTGCCCAAGCGCTTCTGTCGCCTTCGGAGACTCCTCAGCTCCACCACATATCTGCAGTGGCCTCAGGATACAGACCAGAGGGACCAGTTCTGGACCAGTCTGCGGCAGGCTCTGAGACCGGTTCAAGACCTGGACTAGACCATAGAGTCTTTATTTAGAGATATTTTTAATGTGTGTTTGATGTTTTACTTTTACAAATGATTCATGCACAACACTGTACAACAACTTAGTATTTTATTTGCACAGTTACAGTTTTAAAGGTGCACTATGTAATGTTTCGGGACAGGAGTTACGATCTTTTGGTTTCGACGAAGATGGTATTGCTCTACCTGCAATGTTCCACACTATGGCATTAAACTCATCTGTCTCCATAGAGACAAGCAGCTGCCGCCACCAGGCAAAGTTACAGGTCAGATCTGTGACGAGTCCGCTCATAGTAAGCATGCATGTTTTTCAAACACATGTGTAATTGAAGTTTAATGCCACATTGTGGAACATTTCAGGCAAAGCAATAGCATCTTCATGGAGACAAGCAGGTGATGGACCCTCAACCAGAAAAGCTACGTAGTACACCTTTGAATGCAAAGTAAATTTTCAAAAAGATGATTATATTTTGAGTGCAATTTTCCTCTGGTTGTCTTTCCGTTTCCTCTTCCCCTGAAATTAAACAGTTTACTTCAGCACTTACCCATTTAAAAGAAATGCTGTTGATCTAATGTGTAAAAGATAAGAGATCAAAATAATAATAATAGTTTTTACGTAGTTGTCTCTGGCAGACCAGCCCGGGTACAGCTGCAGGTGCAACAGTCTCTCCCTCTGAGCCAGGTCAAAGTATTTGGACTGTTCAGCACGAGACAGAGCATTCCACTGCAAAGAAATCAACATAAATGTGAATATTTTTGATATAATTTTCCTTTGTTTAGTCCCAGTTTAATCTTGTACACCAAGTGACTTCCTCCATACATACAGAGACATTTTCTAAGTATGGAATTCAGTCAATCTTTTTGGCTAGGAGGTCAGGTTTATGCTTAGTCCACATTTAGGCTATATTAAGTCTGGCTTTAGTCCTGTTTTAGTCCTGTTTTAGTTCTAGTTTAGTTCTGGTTTGGTCCCGGTTTAGTCCTGAGGTGCAGATGTCGCAAGAATACCAAATAACTGAAAGTAACGGCGTGACCAGCTTCAGTACAGATCTACTGTAAGTCTAGTGTAGGGCTAGTCTAGGTCTAGTCCAGGTTTAGTCCAGGTCTATACCAGGTCTAGTCCCAGTCTAGTCTGACCCTGCGTCCAAGGATGCGGTTGATGGCAGCGCTCTCTCGCTCGTGGACTTCCTGTCTAACAGTGGCTCTCATCTCCTTCATGTACAGCATAAAGGCGTTCAGAGGCTTCTTTATTGCCCCCGCAGGCCTGGAGGACATAGAGCATTACATTGTATTATAAACATAAACCTGATCACTTATTTTGTCCATTATACATGGGAGGGCATCTGTCACACAGGAACGTACCGCAAACTCACCTGTGTATACCTTTGCCATGGTTACAAGGGTGTGCGTTGGCTTGGGGGTCACGGTGAGCTCTGATTGGTTGAGACTCAGAGGTGGGTGGGAACTGTCTGTCACTGTAGATCAGTAACGGAACCAGAGGATGGACCCCACACTGTGATGAGACACATGGGACAGTTTAAGGAGATGGTTTGAAAGGAGAAAGAAGGTATTTAAATCTAACTGTAGTGCTCACAAACCCTTTAGCACATGACTAGTATTCACATGCATGAGTTTGAGGGGCGGAGTTTGAAGTGTGGATAGACCAATGAGACTGTTCCTTATACCTCCAGACCCCGCCCCTCCTCCTCACTCTCTTTAGTCCTCCAGGTACTCCCGAGTTTTACAGCTCTATGGAATTTGTCTGGAATGTTTCACAGTGTGGAATACAATCTTTCTATTTTCATGGAGACCAGACCAGTCCAAGTTACAGGTCAAATATCAAGGTCAAGGTCAAATCAAACCCTGCTCACAGTCTGGGTATTTTTGGGCTATAAAACCACTTGTAATTAAATAAATGTAAGGTAGAGCTGCTATTTAATGTACTGTGGAACATTCCAGGGAGGGCAATGACATATCTACAGAAACAAGCAGGTGACGGACCCTCCACCAGAAAAGTTAGACAATGCACCTTTAAACCTGCTATAGAGGGTATGCAGTCACGTGACAGGAAGTTGTCAATCCGCCATATTGACGGTCTAATCATGACTGACCGCCAGTGCTCTAGTGACAACAAAAAGCCGTCTTTTACTCATACTGACTTCACTAATCACCTAGATAGTAATCAGAAGAAAAGATATGAGGACAAGCTTGCTAATCTGAACATATCGGACCCCTACAGTGTGCCCCAGGTCCTTTTTACAGCCCTAACAGCGGTAGATTCTGTCCCAGACCTTCAGTGGCAAGATATTTACAACTATCTAATAAATTTCCCATCACACTTCACCGGGGAGTATAAATTTATAGTTTTCATATGGCTAATTATTAACCATTAAATGAATAATAAATAAATATATAATAATACAAACATACACTAGAAAAGCACTCAGAGAGCGCAGACCTCCGCCAAGACCCATTTAACGCAATGCTAACGAAATTTTCAAAGTGATCCAGAATCCAGGATTTCTTCTGGATCATCACCAAAATTTAATCATCTGTTGGATTTACAGAGGGAACATTTCCTGAAAATTTCATCAAGATCCGTCCATAACTTTTTGAGTTATCTTGCTAACAAACAAACAAACAAACAAACAAACAAACGCAGGCGAAAACATAATCTCCTTGGCGGAGGTAATGATATGTTAAAACTTTGTGAATAAAGACCAAAAAAGTGATAGCTATGTGCAAAAACATACAAAAACACTGCAACATCTGATAGTTACACTGTATTAATAGTAATTAAGTCTTCTTGCTTACAAATGTGAAATCACTCAATGTGATTGACCTACTAGTAAAATTGTGAAGATCAAATCAAACCACACCTGATATGAAGTGTCTGCTACAAAGCCTGGAGTGTTTGGTTGGTTCCCAGGGCTTGTCAGCAGTTTTATGATGGGCTCGTCTAATCGCAGCAATCCACCTACTTCTGCGGTCAGGATCAGACTCAGCAGGAATCCTGTACAGCTGAATGTTTTTATCTTTGTCCCTTGTCTGAGAACACTGATAGGCACAACATTTCTCGGGCATTTTGTGACTTTATGACGCGTAATTTAGAATTGAACAGTGTGTTTACTATGGCGGCCTACGGAGATCTGGACCGCCGGAAGTGGATCAGGGGAAACCTGTGACGTCAACTGCATACACTCTATAATGCTCAGAAAAAATAGTGGTTTTCAAGAGATTTTCAGACATAAAATATTGAATTACTTTTACTTCTTAGGCTAAATAATTCTAAAACAAATGCATAAACAAAATATGTAGGAGGATTTTCTTTAATTCATGAAGAAGTTTAAATTCTCTGTTTTTGCTGTTTGTGTCTATGGAGCCCAGAACAGATTATCTTTGTGGCATTTCCTTTAGGCCCAGCAGACTACAATATGGGCACGTTCACATCTGTCCAAACGAACTGCTCCGGAATCTGACAAAACCCAATTGGACCTGACAAGTGTGAATGCTGCCAAGAGCCAAGAAGACCAGACCAAGACCCAACCAAAACCCGCCCCAGGACCAGATCTGGACCTGGTCTGACCCAAAGCAGTAAGAGGAGAGTAACAGAGACAGACAGAGTGGAAAGCGGCTCCAGGCGGTTTTTCACATATGCATAATGCACTTTGGGTCTGAAAAACTGTAATTCTTTTGAAATTAAATATAGGGAGATATTTAGGGAAAACCAAGACTACACCAGGACTAAACCGGGCCTAAAAAGTGAGGACGAAACAAGAACAAAATTAGGATTAAACTATAAAAACAGGGCCAAACCAAGACTAAACCAGATCTAAACAACCAGGTCTAAAGGAGTGACCTGTAATCCTTGAAACGAGATTAAAAATGGAACAAATAAAAACTAAAGTAGAAGGACTAGACTTACAGATTCTGGTCCATTGTTGTTCAGACTCAAGCGAAACTCATCAAATTTACCTGAAACATAAAAGATAGTGAATTTGAATAATATTTTTCTTCTATTTCATTGAATGTATGAACTTACGAGATGCTGCTGGAGAAACATAACGCTGCTCATTTGAGAAACTGGTTTCCTACAATAAAAACAAATCAGTAATACAGTTTAAAGCACATATGACAGGTTAGGCTGCTAATTTCTATAAAACATAGCATTGTTATTTTTATGATTTCACAAAAATCATACCTAGATTTTAATAAAGGTGCATTGTGTACATTTTCTGGTGGAGGGTCTGTCAAATGCTTTTCTTCATGGAGATGTTATTGCTTTGTCTGAAATGTTTTTATCATCCTGGAGACCAAGCCAGACCAAGTTACTGGTCAGATCTGTGGAGTCAGAATGTCCGTTTTTCTATAACTATAAAACAAACTGTAATTTAATAGATGTAAAGTAGAACAGTATTGTGGAACATTTGAAGCATAATGACATATCCATAGAAACAAGACTGTGATGGACCACCAACTGAAAAGTTACATAGTGCACCTTTAAAGAGTACATTTTGTGTAATATAGGACCTTTAATTTTAAAACAATCACATGCAAATGGATCAAAACAAAAATACTTACCATTCTGTTGTGAAACCTTTTTATGTTTATAGAAATGTAACAAGCCCAAATGTTTCCAAATTAAGAGTGAAATGTACTTGAGTTAGACCCCACAGTGCAAGGGGAGAGGATATGATGAGTTTGTTGTGTGCCACTGCTTTATGTGCGATGGCCCCTGACCTCCGTGTGCCTGGGGTCACTCAGTGGGCAAAGGTCAGGGTCACTGGAGCCTAAAGCCTGACCCGAGCCTGAGTTTGAGTTTATTCTGTCAGACAAGAGCCGCACTGCTGTCGAGATGAAGCACTGAGATGAGCTGAAATGAAATGTGTTACAATATTCAGGAAAAGCAGGGCTAAACCAGGACTAAACCAGGACTAAACCAGGACAGAACAAGGACTACTAAACCAGGACTAAACCAGGACTAAACATGGACTAAACCAGGACAGAACAAGGACTACTAAACCAGGACTAAATCAGGACTAAACATGGACTAAACCAGGACTAAATCATGATTAAATCAGTACTAAATCAGGACTAAAACAGGACTACTAAACCAGAACTAAGTCAGGACTAAACCAGGACTAAACCAAGACTAAACCAGGACCAAACAAGGATTACTATAGACCAGGACTAAACATGGACTAAACAAGGACTAAAGCAGGATTAAACCAGGACTAAACGCCAAATGCAGACCATATTAAATTGTGCACACTGGTGTCACTGTTATCCTTCACTTTAAACCTGGTCCATCATCTAATCTGACATGAAGAAGAACAGTGCACGTCTTAGACACAAGATTAACCAAGAATAACTCTTAAATATTAGATTAGAGCAGGCTAGATTTTGACAAGGTTGAGTATGTCATAAGGTCATGTTTTTTCTCCCATTAAAAAAGGTCTAGCAGCTGGTTTTTGTTCTTGTTTTAAGTCTAACTAATGTAGCAATGTGCATGTGCATTATGTACATTTGGAGGGTCTGCCACCTGCTTGTCTCCATGGAGACGGTGTTGCTGTTTTTCCCAGAATGTTCCACATATGCCATAGCTTTCTTGTGTTAAATGTGTTTTAGTGGTCATTTAGTGGGGTCGCCTTTCCACAGATCTGACCTGTCATCTGCTTCATTCCATGCCTCCAGGGTGACAGATAAGTTTAATGCCATATTGTTCATATTTTTGTTTTTACTCAGTGTTTTGCTTGTGTTTCTAGTAGCCTATAAAATCGTTTACTCAAAGCTACTTTGTTTAGACCAGTTAGTTAAACAAACATTTCCCTAAAATAAACGGACGCTACAGAGTTATTGTAGCTATATATTTCCACTCTTCCACGGAAGTCTCGTTATTGCTCCTCTGGGCTCCAAACGTGGCCCCGTGCCCAGACCAAAGCCATAACGGATCTCTTGGCCCTGTCTCCCCCGGCTTCCCGCTTCTCCCCCGGGGCTGAAGGAGTGACTCTTCTCGGTGATGATTCCGTGAAGAGGGACAGCCTCACACGCCTCTGAACTTTCATCCCGCGTTGCGCTCTGGTTCTGCTTCGTGCAGGTAACGCTTTTCGGCCGCGTCTCCAAATATATAAACTATATAAACAGCGCAGAGACACGGAACATACGCGCTTTGGCACTCACGCTTCGTATCCAAAAACAGGGACAGATCACAACAGCACGCAGTCTGACGCACTCGGGACGCACAGATGGAAGAAAAAAAGACCAAGTAACCATGAAGAAATGACACCATGAACGGTAAGGACATGCACAAATATTAGGATACTTTACAAATATTAGGATACTTTACAAATATTAGGTTACTTTACAAATATTAGGATACTTTAAAGATTTTTCTCTTATTTGGTAAACTACTACACGGTTAGTCGCTTTCTGTTATAGCATCCATAAAACAAGTTTCCTATAGCACTAAGATTTAGATAAAAGATTTATTTTGCCTATTCATTTGTTTTAAAAGATGGGCTGTCTTTAAATAGACCTAGAAATATTCATAAGTGGGCCTACTGTAAGAGCAAAGATCAAATTGTACTAGTGATATGAGCGTGGGTTGACTAAGTGACAAAAATTATTATTAGAACTAGTTCCCATCAGTAAATAATACAGTGTTAAAATACATAGTAGTAGTAGTAGTAGTGTTTTGAGTAGAGTGAGTGTATATAAGTGAGAAGTGTGTATATGTTACTTAGTTTGTTATTTACTAGTTTTAATTATGTTGTTGTGTTGTATTTTGTTGTCTTTAAAATGATCACATCTGTATTTTTTCGTTATAAAAATACACAGGAAAAGAAAGCCACTTTATTTTTGTAACACAAACTTTTCTTCAGTATTTGTATATTTGTGGCTATGTTCACATGCAAAACAACATCTGATTATTATCTTATACCTTGGAAAAGATTTAAATGACCTCTAAACCACAAAACCAATGGGAGTTATCAAAGGGACCATGATCAGAGAGAAATTAGATGATTTTGCTGTTTATGTGTCTTTTTAGTGATCTTAAAACTCCAAAGATCTGATCATAATCTGATTTTGAGTGCACGTGCAACCACAGTCATCATTACCACTTCAAGACATCATAAGGTGGAACAGAGCATTTTGAGCTTTGGAGATACAGACTAATAATAAAGGATCACTCAAACATGTGTGAATGAAACAAAACATAAATCCAAGTATGTTTTTAATGAGGTAAAAACATTATAACATGGCTTAAATCTCACAAGAGTCAATTTTGTGTGATGTAGGACCTTTAAGCTCGTAAAAGCAATTTTTTGCACATGAAATAATTTGTACAGCAGAATTAAAAATTAAAAAAAAAATGAAATAAAGCATAAATTAAAAAAAGCATTGTGAATGGAAGTCAGTGGGACAAAAATATACCTAAGGACCACAAGAGTATTTTGATTATAAGCAGTTCAATTAACAAAAAAAAAATAAAAAATACATCACACAATACTGTCCAATATTTGCTGTGTGCTAATGATTCCAGTGAAAGTTATGCATAAAAGAAAAAAAAAAAAATTGTGATTATAAGAAAGTATTTATGGGGGGCAGAGGTCTTTTGTGGTCGCCTCTTGAAGTCTTGGATTCTTGGACCAAAAACAGTCCAAGGACAAGAACTGGATAAGACCGAGTGGTGGAAGAAGTACTCAGTTTTGTTACTTAAGTAAAAGTACAGATACTGGAGCAAAACAATACTCGAGTATAAGTCTCACATGAAAAAATCTACTTAAAGGTGCACTATGTAACTTTTTGGTTGGGGATCCAACACCTGCTTGTTTCTATGGATATGTCATTGCTCTGAATGTTCCACAGTATGACATTAAACAGCTCCACCTTACATTTATTCAATCACAGGTGGTTTTATAGCTCAAAAATACTTAGAAAAACAGGCATCCTGACTGTGAGCGGGGTTGCGTCTCCACAGATCTGACCTGTAACTTGGCCTGGTTTGGTCTCCATGAAGATAGAAATGTTTAAAACCATACTGTGAAACATTCCAGACAAAGCAATAACATTTCTGGAGAAAAGCATTTGACCGACCCTCCACCAGAAAAGTGACACAATGCCCCTTTAAGTACAAATATTAAAGCACCTGTTTAAAAATGTACTTAAAGAGTATAAAGTAAGATTATTTCTTATAAAGCTTCAAATGTAGTGATTTTGAAACAGATTTGTGCTGAATTATGTTCAGCAACTGTTTTTATTTGTTTATTTTTGTTTGCTCAAACTTAAAAATAACCCCCTTGGCATTTTTTAGCAGTTCCTACGCAATAATAATAATTTTACTTTTCAATCCAGTTCAAAAATGTAGTGGAGAAAGTACAGATACCTGCTTTCAAATGTAGTGAAGTAAAAGTATGTAAGTGAAGTACAGATACCCTTTTTCTTTACTTAAGTACAGTACTTTGCTACTTTTACTTTGTTATGTGCGTTCCACCAGTGATAAGACCTGACCTGGAGGACTAAACCAGGACTGATCCAGAGGTCTGCATTTATGTTCCTCAAATGTTGACCCTTATCATAATTTGTCAGAGATTGGCTCCATAAACTTGTCAAATTAAAATCTCATGGCTTAAAGTTTTCTGGCACCTCTTTCTAAAGCAATTGCTACAAAAGAATTAAATTTTTGTTTATTTATCGAGAAAGAGAAAACACTGAATGCCGTTTTTGTTTCATGTAGATAAACCCAGTTATTACAGAGCTCTTAGCCACAAACCAGGTCAACAAATCTGCAATCTGACAGTTAATAAATCCTACTATAAAATCTGACCTGTCCTCCAGCTCAGTTTATACTACTGATACTTTGCAGCTGAGTCAACATTCCCTGGGGATGTGATGCTAACTGAATGTACTACTCAATCTGAAGCTCTGTTACTCAAATTAAACTTTAATCTAACCTTTATTCTAACACAATCTGGCTAGAAAGAGTTGAGATGATAACAAGTGAGATCATTTATACTGTTAAACAAATCTCTCACACATAAAATTACAGTCACAAGCTTTTTTTTTTAAGTTAGTCACTCTCACCTTTTTGTTGAAAACTCCTAAACAGGACTATGAACGCATGTATAAGTGGTTTTCACATTTTAGAATTTATCATGAAATATCCAAAAGGGAAATTCACAAATTTTGAAACTGGTATTTGACTAAACCCTAGAATTCACTATGTAACAACATAATTTTGCATTTTAACAATTTTTATTTTAGCTGCCCCCTTCTGTATTAATTAATAGTGTCCTATAGAATGCTGTGGCGTCATCTGAAACACAGCATTTAATCACAGGCTCCTGAAAATGTGCTATTTAAATCCATTTTGTATTTTTATTCTTGAGTTTTCAGACCATCTTAAAACTTGTTTGTCTGTGTTTGCTAATAGTGGATTAATAGAGATACATGTCACATAAAGATGATGTTAAATGTATCACTACTTGATTTTCATACTAAGGAACAGACTCAATAAGATGGTAATGATAAAAAAAACACTCTTTATTTATACAATAGTTATTTTCAACATAGTAGTACTGTCTTTAATATTACCACGTGTAATCCCTCAGTCATCCAGGTAGATTCCATAGTGATCCATGGGCGTATACTAGTGTAACCGGTGTACTTCTGTGTTGTGTTGTTTTGGGGTGCTTGTGGTGCATTAAGGGGCCACGGAAACCAGTGGAAACTTTTGGAGGAGCTCTCCGTTTAATCTGGTTCACGACAGAAAATATAATCAAAATGTTTCAAGTTCTCGTTCTAGTTTCGGTATTGATTTGGTATTGATTAGCATCAGATATTTGATACTTTGATCACAATATCTTTTTTCAGGGGTTTTTGTTTCGAACGAGTCCTCGGCGACAAACCTTTCCCGCTGTTTCCATGACGATGACTGGTTCAAATATCGGGCCTACACCTTCACCTACGTCCTGCTGTTCCCCGTCGCCTTTCTGTCCAACCTGTGTGCAGTGACAGTCTTTACACTACAGAGGAAACAGAGGTACTAAACCAGGACTAAACCAGGACTAAACCAGGACTAAATCAGGACTAAATCAGGACTAAACCAGGACTAAATGAGGACTAAACCATGACTAAACCATGACTAAACCAAGACTAAATCAGGGCTAAACCAGGACTAAAACAGGACTAAATCAGGGCTAAACCAGGCCTAAACCAGGACTAAACCAGGAGGACTAAACCAGGATTAAACCAGGAGGACTAAACCAGGACTAAACCAGAATTAAACCAGGATTAAATCAGTACATAATATACTGAAGTCACTTTACTGAGATTTACTCTGTTCATATGCTGCACTGTTACTTTTATTGTACATAATAGTTTTGGGGTTTTTTTGTATTTTGTATTTTATATTTTATATTTTGTATTTTATATTTTTGTTCCACCGGAACAAAATTAGACTCTATCTTTAAGTCTATTTCTAAATTATTATTTTTTTAGCCATTATCTATTATCTTGTTTTATTGCATGTTCCATTTTCCTGCTGTTCTTGAACTGTGTGTTGCAACACTGGAATTTCCCCACTGTGGGACTAATAAAGGCATATCTTATCTTATCTTACTGAATCAGGGCTAAACCAGGAATAAACCAGGACTAAACCAGGGCTAAAGCAGGACCAAATCAGAACTAAACCAGGAATAAACTAGGACTAAACCAGGAGGACTTAACCAGAATTAAACCAGCACTAAACCAGAACTGAGCCAGCACTAAACCAGGATTAAACCAGGAGGACTAAACGAGGACTAAACCAGAATTAAACCAGGATTAAATCAGGACTGAATCAGGACTAAACCAGAACTAAAACAGGACTAAACCAGGGCTAAACCAGGGCTAAACCAGGAGGACTTAACCAGGACTAAACTAGCATTAAACCAGAACTAAGCCAGCACTAAACCAGGATTAAAACCAGGAGGACTAAACCAGGAGGACTTAACCAGAATTAAACCAGGACTAAACCAGGGCTAAAGTAGGACCAAATCAGAACTAAACCAGGAATAAACTAGGACTAAACCAGGAGGACTTAACCAGGACTAAACCATGACTAAGCCAGGGCTAAACAGGACTAAACTACAACTAAATCAGGAGTAAACCAGGACTAAGTCATTGACCCAGGATGTCTATATGGAAAATAATGACTGAACAAATCACAATATAGTTGTATGAATATACTGAATGTAAAGTAGTAATATGAATAAACCAGAGCTAAATCAGGACTCAGCCATCACTAAAAAAAATACAAAACCAGGTCTAGAACATCTAAAGATCTAAACTTGTGCTGTGCATAAATTAAACCTGGATTAGGCCAGGACTGTACCAGGATTTGGACTGGACTAAATATTAACTAAAACAGGACTGAACCATGACTGAACTGGGACCAAACAAGAACTAAACTAGGTCTACATTAACTCCGAACCAATAAGAAAAATGATCGTCATCCTGGCCAGATTTAGTCCTAGTTATTGTTTTCTGTGTAGTTCTGGTTTAGACCTGGTGTAGACCTGGTGTAGACCTGGTTTAGTCCTGGTTTAGACCTGGTTTAGTCATGGTTGGTGGCCATACTGTTCTGTCAAAGCCTGATCTCGTCAGATTTCAGAAGCTCAGCAGGGCCGGGCCTGGTTCGTACTTGGATGGGAGACACTGGGAAAATCAGGTGCTACAGTGGGTCGCCAGTCGCAAAAACTGTCATTGTGTCCTTAGGCAAGACACTTCACCTACATTGCCTTGTAAGAAAGTGGTGTGTGCGTGTGGGGCTGATGGCCTTGCTTCAGTCTACCCCAGGGCAGCTGTGGCTACAATAGTAGCTTATCACCACTGAGTGTGGAGTGAATGAATAATGATCTGTAAAGCCCTTTGGGTGTCTTGAAAGGCACTATATAAATGCTATGATTAATTAATTTAGTTCTGGCATTATAATAATGTTGTAATAGCCCTATATCTATTTTATAATCTCACATTTAGATTTTGGACCTTGGAAGTTGCAGCTTTACATTTGAATAAAAAAACAAAACATAACCAAATAAATACATTGCTATTTTGTACCACTGGGACAGTTTGAATTTGCTTATGGACTGAGAATGCAAAAGTCTCATTGAAACCAGTTTAGTAGGAAATCCAAAAGAGGAAAAATACCATAAAGTTACGGAAAAGGTCAAATTTTTCCGATCACTGCATGAAGACTGTATTTTTAACATTTTAGAAGATCACAGATAAAGAATGACACAAAGGAAGATCTATATTATATCTAAAATTATCTAAAATTATTATAATTTTCTCTATATTTAGTCATTTCAGTTAATTTGCTTCTTATGAGTTCCAGCTCCAGATATGCAAATTCAAGTGTGTAAGTATTTATCATACTTTTACATCATTTAAGGACATAAAGTGGACTAAGGGAGTGTGACATCACCTGTAGTGTTCGCTCACAAGGTTAGCAATTATACGGGTGAATTTGGAGCCATTTTCCATATTAGGAATAGGAACTTGTTTATGGACAAAATAAAAAGCGAAATAGAAAAGCAAAATAAAAACACCAGGATCATGTAGAGTGGGTTAATACAAACATTTTAAGACCAAAATCACAAGACTCATTGCAACAGTTACAGAGAGAGGAGTAATAATTTTTCAATGTAAAGGAAACTGGCGCCAGAGTTGATGAAACCAGAAGCACCCCCATGCTCACTTCCTATTTGGAACGCAGCAGCTAGCAGGTTAGCTATGTCCATTTATAACAGTATATACTAGTGCAGTCTATAATTAAGTGACAGTTTAAAAAAGCTGGAAAAAAGGTACAAAATGCAGAAAGTAGGAGTGACTTCTTAAGCTAAATACATCTACTTACTGTAGCCTACATTATCACGGAAAATTCAACTGTTCCAACAATTCACGCAAAAGGAAGAGATTTTTCAGAGAGATTTAACAATGATTTTACAAAACAGACATCTGTTTTATACATCTAAGCATATTGTGTAATTTAGACAAGTTTTGGCTCTTGTTTACATCCTGGTTGCTAGGTAACAGTTCAGGAATCGCCTCTGTGTTAGTTCTGCCAGGAAGTAAAATGATAAACATCACCAATAAAAAAATAAAGAAATAGCCAAGATTTTTAGAAAGATCTTTAATAGCAAAAGGAGAAATTTAATTTGTCAACTGGACAGAGTTTATTTGGTCGAATACGTTTCGCAGCTCATCCAAGCTGCTTCTCCAGGTCTGAAGAAGCAGAACTGAAGAAGCAGCTTGGATGAGCTGCGAAACGTATTCGACCAAATAAACTCTGTCCAGTTGACAAATTAAATTTCCCCTTTTGCTATGGATTCTACCTGGACAACTGAGGGATTCTACACAAAAGATCTTTAATGTAATCATGTTGTAACTATATTTTAGTTAAATGAGTTGTCTAACCTGTCATACGCAGGGTTATACCAGGTTTGAACAATCACTTAAAGGTATGTATAACTTTTCTATGGAGGGTCTGCTTGCTTCTTGTTTTCATGGAGATGTTATTGTGCTGCTTGGAGTTTTCTACAATATAGCATTAAACTTATTTATGTTCTGTTTATTCAATTATGAGTATGGTTACCTCTCCACAGATCTAGCCTGTAGTCATGTTACTTGCTTGTCTCCATGGGGATAGACAAATTAAATGCCTTATTATGGAACAATTCAGGCATGGAGACAAGCAGGTGACACATCCTACACCAATAAAGTTACATAGTGTAGCTTTTACCTTTTAATAATCTAATAAGAACTAAATACAGATTAGAACAGGGCTAAAGCAGGACTATACCAGAACTAAACCAGGTCTGAAGCAGGGCCAGGACTATACCAGAACCAGGGTTATTTGAACCAAGACTATAAGAAGGTTTTGAAGTGAGTCACAGTGTCATATAAACAACAAACCATCTCTCCTCTCAAAAAACCAACAATTAGTTTATCTTTACCTTACCTGAGGATTTAACTGACAATCATCCCTGCGTGTCAATCAGATGCCCTCCCATTATTTCCCTGTAGAGGTTAACTGAAATGAGGGCGAACTCTAATCTATCACTACCCTAGAATTAAATCAAGACTAAACCAGGACTAGTCGAGGAATAGGTCAAAACTAGGATTCTATACCAGGACTAAACCAGACCTAAATCAGGACAAAATCAAGAAAAATAGAACTAAAACAGAATTAAATGAGCACAATTACTAACCTTGTATTAAACCTTGTATTTAATTAGAACTAAAAGTCTAAATCAGATCTAACTCTTAAAGGAGGATTGTGTAACTTTTCTGGTGGAGGGTCCGTCAAATGCTTTTCTTCATGGACATGTTTTTTGTTGTTGTTGTTGTTGTTGTTGTTGTTGTTGTTGTTGTTGTTGTTGTTGTTGTTGTTGTTGTTGTTGTTGTTGTTGTTGTTGTTGTTTTGTTTTTTTAGTAATAAGGTCATACTGTGGAACATTCCAGGCAGAGCAATACTGTATCTTTGGAAACAAGCAGGTGATGGGCCCCCAACCAAAAAGTTACATAGTGCATCTTTAAGCCTGAATTAGGGACTAAACCAGATCTAAAAACAGGGAAAAAACGAACTAAACCAGAATTAAACCAGGACTATAATCAATTACTAACCCTGTATTAAACCAGGTCTAACCTGGGAACAGATCTAAACCAGGACGAAACCAAGTTTAAAGATGGTCTGTTTCCAGGCCCACTTCATCGTCCATGGTGATGATGAACTTGGCGCTCTCAGATCTGGGCTTCTCCCTGACTCTGCCTCTCAGACTGGTCTACTACTTCAGGCAGGGCATCTGGGACTTTCCTGACTGGCTCTGCCGCCTCTGTGTCTACGGCTTCTACCTCAACCTCTACACCAGGTAAACCAGGACTAAAACCAGGAGTAAACCAAATCTAAAACCAGGACTAACCAGGACTAATGCAGGACTCAACCAGGACTAAACCAGGACTTAACCAGGTCTAAACCAAAACTAAAACCAGGATTGAACCAGAACTAAACCAGAACTAAACCAGGACTATGCAGGTTTAAGCCAGAACTAAACTAGGACTAAATCAGGACTAAACCAGGTCTAAACCAAAACTAAAATCAGGACTGAACCAGGACTAAACCAGGACTAATGCAGGATTTGTTTTGCCCTGACAGTATCCTGTTCCTCACTCTACTG
Organism: Taenioides sp. WSHXM2023; assembly: GCA_029959045.1. Taxonomy (NCBI): domain Eukaryota; kingdom Metazoa; phylum Chordata; class Actinopteri; order Gobiiformes; family Gobiidae; genus Taenioides; species Taenioides sp. WSHXM2023. Next base: position 12,836,564 of record CM057106.1, on the reverse strand, counting down.
AGCATACTTCGATGGCTCGCTGTGGCACAACCATTGCGTCATAGCACTCTGGCCACACCCCGTTGCGTCCTTTTGGTCTGTCTGGGCATCTGGGTGTTTGTGGGCTTGAGCTCCTCCTTCTTCTTGACTCAGGGTGTGGTACACAGGTGAGTACCTATTCCACCCAATCTGCTCTAGCCTACTACTGATTTAGTCCTGGTTGTTATGTGAAAGCTTTATCTTCTTTAGTGAGTTTTAAAGGTTCTATATTACACAACATTGACTTTTGTGAGCTTTAAACCATGTTATAATGTTGTTGCCTCCTCAAAAACATACCAGGAGTTGGGTTTTGTTTCATTCACACATGTTTGAATAAACCTTTATTATTGGTCTGTCTACATCTCCAAAGCTCAAAATGCTCTGTTCCACCTTGTGATGTCAAGAAGCAGTAGTTTTCAAGCAGCTACCTTACCTTAAAGCTTTTACGTTTAGTTCAGTAGAAATTGACAGTTACAGGGCTGAAATTATCCAAATGATTCTAGTGAAGATGTATAGAGTTTAAAAACACTGTGGCGCACTTCCTGTATACCACATGACATCACAAGGTGGAACAGTTTGTGTGTTAAACGTGAATGAAACAAAGAGAGGCAGCCCCGCTCACAGTCAGAATCCCTGTTTTTCTAGGTATTTCTCAGCTATAAAACACCTGTAATTGAATACGTATAAGGTAGCCCTGTTAATGGCCATACTGTGGAACATTCCAGGCAGAACAATGACATATCCATAGAAACAAGTTGGTGACGGACCGCCAACCAAAAAGTTACATAGTGCACCTTTAAAAGAGAATTAAAGTCACAAGAATGCATAAACTCGTTAAACACATCTCCTCATTATGAGAGATATTGCATGATATTGAGTATATTCTGCCATTGTCTTTCTCATTATAGAGGAGGTATCCCACGTTGCTTTGAGCCTCAAAAACCCTCCTCGTGGCACCTGGTCCTGGTCCTGAACTACGTGGCTCTGGTCTTCGGGTTCCTCCTCCCGTTTGTGGTCATCATCTGCAGCTACAGCTTCATAGTGCACCGCCTCACCACTCGCCCCGCCTCCTTCTCTAAGCAACACAAGCCCCGCCCCTCTGCGGGACGTGGGGGCATGGGCGGCAGGCGTAGGTCACTGTCTCTTGTCTCCGTGGTAATCGTCTCCTTCCTGCTCTGTTTTCTGCCATACCACGTGATCCGCTCTCTGCACCTCCATGCCGTGTGCGGGGAGTGGGGCTGTTCGGCCGTGGTCACTCTGCAGAGGCTGGTGGTGGTCACGCTCTGTCTGGCTGCGTCCAACAGCGCTTTCAACCCTCTGCTCTACTACTACGCCACCCAGAGCTTCAGAGACCAACTGAGCAGAGCTGGATCCAGGATCAGCACCAGAACTCGCTCACAGTACTGAGGGGAGGAGCTGGGGGAGACCTGGGTTAGACCACCTGCAGCCCTGGGTTAGACTTGGTTTAGTCATAGATACACATAGCTGTTGCACTGGATGGTCTGCACTGAAGTACTCCTGTCTGACCAGTTTAGTCCTGGTTTAATTCTGGTTTTAGACCTCATTTAGACCTGGGCTAGACTTGGGTTAGACCTACTATAGTCCTAGTTCAGACCTGGTTTAGATCTGGTTTAGTCCTGGTTTAGACTTGTGTGAGTTCTCCGATAGTCTGAACTGGTTTAGTCACTTTATGAATCTATTTAATGTATTTAAAGTGTATTTGTATAGATTTGTATAGATTTCCTATTTTTGTACTTCTACTTTGAGGTGGAGCAGTTTAAACTCATAAGCTACAATTTTCTGTAGCCTATATTTGCTAAAGAGTGAGTGTAATAAAAGTGTATTTGCAGTGAATGTGTTTATACTTTTATTCAATGCGTTCTTCATTGATGCTGCAGTGGCTCTCTCCCCTTGATTTTAAGAATTTACATACATTTTAACTCAATTTGGCTTTTAATTTACATTTTTAATAACCAAACCACGTGATACATTGCGTTGCATCAATAATCCTCCTAATCTCTAGCACCATCATGTGGTAAGTGAAGTCGTCAGAGTGCGTAACGCTTTTGTGTTTCTTCCAATTTTTGTAGCCAGCGAAAGTGACCATGAAAAACTGGCAGGAGCAGGAAGTAGACTCTGCTGGAAACTGTAAGAATGATTTTGGCTGTGAACACATCTCAGGTTGGGTTTGTGGGTCTGGAGAAATTCATTCAAATGTTAGTGAGCAACTATGGGTATGAGGCAGACAGCCAGAGAAGAGCCAAATGAGGAGAGCAAAAGGAGGAAAGCCAGAGGAGGTGACAGGAGCAGAGACAGAGGGCGGATAGTGAAGGATGGTGCGGTTAGAGCTGCCAAGAAACAAGAGGCCTAGCGGAAGACCAAAGAGGAGAATTATGGATGTAGTGAAAGAGGATGCAGAGAAGAGTAAAAATCCTTTGCCTCTTTAGCTGTCACTGGATTGAGACTGGAATGAGACAGAACTGTGAAGTTTTTGCATGTTTCATTTCAAATAAACTTCTCTAGAGTTGCATTAGCCAAATCTGATCATCATTTCTTTATTCAGGGCTCATTAATGACTCTTAAGCGTGTTTTCCAAATTCAGAATCACTCAACCTTTGGACTCAACCTTTTGGACTCAACCTTTGAGCTTTGGAGATGCAGATAGCATAACTCGAACATGTGTGAAACAACTCCCGGTATGGTTTTCAAGAGTCAATTTTGTGTAATAACTTGTAGGACCTTTAATTAGGCCAATCCTGCCTCCTCCTCTTAATGAGGAGGGTTTGAGCTGAGGAGTCCGGAGATGGGACCAGTATGGGAAGTATCAGATTAAAATCTGATACTTCCCATAAAAAGTTCTTGTTATAGATCCTTGGGCGGAACGACTGGAATGTCCCGACGTGACCTTTACGCACTTGGAACGTGCACGCCCCCGAGTCTCGAGCCCGCGCTTTTCTCTGCTCTGATTGGCTGGAAATAGTCCACCCACACGTCAGCGCGTCTGTGCGCGTGCGCACAAAAGTTTGTTGATAAAGTTAACGGAGTTTCTCTCGAGTCCAGCCACGATTCTCCACAAACGGAGCTAAAACTAGGTAAACCCTCAGAGAGGATCTGTAAACTCAGCGGCCCCTCCGCACTCCTCACGCCGCCCGCAGTGCGTCTCCGGCGGCATGAGGCTCGAGTTTGCGCCGCTGAATATCCCGCTGCGGAGGAGACTGCAGACCGCCGCCGTGCTGCAATGGGTCTTCTCCTTCATAGCGCTGGGTAAGAACCAGAGTCCAGACCAGAATCAGGACCAGAGAATAGGGTCCCAACCTGAAACCAGACCAGAGACTTGACCAGAGCCGTCTCCTGTGCGGGGGTCACTCACCTTGTCTCCATGGCGATGTTTTACTTTGCTTGGAATGTCCCACAGTATGGCTTTATCTTTACAGCATACATTCAATTACAGGAGTTGTCATTGCCTTAAAATATTTTGAACAACGTGTTCTTACTGTGAGTGGGGTCACCTCTTCCCGAATCAAACCTGTAGGCAAACTGCTGTGCCACTACCTTGTCTTCATTGAGATGAAGCAAATTTAAAGCCATACCATGAAATATCGTGAGCAAAACACTCACATATGTATATACCCTTCTCCAGAAAAGTTATTGCAGTTAATTATGGTTATAAAAATAACAGATAAACATGCACATTTTAATCATTTGGGTAAAGTGTCTTGCACAAGAACACATTGAACCATCAGCCTTCAGGTGGGTGTATATACCACACAGCGTCTGCCACTTTATCAGTTACAAAATGAACACAAAGTAAATATTGAGTAATTACATCATTAGCCTCATCCAGACTGCAGTCGGTCCATAGTCCAGGATTTAGTCCAGGATTTCATATTCTAGATATGAAGTTTCTTGTGGTCTATTAATCCTGGTATAGTCCTGGGTTAGGAATTTAGTTCATTTTTTTAGTCTTGGTTTTGTCATGGCTTATTCCTAGATGACACCTTAAACCTATTTTATTCCTTGTATGTAAAATCCCTCAGTCGTCCAGGTAGAATCCATGGCAAAAAAAGGAGAAAATTTAATTTGTCAACTGGACATAGTTTATTTGGTTGAATACGTTTCGCAGCTCATCCAAGCTGCTTCCTCAGTTCTGGTCAGATGCTGGTGGACACTGCTTTATATCTGCAGGAAGGGAGGAGCTTAATTACAATGAAAATTACTCTGAGACAACACATATTTAAATACAGTTTCAGTTGGTCAGGTGATACAATATGGAGTTGTTAACAGTTTCTGTTAGTCATGTGAGTCTATTCAATATGGAGTGGGAGTGGGGGAGTAGTTAGCATATCCATTCAGGGCCATGATGGGTGTTTTCACACCTCTGGACCTGACCTGGCTAGTCCCATTGTTTTCCCAGTTTGTTTTGATTTAGGTTTGAGGATAGAGTTATAGATGGGAGACAAATGATGGGGGTCTCAGACATCATTTGTCTCCCATCTATAAGAACTGAGGAAGCAGCTTGGATGAGCTGCGAAACGTATTCAACCAAATAAACTATGTCCAGTTGACAAATTAAATTTTCTCCTTTTTTTGCTATTTTATTCCTTATGTAGTTCTGCTTTAGTCCTACTTAGGTCCAGGTTTAGTACTGATTTATTTCATATTTAGTTCTCGTTCTAGTTTTGTCACCATTTAAACTTGCTTTACTCCTATTTTAGTCTTGATTTAGTCCTGGTTTAGTCCTATTTCTTGTCTCCTTCCAGCCCAGTGCTGCCTGGCGGGTTTCGTGCTGCTGCTGCTCTCTGATTGGTGGCTTTTAGCGGTCCTTTATGCTGGTTGGCTGTGGCTGGACTGGGACACGCCCGTCAGTGGGGGGCGTCGTTGGGAGTGGTTGCGGCGATGCTCTCTGTGGGGCCTCTTCAGGGACTACTTCCCCCTCAAGGTAGGAGGGAGACAGGGCATCTGACATACAGGGATATAAGAAGATGGAAGTGCATCTGACAAACAGGAAGACCGTAATTTACAACTAATTGGCTCACACCACAATTTTAAAATAACTGTTAATTGTTTCTGGATCATTTTCTGCAGCTGGTAAAAACTGTGGACTTGGACCCCAAAAACAACTACATCTTTGGATTCCACCCTCACGGTTAGTCCTCATTTCTGATTTAGTCCTAGTTTGGTTTGATCCTGGTTTAGCCCTGTTTAGACCTAGTTAAGAATGACAAGATTTATCAATAATTACAATTATTCAGGTCAATAAAATATTCTTATCATTCGGATCATAAGAATATTAAAATAAGAATTGTGAAATTAAGCCATTTCAGGTCAATCTGCTGTAAAACAGAAAGCGCTTTTCATCTGTCTGTTTATGTCACATTAAGTATATATTGCATTGTAAATGTTAGCGTAGAGATTTACCCTGATAGAAAGTAATTTAGCTTCATAAACCCCAAGTAGGGAGTTATAATATCACATTTTATTGTTACAAATATTCACCATTTGAAACAATAACCAAACTACTTTGAAATCCTTAGTTTACTTTCATTCACATTGTGTAATAGATTACCATTCTTCTAGTATATGACCGTGAAGTTAAAGGTGCACTATGTAACTTTAATAGGGAACGTGAGCTGGGATTAGACCGTCGTGAGACAGGTTAGTTTTACCCTACTGATGTTGTGTTGTTGCAATAGTAATCTTTAAAAGTAAAACTTTTCCAGCAGGGGGTGCGCCACCTGATTGTATTCATAAAGATGTATAGCTTTTCTCTGAAAGTTCCACAGTATGGCATTAAACTTGACTATCTTGTAGTTCATTCATTCATACCTTGAAAAACATCCTTTGCTGTTGTGAGTGGGGTCTCCTCTCCTGCGATCTGTCCTGTAACTTGAAATAGTGGTGTCACTAGGAGGCCACATCATAAAGCCATGAAACGTTCAAGAAAAACTGGTGTTGTCCATTGAAACATGCAGATGGCGTATTTTCCACCAAACACATTACGTAGTCCACATTTAAATACCTGATTTGTAGGGCCCTGGACAAGACCTGGAAGACTAAATCAAGTGAACTTGAACTGAATCTCCTTGTGTCTCACCATCTCACCCTGGGCACTGGTGTGTGTTTTTCAGGCGTCCTTGTGGCTGGAGGGTTTGGGAACTTTTGCACAGAGGCAACTGGTTTCTCTGAGCAGTTTCCTGGACTCACGCCTCACCTCCTCATGCTCCCATTCTGGTTCAGGGTCCCACTGTTCAGGGACTACATCATGTGTGGAGGTCTGGACCGGGACTGGCCTGGGAGCGGGGAAGGACTAAACCAGGACGACTATAAACCAGGACGACTATAAACCAGGAAGACTATAAACCAGGACGACTAAACCAGGACGACTAAACCAGGACGACTAAACCAGGACGACTAAACCAGGACGACTAAACCAGGACGACTAAACCAGGACGACTATAAACCAGATCAATTTAACTTTCAAACAGTCAATACAATTTCACACATAATACAGTACTCAATACATCTTTCCTACATCTCTCCAAGAGCTACACACCCAGAAAAGAAAAACAGCATGACGCATATTCATGTCCGCATTACTCACAATTACACAATCGCTCCATGGCCTAAAGTACAGATCCTTGTGGACTCTCCCACACAGACCCAAGAGTGCAGTTTAAGATGTACTCCTATGAAGAATTCCACTGCAAGTTTGTTTTATTTAGATTTTTAAGCAGATTGTTTTTTAAGTAAATGGTACATCAATATTATAATTATTTATTAGTTGTAGTAGAAGTTGTAGTTGTAGTTGTTGAAGTCATCATAGTAGTTACAGTTGTAGTCCTCCCCCATAATGGTGGTAGTTGTAGGAATCATCATAATAGTAGTAATAGTAGTTGTAATAGTTCTAATAGTTGCAGTATTTGCAGTATGGCAAAAGGAGAAATTCAATTTGTCAACTGGACAAAGTTTATTTAGTCGAATACGTTTTGCAGCACATCCAAGCTGCTTCTTCAGTTCTGGTCAGATGCTGGCGGGCACTGCTTTATATCTATCTGAAGGGAGGAGCTAACTACAATGAAATTACTCTGAGACTACACCTATTTGTTTACAGTTTCTGTTTGTTAGGTGGGTCTATTCAATATGGAGTGTGAGTGGGGTGTAGTTAGCATAACCATTCAGGGCCATAATAGGTGTTTTCACATCTCTGGACCTGACCTGGCTGTCCTATTGTTTTCTCTGTTTGTTTTGATTTAGGTTTGATTGTAGATAGCTCTTCTCTTCAGATAGATATAAGGCAGTGTCCACCAGCGTCTGACCAGAACTGAAGAAGCAGCTTGGATGAGCTGCGAAACGTATTCGACCAAATAAACTTTGTCCAGTTGACAAATTGAATTTCTCCTTTTGCCATGGATTCTACCTGGACGACTAAGGGATTCTACACACACTAGTCACAGTAGTCGTCGTCATAATAGTAGTAGTTATAGTAGTTGTAGTAGCCTGGGTAGTAGTAGTGATTGTGCTACTGTTTAATCATCTCCAGGCCTGGTCTCCAGTTGTAAGGTGAGTCTGTCCCACCTACTGAGCCGTTCCGGGGGAGGGAACGTGGCGGTGATCGCGGTTGGCGGACCTCCAGAGGCTTTGGAAGCTCGACCCGGAGCCCTCACTCTGCAGGTCTGTACGGATACCATGAGAAAGATGTTCCCTTGTGTCCTTAGGCAAGACACTTGCCTTCTTACCTACATATGAGTTTGTTGTGTGAGGGATTCAAGGGGCCACTGGCACAGACTGGCAGCCTCACTTCCATCAGTCTGCCCCAGGGCATGAACGGCTGTGAAATGGCTCTTAAGGCCTTGAGCTGATATTACTTTAATTTGCCTGACCAGCCAGTCCCTTCTACATTCTGTTTGAATCTAGAAGGGTCAGGAATCGGACCACAGAGCGTGAAAAACCTCCGTCCAAACTTGAGACGATCCAACCACAGCCGCTAATTTGTAACGCAAGACTCAAATGCCAAAGACATCTCTTGAAAATCATTAAGATATATATATATATATATATATATATATATATATATATATATATATATATATATATATATATATATATATAAAAAACCTCTTTACCTGAGATAAATAAGAGTTTGATGCTTCAGTTGCTGATTCTGCAGAAATGATTCTCAGTTTTTTTTACCCTTTTCAAAAACACACGTTTGTTTTGACATAAACGGAGCACGTGTCTCTGTGATTGGTTAATTAATCTGCCTGTCAATCAAGTCCTCTGGCATCAAGGAGACAGGACTCTAGACCCGGTCATCTTTGTAAAGTTTTGTCAGACCGTGTGGTTCTTGGTGGCCAGGTACTTTTACCGCACAGTCCACAGTGTAAATGGAACAAATTTTAGTGGTCCTGGAACCACTCCACAGATCTCAGTAACACGAAAACAACATAAGACGTAGTATTACAATTTTTCTTTAAACTAATGTTTTTCAGGTGAAGAACAGAAAAGGATTTATCAAAATGGCTCTGAAGCACGGGTCAGTTTTACTTTTCATGTATTTACTGATAAATTATTGTAGCAGAAGTTTTTGCATTTGTAGGAGTGTTAGTTGTAGGTGGAATAGAGGCCACAGTAGTAGTAATAGTACGCTGTTGTAGTATTGACTTACTCCTGTGTTACAGAGCTCACCTGGTGCCAGTTTTCTCGTTTGGTGAAAATGAACTTTATGACCAAATGGAAAACCCCAGTGGTTCCACCTTGAGGCGTATCCAGGTCAGTACCAGAATATACTTGTTTTTTAAAAAGGTACTACAATCACGTATCACAATCACAATTTCCTTTATCTGCAGATAAAGGACACATACAAGTTTTTCTAATTTGCAATATATGGACAGGCCTCATGTTAAAGCTCAGAACCTCCAGAATTCCCTCACTGAGCTGCAGAGGCTGCACTAGCACTGATTCATTATTACCTGCAGATGCTGGGGTTTAGGTAGTGACCATTCAGATCAGGGAGAGGCATTTTAGGTTTAAACCAACTGAATTTCATCATTGAAACTGGCAATCCAAATGAGAGACTCAAAATATAACATAATTAAAGGGACATCAAGTTCAATGTTTTTGTAATTAAGAGTAAATCTGCGTTAGAATAGTTAAAGTAAAAGCTTTATTTGATTTCAAATGTCTACCTCGTATTTGGGGGAACAGATGGGTCATCTTTATGGAATTTATAAATCCAAATCTTATCTACAGTTCCTTTATTGATTAATTAGCAAAACAGGAAAACCAAGTCAAAACCTCTAAATCTGGACTTTTAAAAGGCAATTTCTACAATACATTTCTGACCTGTTATCCAGCTCACTGTAAAACCTTTGGCATTTTACTTGTTCTGTTGTTTTTGTTTTTCTTCCAGAACCGATTGCAGAGCATCATGGGATTGGCGCTGCCGTTGTTCCATGCCAGAGGAGTGTTTCAGTACAACTTCGGCCTGATGCCCTACAGGAAACCCATACACACCATCGGTCAGTCACTGAGCTAGGACCAGGAGGACTACACTAGGAGGACTAAACAAGGACTGGAGTAGGGACTGAATCAGGACTGTACCAAGACCAACCCACTACAGGAATCCTATCTGAAGTATCGGTCTGTAACTGGACACCGTCCGCCTACAGCAGTAAACCTGTTTTTTTTAGTATTAAGTATCAGAAAGTATCTATTGTTAAAGGTGCTGGCCCTCATTTTTACTGTCTTAAAAACATGAAAAACTGAACTAGTGTATTTTAGACGATTTGCAGTGGTCCAAAGTTATTCCTCCTCTCTTACCTTATGCATTCTGAGTGTCCAATTTATTCCCGTGATGAGTTTATAAGAGCTTTTCACGTTTTTGTTTTTTTTGGCATCACAGTGACGCGAACAACAACTAGCATACCAACCGTGCACTTAGAAGCAGACAGTACACAGCAGTCATATTTTGACTTCAAGAGCTGGTTTTACAACATATCTGTTCTGAGGCAGGACAAATTTTGGTCAAATACATGGAATAAATTGGATACATGCATCTTCAAGAGGCCACTGCAAACTGTTTAAAATGAACTAGCTCTGTTTTTCGTGTTTTAAGACAGTAAAAATCAGCTATGGTGCCTTCTGTGCAAATTTTGTATATAATATAAAGTTTTTGTGTATTTTCATAATGTAGCTTTCTCTACTCTTTCTTTTGGTCCTGGTTCTGATCCTGGTCTGGTCCAGTTGGAGGTCCCATCCTGGTAAAGTCCAAACCAAGTCCCACAAACGAAGACATCGAGTCTCTACATGAGCAGTACCTCCAGAACCTCACAGACTTGTTTGAAACCCACAAAACAGAGTACGGATACAGCAAAGACCAGCACTTAAACTTAAACTAAAATCTGGATCAAAACCATGGACTCAACAGGGTCTAAAGCAGGACTAAACCAGGTCCAAAGCTGGTCCAAAGAAGCTCTCCATTATGGTAAAAATAAGGTACAGTATTAACAATGGCTATGTTCATACATAATCTGATTTCTGGAGTTAACAGATTACAGAAATATCATGTGAACTGTAATCAGATTTTTTTTCTGATTGTTCACACCTTTACAGGTTTTGACAATTGAAAATTATGGGGAAAAAAAGGTTAAGTTCAAATCCATTTTACTAGGACTAAATCAGGTTCAGGACTAAGTCTAAATAAGGAACCTAGCAGGAATAAAACTTGAAATAAATCAAGGGATAAAAAAGGACTAAACCACATTATGAAAGAAATCAGGACTGTTCATTATAGGACTAAACTAGGAGTCAAGTGGGTTTAAAGGTACACTATTTAACTTTTGTCTTGTCTAGAAAAGTTACTTAGTTACTTAGCAACTTAAAAAAAAAAGAAAAAGAAATGGAGAGTAGAGAATAATCCGGTTCTAAGACAGGCCTACATTCGGACTGAATTAGGTATAAAGTAGTCTATTGTTAGCCTAAACCAGAACTGAAACCATCTTAAATCATGTCTACAGTAGATTCAAATGAGTAACAAGGCAGGAATAAATTAATTAGATCTAAAATAGGATTACTGAACGAGGTATAAAAACGATAATCTAACAATCTCCAAACTATGACTCAACCAGGACTAAATCAGGTATAGTCCAGGTCTGGATCAGGGATTTTCTACAACATTGCCAAAGTGAAAAAGTGAAAATGTTTACTCAAAATGTTGCCTTCTTCTATATACTGTATTTTCATAAGAATTCTGTTAAAAATTAATCCACAAAAAAAAAAAAAAAGTATAGCTTTGTGCTATGTCTGGAGTGCATGAACATGTGAAATTAATATAAAAAACATAGGAAGCTCCTCTGTATTTGTCGTTGTGTTTAAATTAATAAAACGCATGTGAACAGATCAAAAATGGTGTCTTTTTGCACATTAATATGAAGTGTGATGCAGCTGCCATCTGTTTGCATATGACATGAGTGCACATTTAACTGTGACCAAACCTCCTCGTCTGATCTCAGAAGCTAAACAGGCTTGGGCCGGGTTAGGCGAAACCGCTGGGAATACCAGGTGCCACAGTGGGGCGCTGTGCCATTGGGCAAGACACTTAATTGCCAGGTGTGCGGTGGAAAAATGTTCAATTTGAGTTGAGTTTCATAAAATTATCATAAAGTAATTGGCCATTTTGGAGTGTCCTGAGCAAAAAGACACAAAAATTACTATTACAAATTGCCTAGAACCTTTTATTCAAATTGATTTTTCTGATTCATTTGATAAAGATTTAGTTGTGTGCTGCAGCATCTTTTTAACAGCAAAGGTGAATGAAACACTTGCTGTGTGTGTGTGTGTGTGTGTTGTGTGTTGATCAGTGATCAGTGGAGCTAATGGTGCAGATTGGCTGCCTCACTTCCCTCAGTCTGCCTCAGGGCTGCTGTGGCTATAACAGTAGCTTACCACCGCCAAGTGTGGAGTGAATGAATAATGCATGAAATTTTAAAGTGACTTTGAGCGTCTAGAAAAGCACTAGACTAATGAGACTAATGCATTATTATTACTAAAACACAGGTAGCGTAATTACACATCTGGTTAAAAGTCCTACATCATTTTCCCTAGTTTGACAATTTTGTTTATAATTTAACTTTCTGGTTGGACTTTGGCAGCAGATGTTACCTCGGAAATATATTTTGTACAATGGCCAAAATTTGTCTCAATTTATCATTTGATTTTGACTTTGTTTTGATTATATTAAATTTATATCCCAACAAAGTAATTTGAAAAACGTAAAAATATACACTTTATAAGAGGGCCCTAAACAAGCTCCTGTCCATCATGGAGCACCTCCTGCACAGCACCATCACCTGACAGGAGAGCACCTTTGGGGACAGGCTGTGGTCCCTGTCCTGTGTCGTCCACAGACACACCCTAGAAGTCATCTATCCCACATGCCATGCATCTGTACAACGCATCCCTATAAAGGATGAGTACACGAGGATGAACTGCTAATTTAAATATTTTTTGTATGTTGCTTTGTTTTCTGCTGATCTTTGAATTTCCTTTGTGATCAATAACAAATAAGGCAAGTTTGTGGAGCCTAACAAATACTGATAAGGTTCAGGTTGGATTTACATTTTGTTCATTTCTTTTAAAAACAGTGATATAACAAAAGTCCCTGCCTGCCCTCCATCTGAAATCGTAGCATCATACTTATAAAACCACAACCTTTATTCATCCTATTTTTTTTCTGCTTTTCAGTAGTAATAGAGTTCATAGCAAAGTCCAGGAGATAAGACCTGATTGCTGATTGGTCAGCACAAATATGGCTGTTCTGTAATTGGTTGGCGGCTCACACTGTTTTTTTACATGGAACAGGTTGAATGCTTTACCGTGACCTCTCCCTTGATTTGATACTTGTCATATGAGCAGCCTGGACTTTGTTTCTCTACAGTTCAGTAGTTGGTCCAGCGGTCAGTATCAGCAGGTAAGACTTGTTTCTGGATTTGTATCATCAGTAATATTCTATTAATATTAATATTAATAATGCATACGTTTTATATAGTACTTTTCTGGACACTCAAAGACGCTTTACAGATCATTATTCACTCACTCCACACTCAGTGGTGGTGAGCTTCTATTGTAGCCACAGCTGCCCTGGGGCAGACTGACGGAAGCGAGGCTGCCAATATGCGCCATCGGCCCCGCCGACCACCACCATCACTCACGCACGCACCACTTTCATACTAGGCAATGTGGGTGAAGTGCCTTGCCTAAGAACAACAGTTTTTTGCGAATGCCGCCCCACTGTGGCACCTGATATTCCCCATTTTACCAATCCAAGTACGAACCAGGCCCGGCATTGCTGAGCTTCTGAGATCTGACGGGATCAGGCTTTGATAAGCCGTAGTGGCCACACAGTTTTCTATGCCTTTAAAGATGCGCAGTTTACATTTTCCAGCACTTCTTTGTCTCCATGGAGATGAAATTTTTTTAAATTGCTTGAAAATACCTTGTATTATTACAGTGAGTGGGGTCACCTCTCCACAGATTTTTTTTCACGTGTGTTGTGTTGTAACATGTGTAATCACCAGCTTGTTTCCATAGAGATTGGTAAGTTTAATGACGTACTGTGGGAAATTCCAGGCAAAGCAATAAGTAACATCTTAAACACAGTGCATCTTTAAGTCTGAAAATGATTCTGGTTGGGAAAGAGCCAACACTGGCATAGCCTACACTGTACTATACAAAATTAAAATTCCCAAAAAGTTGGACTAGGCTTGGAATTTTTACTTTCTATGTCCCCAAATCTACTACACCCCCCAAGTGACACCATCAGTCACTGCGTCCCGTTCATTCAGTGCCTTGCCCATGGGCACAACAACAATGAATCGCGAGTTATGAAACTTCCGCTTTCTCTCCAGTGTCTTCAAACTGCCATGATCGGGTCTTTGTTTAGACTTGGTTCAGTCTTTCATTCACTGTTCTTTTAAAAACCGCGACACATTGTTCACTAGTGTTTACCGACGAAATGTGACACGTGCAGGCTTGTTTTAACGCAGTTTCGTCCTGGTGTTGAATGGGTGTGGTGACGATTTTTTCACACAGTCTTTCTTTCTGTGCGTCCTTATTTCAGTAGGAAAAGTTGTAAATAGAGAGTTAACTACAATATAAGGTTGGGCCGCTGTTACGCAGAGTCCATGCTATTTGTGACCGTCATTACGCACACGCTGTTGGGTCTGTTCTGCGGGGAAACCGAAAGGACCGAGGAGGAAGAACTAACGGAGCAGAAAACCAAAGCAACTTCTAAATCATTTGACCAGCGTTTGAAAACTTGAGAGAATTTGAAGCGGATTTTCAGTCAGATTTTCTTGTGAGTAAAAGGTGTTTTAGACTAAAGTGATTGATTTATCTACTATGGGAGAATAAAGGACGTGGAAGAGGTGGGCTAGTAGTAGTAGTAGTAGTAGTAGTGATTTATGATTTGAGGTTAATGTAATTTGAATGGAGCGGTGCAAGAAAGCTTTTGTCACTAGACTACCATTATTATCGCCATGGAGACAGGCAAGTATGGACCTTTCAACAGAAAAGTTACAGAGTGCATCTTTAACCTATGGCATAAATGTTGAAATCATTTAATATTGTCAACATAAAACTTTTGTCACTTGTAGACTTACTCATAGCGAGAAGAGTAACTTAGTATCTTGATCACTGAGAAACAGGCATTCTAACTGTGAGCTGGGTGACCTCTCCACAGATCTGATACATACCTTGGCATGGTAGATATTGACACGCTTACTGTCAATATCTATCAGTGGAACATTCAGCAAATTCAAGCAGTATTATCTCCATGGAGACAGGCAGGTGGTGGACACTGCACCAGAAAAGTTACACAGTCCACCTTTAAGATATAAGGCATAATTATGGGTTTCATCTTGCTGTTATATGCAGAACAGTTTTAAATTGATATGGCAATGGCCCAGTTTTTTCTATGGTAAAATTCTTGTATAGGCTACATTTTATGAAAGATTTTTTGCAATGCACGATCTATATGCCCTAACCACTCTTCTCCTCTGCAGTGTTAACATGAGGTTCCTGCTCCTGTCTCCAGTCTTGGTCCTGGTTTTGGTCGTGTTCCAGGTTGATCCGGTTTGGGGGGGTAAAATCCTGGTGTTCCCGGGTGAGTTCAGTCACTGGTTGAACATGAAGACTTTGATCCTGGAGCTGCACCGAAGAAATCACTCCACCAGCATCATCATGCCAACAGGAACTCCATCAATCAAGTACAACGACACAGAGCTACAAAAGATCTTCAACTTTATAGTGTTTGAGGTCAGGACTAAACCAGGACTGAACCATGACTCATTCAT
This sequence comes from Taenioides sp. WSHXM2023, assembly GCA_029959045.1. Classification (NCBI taxonomy): domain Eukaryota; kingdom Metazoa; phylum Chordata; class Actinopteri; order Gobiiformes; family Gobiidae; genus Taenioides; species Taenioides sp. WSHXM2023. The sequence goes on along the minus strand of CM057106.1, from coordinate 12,821,196 downwards.
ATACTGCAATCAGTAATGATATTGAAACTACTTTATGCCACTTATACAATAACAGTAATGCAAGATAATCCCAGTAACCCATTTTTAACTAGCATCATTAGGATTGCCTGTTTAGCCAGTGCCTTATACATTCTGTTTGAATCCAGAAGGGTTTAGAATCGGACCATAGAGCGTGAAAAACCTCTGTCCAAACGTGAGACGATCCAACCGCTGCTGCTAATCTTGTATCACGTGTCTCCCAAATGCGGAAGACATCTCCTCTTGAAAATTCATGTAACATTCAGAACGAATGTTTTACCTGAGACAAGTAATAGTTTGGTGCTTCAGTTGTTGATTCTGAGAAAATCAATGCTGTTTCTCAGTTGTTATGTATTTTTTTCCTCTTTTTTTACATATAAACAGCCATGATTGTTTTTGATGGAGCATGGGTCCCTCTGAAATCAGGCAGACGGGATACGGCTGTCAGAATGTGTGGTTCTGACTGGTCACGTCATTAGCTGCAATTAGACTTAGCCAAGTCACCTGTTTTACCCTTTAAAGCTGAAATGTTATTGTATTAAAACAAAAAATACACTCCACTTTTACAAAGAATTATTGAGCCCCAAAATTTATTGTTGATAAGTTCATATAGTAATTATCATGACAGACCTAGTCAGGACTGGACCTGGACTGAAGCAGAACTGAGCTAGAACTGAACTAGTGAAAACAATAGACATTTTACCTGCAGTCATCTCAGTTTAAAGATGCACTATGTCACTTGAGTGTTTGTGACCTGTTTGTTTCCATGGTATTCCAAGATATTTTTTAGCAATAAAAAAAAATTCAAGATTTATACATTTAAAACCGTACTGTAGAAGATTCTCTAACCCTAACTCTCCATGGGAAAGTTAAACAGTGCACCTTTAAGTTCAAGGATTTTGGAGAATGGGAGGGCATCTGACACAGTCCTTCTTCTCCTGTCAGGTTCCTTTCACTGCCCAAGAGTATGTGACCTTCCTAGAGGAGTTCACGCACTTCTCCATGTACGAGTCCCACAGAGCATCCTTTTTGACCAAAGTTCGTCTGATGTACTCTTGGCTGAGTCGCTCCATAACCTTGCAGACAGACACGTGCTATGGAATGGTCCGGAACGCCGAGCTGATGTCACAATTACGCAACGCCAAATTCGACCTGGTGCTGTGGGACCCCATGAGCCCCTGTGGTGACCTGGTGGCAAAGTTACTCAATCTGCCCTTAGTGGTTTCTCTAAGGTTGGTTCATTTTTCAGAATTATTATTATTATTATTATTATTATTATTATTATTATTATTATTATTATTATTTCAGGATTTATCTTTTAGGGGTCAAATCAGTTACAGACACAGATTGTGTTGTGGTTATATATCGAGCCCTTTCTTTAGCATCAAAAACAAGTTTGAAATTTTAGTATCATAACACTTTTCTGCATTAATAGTTATCAAATTTTTGAATTAGTTTGGGGATTTGGGGATTATAGAAATTTATAGGAACTGTTCCTGGTACTGTTCCATGTGAAAATTGCTGATGTTGCTTTGAACTTTTATAGTTGTACTCAAATTACTGTTTCTCTCCTCTGTCTCTTTAGTGTTTGATACCTGCTTTCTTTCAGGTTCTCGTTCGGTGCTGTGATTGAGCGTCACTGTGGCCACGCCCCCTTACCTCCGAGCTACGTGCCGTCCTCCCCTCTGCCGTATAGTGACGTCATGACCTTCACGGAGAGAGTAACCAGCCTTCTGACCAACCTGCTGAGCTCCGCAGTGTCCGAAGTCTTCTGGATGCTCACATTGAACAGACTCTACTCTGAAATCCTAGGTAAAGAAAACAACGCTAAACATACTGTTCAGAGCCAAAGAAGAATAATAAAGTGCAATAAAATGTATGTATATGTATATGTTTTGTTTGTTAATTAAGAATAAGTCAGCTTTACAGTCAGAATAATCAATATTTGATTTGAACATGTCTGCCTCGTATCTGGGGGCATAGTTCATGTCATGTTCACAGAATTTAAAATCAAAATTTTACATATAAGGTTTATTTCCTGGATTAAGTATAGTATTAAGTATTATAGTTTAAAAGTCACAAGATGATGATGATATGTAGGAAATAAATTAGGTCTTAAACTATGTAACTTTTTGGTTGGGAGTCCATCACTTGCTTGTTTCTGTGGACATGTCATGTCTGCTTGAAATGTTCCACAGTATGACACGCTACCTCTCTACCTTATATGTATTTCTGCTCACAAATACCTAGAAAAACAGGCATTCTGACTCTGAGTGACTCTACCAGAAAAGTTACACAATGCACCTAATAGTTCTACCTTTTTGTGTAAACTTTTTTTGTGCAGGGCAGTCAACCAGCGTGTGCGAAACGATGAGTCGAGCGGACATGTGGCTTATCAGAACTTACTGGGACATCGAGAGTCCAAGGCCCCTCCCCCCAAACTTTCGCTATGTGGGCGGGCTCCACTGTAAACCGGCCAATCCGCTGCCAGCAGTAAGCCGCCAATCACACACAGAAAATACTTTAAGAGACTCTCTTAGATGAGTGAGAAAAATACAGGATATGAAGGATACAGTTATACAAGATACTTATAAAACAGTAGAATGTGTGATACTTGATTGTCCAATATCCAATTGACAGGCATATTTAGCACATTTCTGATGTATTGATTGCAAAATGATCTATTTATTGTTATTAAAAAAAAAAATAGATTGAAGGATTGGTTGTGCTCCAGGTGTTTGGGGCACAACAAGCACCCGTATTATTTAATAATTATTTCAGGACTGTATACAGTGACTTCAACAAAATTTGAAAAAAAGTAGATTGAAGACTGAATGGTAATTTTTAGTCAAACTGCTGAAGACTTAAAATGTGTCAAAGCTTTGGCAGCTTGGTGAAAATACAAGAGTAAACAGTCACTCAATTACATTTATTGTAATGTGTGTAGAATCCCTCAGTCGTCCAGGTAGAATTCATGGCAAAAGGAGAAATTTTATTTGTCAACTGGACATAGTTTATTTGGTTGAATACGTTTCGCAGCTCATCCAAGCTGCTTCCTCAGTTCTGGTCAGATGCTGGTGGACACTGCTTTATATCTGCCTGAAGGGAGGAGCTAATTACAATGAAATTACTCTGAGACACACATATTTGTTTCAATATGGGGTGTTTACAGTTTCTGTTAGTTAGATGGGTCTATTCCTCCACTCCCACTCCATATTGAATAGACCCACCTAACTAACAGAAATTGTAAACAAATATGTGTTGTCTCAGAGTAATTTCATTGTAATTAGCGCCTCCTTTCAGGCAGATATAAAGCAGTGTCCACCAGCGTCTGACCAGAACTGAAGAAGCAGCTTGGATGAGCTGCGAAACGTATTCGACCAAATAAACTCTGTCCAGTTGACAAATTAAATTTCTTCTTTTGCCATACATTTATTGTAGTTAGGCTATTACTTTTTCCTCTTTCAGGATCTTGAGGAGTTTGTGAGCTCGGCTGAATCTGGGGTGGTGATTGTCACGTTTGGCTCCATGATAACCAACCTGACGACGGAGCGTGCTGAGGTCATCGCCACTGCACTGGCCCAGATCCCACAGAAGGTCTAAACCAGGACAATACCAGCACTACCCAAAGACTATAGCAGGACTAAACCAGGTCTAAACCAGGACATGTGTGTGTTTAGGTGATCTGGAGGTACAGTGGACCCACTCCTCGCTCTCTGGGACCAAACACCCAACTGCTGCACTGGATTCCTCAGAATGACCTTCTCGGTACCTCTCTTCTTCTCTCTTTGAGTTTATGCATAAAAGTTTTATGCACTGATGCATAAAAGTTCAATAGAGTTAAAAAAAAAAAGATCATGTTTATTTTTAGTTGAAGACGCATAAAAATCACCTCAAATGCTTATAGTTGAATACCTTTGCATTTGAGGCCAGCCACTTAAAACAGTACACTGGCACACCTAGAATTTTGCTAAAAGTTCAGCTCAAACTCAAACGTGATATTTCCAATGCTTGTACATCCTTGTAGTGTTAATGTATGTAATTGTCAGATACCTTCACTGTCTATGTATGATATCGCCCCCTTTAGGCCACCCTCAGACACGTGTCTTTGTGGCCCACGGCGGCACTAACGGTCTGTATGAGGCGGTATTCCACGGTGTGCCTGTAGTGGGCATACCACTCTTCGGTGATCAGTCGGATAACATTGCCCGTCTGAGCCGCCGAGGGGGCGCCATCATGCTCAACTTCAACACCATGACATCACAGGAAATAACTTCAGCCATCAATGAGGTCATCAACAATCCCAGGTGAGCCTTTTATTAGCAGAGTTTTAGCTTTTAACTTTATCTTGTTATCATCATGTTAATTTACATGGGCATGGGATACTATTACATTTTAGAGTTACAATCATTGTGAAAAGAAATATAATAGTTTTACAAATTGTTATTATTGCTGATTATTGCCGTAAGTTACTTTTCATTCACATTTTCTGCAGACATTCACAAGGTCGGGACAGTATCAGTAGTTTATTGTATTATTTAACCTAACTTAATTATTTATTGATTGGACATTATATTCTTAAGCAGTTAAATAACACTGTCTAAGCCTGAACCTGAATGTGTATGATCTTCTGTCTCTGATGACTCCATCCCTCATGATCCTCAGCTACAGAAAGAGCATGCTAAATGCATCGATGAGACACAGGGACCGTCCCCTCTCCGCCCTGCAGGAGGCGGCGTTCTGGGTGGAGTTTGTCATGAGGAACGGAGCATCTCACCTGCGGCTGGCGTCCTACGAGCTCAACTGGTTCCAGTACTACAGTCTGGACGTCGCCGCCTTCCTGCTGATCGTCATGGTCACTGCCATCGCTGTCATGGCAACTATCATCAGAAAGGGACTGAGACTGGGGCGAAGACTGGTCCAAGGTCCCAGACCGCATCAGGACTGAGGCCAAGAATAGAGAACTGAATCACGACTGAACCAGAAATGAGCCAAGACTGAACCACGACTGATCTAGGGCTGAACCAGAACTGAGCCAGGACTGAACCAGAACTGGACCAGGACAATGTTGTCCTACTTCAAGTTCCAGCCCCAGAAGAGAACAAGTGGAGACAGAAGATGCACCATCCACACTGAGGGACAATGGACTGTCAGACACACTGCTTTATAGCTGTGAGGGCAGAGTGACTCCTCAGCCTCTGTGCGTGTGAGCAACAGCCAACTCAGAGATTGAACCAGGACTGAACCAGGACCATAAAATATAAAGATATGCTTGTTTAAAGGTGCAGTATGTAACTTTCTGGTTAGGGGTCCGCCACCTGTTTCCATGGAAATTATTCTCTTTTGTCTGTAATGTTTAATAAACTAGCATTACAATTATCCATCTGGGATGTTTTTATTGAAGAAAATACCTTGAAAAACATGCTTTCTTACTTTCACTGGGGTCATCTCTCCACAGATATGACCTGTAACTTGGCTTGGTGGCTTCACCTTATATGTTTTATGGGGATAAGTTTATTGTCATACATGGACCTTTTACCACACACATACTGCACCTTGTAAATGTTTTGTTTTTTTATTAAATAACTCATATTCATGTACAGTATGTTTTTGAATGTCAGCAGACGTGATTTAAATGTGTTTGTGAGAAAATACATTTGGAGATATGATTTAATTGTAATTTCAAGTGAGTAGTTTTGTCAGCCTTGATTGAATCAACAGATATTCAGGGAGGCCAGTGTCTATTGAACTTACCTTATGAAAAACAACTTAATTAATTGTTAATTATTAATCTACAACAGAGTAGATTAGTACAAAGTTGTGGTCTAAGAAATGTTTCATGTATGAATAAACATATATGGGGAAACAATGCAAAATCTATTATTTTCATTCCTGTAGATGATGGCAGCCTACGCATGCTTTTCAAAAACTGTACAGCAATAAAACACCTGTAACTGAATAAATGCTGAAAAGAAAAAATCGTAACAAAGCAAAAACATATGGAAGCCAATTTTCGCCAGTAAATAAAAATTAAAAGCCTCACAGGAAGTCATAATTAGGAGTTTAAAACTCATAATTAGGAGTTTAAAACTCATAATGAGTTTATGAGTGTGGAATCTCAGCCATGTGCAAGTTTTAAATTCATAGTTATGAGTTTAAAAGTCATAATTAGGAGTTTTAAAGTTTACTCTGAATTTGCCCTTGCAAGCACACAGGTATTTTACTGGAGAAGCCATCTTCCAGGAGATCAGGACATCGCCACATAGCTCCATTTGCTCATTAACTTGTGAATGTTGTAAAAAGACACAGGGACAGATATCCACACAAATCCCATGTGAATGGGATGAATGCAAACTCCAAATGGGGAATGACGCACCTTTGGCTCTGTGGTGCACCTGGTCTCCTGACCCTGGCCAGGAATTGATGAGTTTGGCACAGGCCACTTTGAAAACATGGGCTCATAGCAAATAATTTAGAGTATGAAGTGAATTAATAAAATAACTACAACGTTTTCCTTATAGTGGGGTTATACATGGCTTCTCCAGGAAAAGGGTCACACTAGCCTCTTTGAAAACTCCTAAATATGACTTTTAAACTTGAAATCATGACTTTTAAACTCGTAATTATGAGTTTAAATTCGCAGTTATTACTATTAAATTCATAATTATGACTTCTTGTGAGGCATTTATTTTTTATTTACTGGCGGAAATGGGCTTCTATAAAAAAACATCCACACTGAGAGAAGCAGGCGGCAGACCCTCCCCCAGAAAAGTTACAGTGCGCCCTGACAAAAAGCCCACTGCCTGTGTTGCTTTTTGAATTGCACTCACCTCCCACGTCCATCAGAGGGAGCTGTTGTTTCATTTCAGTGCTATAGTCTAAAATGAACCACGTCTTAACTTTATTTGATTCTCTATTCTTTGGTCCATGTGAGAGTATTACTTCGGGTTTCTCTAATTAATATTAGTTTAGTCCTGGTTTAAAACAGTTTGGCACAATATCTGACGTTAGGCGCATCTGTCCTGCCCATAGACCGTATGGTCCTGCCCTGTCCTCGGATTGGGTACTCCAGACTGTGCCGTCTCCCGTCTTTGGAGCGCGCACGTCGGCCCTGGGTACACGCACGCACACCATCCCCGTCTCCCCCGTCAGCTCCTCCGCGGTGCGTCCCCGGCTTCTCTCCGTTTATTTGCCCCGCTCTCGGCTGTTTGCCCCCGGTCAAATTCCCCACATCTCGCCCCTGGATCCCCCCTTCAAGGACCCGTCAGCTCCCGAACCGGATTGGACCACTTTACCCCCAAAACTAACGCAGGAAGCCGGCCTCAAACTTTGGCACGCACCGCCCTTGTCCCCTTTCCACGATCAGCTGACGCCACCCTTCCCCTCTTTTCACTTCATTCGGAGTTATTCCATTATTTTCACTTTTGAGGGCTTTTTGGGGACTTTACTCCCCGTGCCCAACTTTTTTCCCCGGACCCCTGCTCGTGCGCTAACGCGTGCGCCTGACCGGAAGCGGGTCTCTGGCACGCGCACTGAACCGGTGCTGTGATTGGGTCAAGGAGTAGTTCAGTTACATTTGTTTTGGTAGTTATTCGGTGTCCTTTTGGAGATTGTTTTCACTTTTTCCCACTTGGCTCTGGAAAGGAATTACGCACGAGCCATGGAGCGAAGACAGTGAACGGACGCGCGCGCACGAGTCTCTCCGGTGTGAGGTGAGAGGCAAACCGGTGACGTTACGTAAGAGACGTTGAGTCACTTTGTTGTATACCGAAACTATAGCCACATCCACTCGCGATCTTCTTGTAGATTTGTTCCATAACTTTTCACAACACCGTAGCCACATTTCCATTGGTATAATCAGGTTTCTGGTTTGTTTGAATGTGGGAAAAAATTAAGATTCAGCAAAACAGTTGTCAGTTCTAATTCAAAGTTGGGTAGATGACTTGACACACGTGTCTCCTCCCTGACCACTGTGCTAAGTGTTGTTGGCAACAAGTATTTGTAGTAGCCAGGCTTAAAATGAATTTGATGATTATGGCTGCAATGATTTTATTCCCTTGCCATAAACTCATAAACTAACCTGTGTCAATGCAAAACTGATTTGCCTCATCACCAACGAGTGCTCCTCCGTGTTTTTAAACTACAGATGTATTCACAAGTTTTATACACAGTTGTTCACTTTTAACAGTTATTTTTGTATAGCTTTAAACTAGGACTAAACTAAACTAGTAGTAAACCAGGACTAAACTAGGGTTAAACTGTTTCTTAACAAAAGGACTCAAATATAAAAACATTACTCTTGGTAATAACATTACAGTGTTTCTGGTTACTTTGTTGACTAAAAACAATGGAATTTGCTATGCTTGCGATGCCTGGTTGTTCAGTTGCATACTGTATCTCCATGTCACAATAACTTGTCTAATCAAAAAGCATTTGATTTAGTTTTTAGATACTCAAAGATGTTTTTTACTTTACATTATTTATTCACTGATTCTGCTTCTGCTGCCACAGCTGCCCTGGGGTAAACCCACTGAAGCGATAGGTATAACTGTACCATCAGCCAATTCGACCACCACTAAATCAATTCATTCACCATATAGACACATAGGCAAGGTGGGTGAAGTGTCTTGCCCAAGGACACAGTATACCCTCGTTTGAGCTGGGATTGTATGGCCCTCCTTTGGTGGCTGAATGCCATCCTCTCAGTCTGAGTGGTAAGAGTGTAGAGTTAGTTATAAACTGTATGGTGATATGTGGGTATTGTTCCATGTGACTGATGAAGGTCCTGTCCTGTTGTGATGGCCGTGTGAGGGGCAGTAGCAGCGCTGAGGCTAAAGTTAGCGGCGAGAGTCGCTCAGTGTGGAATCTCAGCCATGTGCAGCGTGCGGGGGGTATTTTTAACATGTGTTTGGCCCCAGTGTCCCTGCTCTGGACAGAGCTGTGGCTTTAGCAATCAGCCTGTTCAAACCTACGGACACAACACAAGGGACTTAATGTCCTCCCACATTCTTCTGTCTGGATTTCTCTAAATCAGAATTAAACTAAAACCGTCTAAACTAAAATCATGTTCTGATTGAATAATGCATTATTATTAGGGAGTTGCGACCCCTGCCATGGGGCAGAGTAACAGTGTGGCTGGCTGCCTGTGCTCTGTCTGAGGTAGGAGTAGGACTACACATGGACTGAACCAGTCCTGGACTAAACCTGGTCTGAACCAGGGCTTGAGTGTGTCTGTTTCAGTGTTCTGTTTGGACAGGGAATGCTATGGAGTCATTCATTAGCACATTCCATTCCAGATGAGGCTTACATGGGAACCATCCATGTCTCAATCAGGTTCTGGTTTAGTCCTGGTTTAGTCCGCTTAGGTCTGACCTTCTGCCAAATTTAATCCTAAAAGATGGTTTTCAATCCCAGATTCTCTCAGTCTTCAGGTGGACTCCTCACATTTTTATTGTTTGAACAGCTGTTTTGTTGGACATAGACCGAGTTTAAGTCTAGACTAGAACCTGGCTTGGACCCGTCAGTCTAGTTCGACCAGGCTTTGTGTCTGCAGGCCTCAGGGGGACTGGTTCACTGTCTTCTTTGTAACCTAAGAACAATGCACTAAAACTACTACATATTCCACAATTCTTAATGGTAAATTGACTGACTAAAAACACTGTTCCATGTTTGTGTGTGTGGACATTTAGAGACACTTCACCTGTACGTGTGCGTCAGGCTGGTGGAATGCAGTCTTCTCTTCTTTTCTCATATCAGTGATCTCTTGTTTGCTCTGTCTCTATATTTGCCTTTTAAACACAGCTTCTGTCTGTGGAGGTCTGGGTGAACGCCGACCTCAAAGCCATTGAGTCTATAGACACAGCTGTAGGGAGGAGAACTGACTTTGGTTTTGAAAATGTCACTTGTCAAATGGTAATCAATTTCTAATTATTTGCAAGTTATTTTTAAGTCGAAATTTAGTTCTCACAGTTTTTAAACAAATCTAGCAGCTTTTGAAATGAACTGCTAAATTCATACAGTATTTTAGGTTGCCTAGGATCCCTCCAGTATTTAACTTTTTCGATTTGGAGGTAACAGGTACAATTGGACCTAAAACTGATAGATTTAAAAAGAAAAGCAAATTAATATTGCCAAAATATATTCTAATTATCGAGATTAGGACATAATACAAGAGATACAAGAGATTTGTCTATAATATAAAGCCTGAAATATCATATGAACTGCTAAACTAATACAAGAATCCCTGTATTTATGGGTGTATAAATTACAGGATTAACAGGTTTTATACAGAATATGTCCTCATGGAGACCCCATATTTTCATGTTCATGTACGCTCTGTAGAGAAATTTCTAGGGATGTACCGATACTGATACTGGTATATATTGATGCCGATACATGAAAATTTGCTGGATTGGGTATCAGTTCCATACAAAGCTGTTCTGTAGTTAGCTGAGAGGTAAATGAGAGCTACATAGCACATTTTGTTGCACAATATTTCTTAGGGTTAATTTTTTGTCCCTGCACTGGTCATCGGGTATCAGCAGATACCTAAAGCCATGGTATTAGAATCAGTATCGGAACTGAAAAAGCTGGATTGGTGCATCTCTAGAAATTTCCATTTTTCCTCTGCATTTGACCCATCCTTCAGTGTAACCTGTCAAAAGCAATGGGCAGCGGGGACCCATCTCCAGATGTTGAGCTAGGCTTGGTCAGGACTGCCTTAGCTGGAGGATTTTACATATTGTGCATGTTTTTGGTTGATGGGGGAAACCAGAGTGGCCAGAAGAAACCAACACAGACACAAGAGAAACATGCAAACTCTACACAGAAAGGCCAGGAGGTGAAATGTTCTTGCTGTGAGGAGAAAGTAAAGTAATTGTAGTCTGAGATTGGCTAATTTGCAACCATTCAAACTGCATTTTCATTTCAGTCAAAAAGAGCTGGCATCAAACAACCTTCTGACCTGTAGGACTGAGCAATTGTACCATCAAAATGTGTCAGTTATGAATTTGATAAAAAGTTAACAAGAAATGCCTTTAGTCATTTCACATTATCACAAAAAATAGTCAAATTTCTTCCTCTAAAGTCTGAACTCTGCTCCAAACCACATTCTTTTACTGACGGAGGATTGGCTGTGGACCTCTTCATTAAAGAGACCCAATTTAACTTAACTTTGACCATTTTAAACTATAGAATTGCACAACCCTAACTGATTATTTGGTTTTAGTCCTGGTTTAGTCAAAGGTGAAAACCCACACAGAGAGAATATGCTCACTCCACATAAAATGGCCCTGCATCTGTATGTTTGGATAGATCCAAATGGCTTACGGGAGTTGTAGTTCTTTTTGCATGAATGGACTACAGTCAGATAATGAGAGGAGACACGTTACTGTAAAACCTGGAATGAATGGAATGGGGTAAATTATAGGCAATAGACACAACAACACCATACAGAGTCAAGACAGTTGTCATATCAATAAGACTCCAGTGCTATTTTAGCTACTGTAATATCTTCTGCAGAAAGCTTAATGTCTCCATGGGGTTTTATTATCTTCATTAAACTATCTTTTATCTCTATAAACATGCTCTGAAATGCATGTGATTCTACTGTAATTTTATGTAGATGCTCCTGGACTTGTTTAAATGTGTTTTTTAAATGGAGGATCCAAAACATTGTTTGTGTGAAATGTTTCACAGAATGACATTCACCTCCATGGAGACAAGCAGGGGTCTCCAACAAACCAAGTATTCTTAAAATAATATTTGGGAGTGCTTCTGGGTCTGGTAATGCACAAAATATGAAATAATATGTAAAAAAAAATGTACAATGTATGGTATGGTATGCTTTTTATTTGTACAGGGACAGTGCACAATAGTACATTAACCAAGACAGAAGTCATAGGAAAGACGCTGGTGCCAGGTTAAAGTGTGGATGCTAAGTTACACCTGTAGTCCCTGAGCAGGCTGGTGGAAATACTAAAAGTACAGATTCAGTGTATATAGATAAATTGACCAAAAATAAATTAAAACAGATATTACTTAGGGATACAGTGTTGAAATACTATTCTAAAAACAACATACACCAGACACGCAACCACATGCACTCATAGCCTCTTCCACCCTGTATGAAGGCCCAACATACGCACACACTCATCCGTAATGTGTACAAACTTGCTTAGAGATCAGCCACTTTTTGTCAGATGTGCAAACATTTGAAAACCTGTGCAGGTTAGAATATCTGTTGGCAAATTATTCCAATGTCTCACAGCAACAGAGGAAAAAGAGGATTTGATGAGTGTGGTCTTACATTTGGGGACAGTGCACTCTCCTCTGGAGGATGAGCGTGTTACTTGAGACGAAACCCTTCAGAGGAGGAGCAGTACCATGAAGAATTTTGAAAAGCAAGCAAACATTTGCATGCATCATTAGATTTTCAAAATGTAATAAATTGTATTTTGCAAGAATAGGACAAGTGGTGATAGTGTCAGAGTTTCTTATCATGAATTTTTATCTCATAATGAAGACAATATTGTGTAAACAAGGGTATAGAATCTGAGGCATTATAATTAAAGCCTTATGGGCTGCATCATAATTTCAGATGGAGGGCAGGGGCCTATGTAACTTTATGGGAGATTTCCTGTTTTTTAAAGGAATATCCAATAATCCATAATCCATAAACACTGAACTTCATCATTACAATATCACGGTCCACAAACCATCCTTGGACTTGAATAATGGCACCACTTTCTGAAGCTATTGTGAAAAAAATTATTTAATTTTTGTTTATTTACTGACCGAGAAGACGTTGAACTTTGTGCCAGTTTTTGTTTCATGTGGATAGCCTCAATAATTACAGAAATATTAACCATAAACCCGGTAAAAAAAAAGAAATCTGTAATCTGACAGTTAAACAGCAAAATCCACGATAGAATTCTGAGCTCAGTTTAAACTATAGGGATTCTCATACCATACTGAGGGACATTGTGAGGAGTACCTAGCTGAAGGATTATTTTGCCTGTTTGCAGGTCGAGGTGGTAGTGTAGATTTAACAACATGGTGGAACGAAAGAGCGGGAACGGTTGTGTGGAAAACTCTGTCTATAATAAAACCGGAAGGGGCCTTGGAAAAATGCAGAGGGAACGCTGGCATACATGTGTGAAGACTCCTCTGCTTATATCATAAAATGTTCAGTCCTGGTTCAGACTTGATTCAGAACTAGTTTAGTCCTTGTTCAGTTCCACTTTACTCCAGGTTTAGTTTTGGTCTAGTTCTGTTTGAGTCCTGTTTCATCTCCGGGTCATTCCTGGTTCAGGCCTGGTTTAGTCTGGGGTTTAGTTCAGGGCTTAGTCCGGGGTTTAGTCCGGGGTTTAGTCCGGGGTTTAGTCCAAGTTTAGTCTGGATTCACTTCTGGTTTAGTCCTGGTTTAGTCCTGGTTTAGTCTGGGTTTAGTATTAGTTCAGTCCTAGTTCATCCCTGGTTTAGTCCGGGTTTAGTCCAGGTTTACTCCGGTTTAGTATTGGTTCGGTCCTAGTTGATCCCTGGTTTAGTCCTGGTTTACTCCTTCATCCTATTTTAGTCCTGGTCTAGTCCTTGTTCTTTCTTTAGTCATGGTTTAATCTTCATTTTTATATATCTGGTTAATTCCTGGCCTTGTTTAGACACTGAATATCGTTCTGGTTGAAACAAATCATTAAAATAAAAACATAACAATATTTTTTGTTTTAATTCTTCGGTTAATTCTTTGTTCTGATTGAAACAAATCATTAAAATACATTTTTTTATTTGGTTCAAAGCAGCTTATAAATAAAACAGATGATGCTGGGAATGGAGCAAACAGAAAGACAATATGAGGACATACTGTTCTTAAACTTATCTCAGAGCCCTTTGTTTGTCTATGGTGTCACTGTAAATACATGAGCAAACGCAGCAGATAAAAAAGTGTCTAACTGGTTTTAATTTTGTTTGGTCATAAATTCAATTAAATGTAATTGTTAATAATAAATAAATAAACAAACAGTTGAGTAACAGAAACTGTAAACAACTCCATATTGAATAGACTCATCTGACCAACTGAAACAGTATTTAAATATGTGCTGTCTTAGAGTAATTTTCATTGTAATTAAGCTCCTCCCTTCAAGCAGATATAAAGCAGTGTCCACCAGCATCTGACCAGAACTGAAGAAGCAGCTCGGATGAGCTGCGAAACGTATTCAACCAAATAAACTCTGGCCAGTTGACAAATTAAATTTCTCCTTTTGCTATGGATTCTACCTGGACGACTGAGGGATTCTACACACATCTATTGTCTAAAGAAAACGTGTTATTTATTATTGTGGTATCTGAGCCAGTACTGAGTATCGAGTGTATTCCCTGTTTGCTCTTGGATTGACTGTTTCTAGGTGTATTTATCTCACACTGCTCTCTGATTGGCTGTTTGCAGGTGGAGTGGGCGGGGCAGCGATGGCGGGGTCCTCGGTGAAGGTGGCCGTGAGAGTGCGTCCGTTTAACGCCCGAGAAATTGCACGAAATGCCAAATGTGTCATCCAGATGCAAGGCAACTCCACATGTAAGTAAAACTGCTAGCTCCACGCTAAATGCTCCATTAGAAACAATGGGCCAGGCTAATGCTCTTCAAAATAATGTAATACTGCACAGTACATGGAGGTTTTGTCAAATTCAGCTTAACCAGGAATACTGCTACAGTTGTTTTAAAGAAGACATACTGTGCTTTTTTCCTGATTTTTACTGTCTTAAAAACATGAAAAATAGAACTAGTTCATTTTAAACAGTTGGCAACATTATTCCTCACTTACTTTATGCATTTTGAGCATCCTAATTATTCACAATGATGAGTCTATAAGCACTTTTCACAACTTTGAGATCAAAGTGGTGTTTTTCCATGACAGTAAAGCCACCAACAACTAGCATGCTAATGTACACTTGCTAATCACTGGACAATAAAATGTGTTATAATTGGATGCAGATGGCACTTCAAGAGCTGCTTATACAATTAGTACTGAGGTAAGAGCCATTTTGCTCAAATACATGAAGAAAAATCGAGTATAGGACTATATCATACATGCGTGATTATTTTACATTTTATTCATTGTAAACCACTGTTTGATCTAAAACAGTTTAATAATAGAATCGGATCTATTGACTTCCTGTTTAAAACTCTTTAAAGTGACATTTCTGCAGCAGATTTAAATTTCGCTTTGTTGGCGGTGTAACATTTTTTAACCCTGTGACCCAGAGTCTGAATATTTTTGAATAATTGTAACTAAGTACAGTGCTGTGGGTGGGATAGGGGGTAGGTGAAAACAGAAAAACAGAAAAGCACTCAAGACTTTAATAAATACTATATCCCCTTTAAACCCATGATTGGCCTCTAAAGTGACAAGACGTTGTACACAATGTGTCTCCCAGTGGGTGGATAACATTGCCCACACCGTTGTTTATGATGCAATACTCTGAACTACAATCCCAGCATGCCTCAGTGATCATGTGACATGCTGCCGCTTCCTGTTTCAGAGTTATTCCTGTCTGTGGGTATTTCTGTCCCAAACATTTACTCTAGAGACAGCCCACCCACAACTGTCCAACGTTGTGGTAACTTTACTATTATTCTCAATGGGAAATGCTAATGGAGGTGTAATGGGCAAAGTAACATAAAAGGACTTGGTACTAAATATTTATAATGTTACAAGACATGCATCATGCTGGGGGTGTCCTAAACATTCCACCATTAGAGAGGCATGTAGCAGTTACCATGGTGACACAATGCACACATTAGCAAACACTGACAAAAAAATGAAAGAAACACATTTTCAGGAGCCTGTGATCAATGTGTTTGCTAATGCTAGCTAGCTTGTGACTGTAATGTCAAATGTCAAAAGTGTGAGAGGTGTTTAAGTGCACAAATCATGTGTATCCTCTGTTCCAACCAAGTCAGTTCTTCATGTTCAGACTGGGTTAAAATAAAGCTCAGATGAAGTCTAATTTGAGTAACAGAGCTTCTACAGAGTAGTTATTCCAGTTAGCTTCACCCTCAGGAAATGTTGATGACATCAGGTACAAAGTATTAGTTTTATTGAGCCCATTATATTTGAACAACAGACATTACAATGCACAATACCAACAATGTAACTGTATGGCAATACTGTGAGAATAAACATATCATATGGATACTTTGTGGCTGATGTCATCAACATTCCCTGGGGGTGTGATGCTAACTGGAGGCACTACTCTGTCAGGAGCTTTATTAGACTTTAATCTAATCTTGATTTTAATACAGCATGAATAACTTACTTAGCTGAAGTACAACAGATGATCTGATTTGTGCTGTTAAACAAGTCTCTCTTAAATAACGTGACAGTCACAAGCTAACTAGCATTAGCGAACAGTTTTTCAGTCACTCTCACCTTTTTTGTTGAAAACCAAACACCTAAACAGGATCCTGAATGCTCATATTGATCACAGGCTCCTGAAAATGTGCTTTTTAAATCCATTTTGTATTTTTTTTACTTGAATTTTCTTATTATTTGTTACTTAAACCTTATTTGGGAGTGTTTGCTAATGCACACACCCCCAGCATGATGGAACTGCAAAATATCAATTCTATTTTTAAAGTTGCACTGTGTAACTTTTCTTGTGAGGAGTCTTCAACCTTCTTGTATCCATGGAGTTTTATTCCTTTGCCTGGAATGTTCCACAGTAGGCATTACACTTATCTAGCATGCGTTTATTCAACTACAGATGTTGTCGTTGTTGAGAAGTACTTTGAAAACCATGCTTTCTTATGCTCTGTTCCCACAAAGAGAGAATTAAGCAAAAAAATCGCGTCCAATGCCCTAGTTGGACGCTTCATTTTTTTGAGTCATTCGCTTCATTCGCGCGTCAGGGACACTTGAGTTTGGGAATTTGGTCGCACGAGTAAATCTGCTCTATTCGCTCTGAACGCTCCAGAAGAATCAACTGTGGCTGCACGGTGCCCTCTGCGTCTGTTGTTTTCATTTTGAAAAATGGCGGACTTGAACTACATCCAGCGGGTTACAGTGCTTTATTTAATGTGGAGGAGACATGAACTAAAGCGTGCTTTGCGCCGTTTTTGGGTTCACCCAATCCTCCAGCGGCGCTCTGAGTTTGGCGAGTTCCAAATCTATCTCCTTCAAGAGCTACGTCTGGATGACTGCCGTTTTCAGCGGCACTTTGACCTGTCCCAGATTTACCAGAGCAGTGCTGTTACTGCATCTGGTTGTTTGACCTGCTGCTTTACTCAATTCTCTGATCAACCCAATACATAAACACTGCACCACATAAATCTCTATTACAATAGTATGACATTGTAACTTTAGATTCCTCTTGATTTTTCTTAAAATATATATATATTTAAAATATCCTTGATGTTATATTTTCTGTAGGCTGTCTTAAAATTACAGGACCCTTTTTTTATATATATTATTTTTTAGTTATTGTCACAATCCTATGTGTTTGTTGGTGTATACTAGTATTATATTCTATTGTCAACTATGATGAAACATTAACAGTTACGAATGGTTTATACATAACCAGTAACAAATATGATATGATATTAATGATGTGCATAAAAAGACCATAAAATGTCAATTTTTTTATGTACAAAATACATAATGTACAATTAAACATATTAACATATTACAGGAATACAAAAGGACCTTGCTTGGAGAAGCAAAGAGCTGAGGGACAGAATAAATGAGAGGGGGAAATAGACTGGTGTAGGTCCTGCTCTGTTGAGCTTACGACACTATCAAAACACAGCCCCTGATTGGTTGACGCGATGCGAATAGACGCAGAATTTCAACATTTTCAACTTTGGCGAAGTCGCTGCTTCATTCGCATGCCCCTCCCATTTTGCCTATTTGCATGTCAACGCCAGATTCACACAATCGCGCTGCTCAAAACGCTCAAATCGTGCCGCCCAGTTCGCTTCATTCGCGCTGCAGAACTGTTACTTGCGCATCAACGCGCCTTTAGTTAGGTTAACATGTACATCACTCACCTTTGCCGTGCCAGACGCTTTCAGTGGGAACAGGGCTTTACTGTAAGGGAGCTTGCCTCTACTCAGACCTGGCCTGTAATGTGACCTTACCATCTGTTTCGTTAAATAAAGGTTTAAACTGTCATAAAAAATTAATAACAATAAATTGTGCATTTTGGATGAAATTTTCAGTGTTGATGAACCATCTACTTTGTGTATTTTTCTTTTCAACATTTTTTCCACAAACTTGACTGACGTAAAATTATGATAATTTTTAAGCAATGATACTATGCCACCAAACTGAAAAATAATTAGAAAAACGTGAACATCTGTCGTGCAGCATTATTTTAAAGGTACACCGCACAACTTTTCTGGTGGAGGATCTGCTAGCTGCTTGTCTCCATGAAGATGTTACTGCTTTCCCTGAAATATTCCATGGTATGACGTTAAACATATCCATCTAGCATTCATTACGAGAGTGTCTCATGCTCAAAAATACAATATTTTCTTCTATGAATAAGGGGGATCTGCACAGAACTGTAATGTAGGTTTGTGCTGTAACCTGCTTGTCTCCCACTATATTGCCAAAAGTATTCACTCATCCATTCAAACATCTGAGGTGTTCAGGTGTTCCAGTCACTTCCTTGGCCACAGGTGTATAAAATCAAGCACCTAGGCATGTAGACTGTGTCTACAAACATTTGTGAAAGAATGGATCGCTCTCAGGAGCTCAGTGAATTCCAGTGTGGTGCTGTGATAGGATGCCACCTGTGCAACAAGTCCAGTCGTGAAATTTCCTCACTCCTAAATATTCCACAGTCAGCTGTCAGTGGTATTATAATAAAGTGGAAAGGGTCAGCGGCTGCTGAGGCTCATAGTATGCAGAGGTCGCCAACTTTCTGCAGAGTCAATCGCTACAGACCTCCAAACTTCATGTGGCCTTCAGATTAGGTCAAGAAAAGTGCGTAGAGAGCTTCATTGAATGGGTTTCCATGGCCGAGCAGCTGCATCCAAGCCATACATCACCAAGTGCAACGCAAAGCGTCGGTTGCAGTGGTGTAAAACGCAGCCAGTGAACTCTAGAACAGTGGAGACGTGTTCTCTGGAGTGACGAATCGTGCTTCTCCATCTAGCAATCTGATGGATGAGTCTGGGTTTGGCGGTTGCCAGGAGAACGGTTCTTGTCTGACTGCATTGTGCCAAGTGTAAAGTTTGGTGGAGGGGGGATTATGGTGTGGGGTTGTATTTCAGGAGCTGGGCTTGGCCTCTTAGTTCCAGTGAAAGGAACTCTGAATGCTTCAGCATACCAAGAGATTTTGGACAATTCCATGCTCACAACTTTGTGGGAACAGTTTAGAAATGGCCCCTTCCTCGTCCAACATGACTGTGCACCAGTGCACAAAGCAAGGTCCACAAAGACATGGATGAGAGAGTCTGGTGTGGATGAACTTGACTGGCCTGCACAGAGTCCTGACCTCAACCTGATAGAACATCTTTGTGATGAAT
The DNA here is from genome assembly GCA_029959045.1 of Taenioides sp. WSHXM2023. Taxonomy (NCBI): domain Eukaryota; kingdom Metazoa; phylum Chordata; class Actinopteri; order Gobiiformes; family Gobiidae; genus Taenioides; species Taenioides sp. WSHXM2023. The sequence continues at coordinate 12,801,656 of CM057106.1, read as the reverse complement.
TAGAGCGGAGACTGAGAGCCAGGCATTCTCGTCCAACATCAGTGTGTGACCTCACAAATGCGCTTCAGAAAGAGTGGTCACAAATTCCCATAAACACACTTCTAAATTTTGTGGACAGTCTTCCCAGAAGAGTTGAAGCTGTTACAGCTGCAAAGTGTGGACCGACCTCATATTAAACCCTGTGGATTAAGAATGGGATGTGACTTAAGTTCATATGCGAGTCAAGGCAGGTGAGTGAATACTTTTGGCAATATGGTGTAGGTTTAATCTATACTGTGGACAGTCTAGATAAAGCAATAATATTTCCATGGAGACAAGCAGGTGGCGGACCCTCCACTACAAAAGTTAAACAGTGCACCTTCAAAATAACAGTATCTTTTACCTTCATACTGTTTCTGGCTACTCTCCCCACATCTGATCACAATGAAGCATGCTAACACAGCCCAGTGTTTTTAAATGTCTGTATTCTGTCTCTGTAGTAATGCTAACCAGACAGTCCTCCAAAACAAACGGACTACAATCCCAGCATGCCTCAGTGATCATGTGACCGTGCAGACATTGCCATGGGAATGTGTCTGTTTTTGGCGTTAATGACAGACTTGTGATGCTTTGGAATTTGAGACTTAGAATTTAACAGTGACCATAGAAATTCCTGGGCCAGTGGACTACAATACCCAGCATGCTTTAGTGATCATGTGATATGCTGACAAATTTACAGCTCTATAAGAAGCATACCAGCACTCCCATTCCAAACCATGGTGTTTTCAATTCCTGTTTACCATTGTATGTGCTATCATCCTTGTAACTATTGTAAATGAAAGATTATGACAGAAAATTATAATATAGTGCAGTTGAAACAAAACACAACTCCAGGTATGTTTTTGAGAAGGTAACAACATTTTAACATGAAGCTCAAAAGAGTCAATTTTGCGCCATATAGGACCTTTAAGTCACATTATAATGGTGTTCGTCATCATTAAAGGGCCTGTGTCCAATTTTAACATGTATTTGAGCAAAATTTGCGTTGCCCCAATACCCCAGTAATATTGTATAAGCAGCTTGTATTATAAAGCATTTTATTGTCAGAGAATCAGGAAGTGCTCCGTTATCATGCTAGTTGTTGTTAGCTTTACTGTGATGACAAAACACTGGTCTCTGAAAGTTGTGAAAAGCACTTATAAACTCATCATGGTGAATAATTCAGATGCTTGGAATGCATAAGGTGAGGAACAACTTTGGACCTCTGCAAACATTTAAACTAGTTCTATCTTTCTTGTTTTTAAGACGGAAAAATCAGGTACAGCACCTTTGGCTTGCATTTGAAGATTAAATGCAACAGAGATTCTCCGTTTTCTGTCTCTGCCAACATCTCTGTACTTACATGGGATTATTCAAAAGGTTCAGACTCCAGGATAAACCTGTGTAGGATTTAAAAAAAAAAAAAACAGTAAAAACTCACATAATATGTATTTTTGAAAATGGTTAATTCTTTGCCTGTTTTATGCCGACATTTCTATTAGTTTCTGCAAGGCATGCCAGTAGTCTCAGCAGAGATGTTAATTATGTAAATATAAAATACCGGTTCTTGGTACTCAAACATTGTTACTGTATGGACTGCAATCCCAGCATGCCTCTGTGGACATGTGATATGCTGCCATTTCAACACACTAGTTATTATTAGATGGTGCATATTTTTGTCTGAGGTGTTAATGAAGTAATAATTTGACGTGTTTTGATGTTTTCGTATCCAGTTCAAAATCTAAAAATACTTTTCACTTAAAATATCAGTGTAAGAAAATATTACTACAATTTGTGGGTTAGTCTCCATATCTGAGTGGAACTTGCCCTCCCTGTGTTTTACTGTGACAGAGTTTATTTTTATTTTTATTTTAGCTTTATCTAACCAGGAGGTCCCATTGAGATTCAGAAACTTTTTCTAGAGAGACCTGGCCAAGGTAGCAGCCAATAGAATTAATACAAAACAGTAAAATCACAAAATATCATACAAACATTTGCATCTCTCAAGATAAATGTACATGTCTCAGTCACCACACCTTTTACAATTTTCTTGAACTTATAGATTTCAGTTTAAGAGCTTTCTATAAATGATTCCAAGACCATGGCGCTCCATAGGAAAAGGCAGATTTTCCCAGCTCAGTGAGGCACGAGGCACTGTGTAAAGTAACTGGGAAGAGGAGCAAAGCCTGTAAATACCTGAGCTGATATTAAAGTGCGTATGACAGGTTCTGATGATTCTGTAATTTTGACTTAATTTGGTGGGATAATACCTGTTGTAAATATAAATTATAGTTTTACACCAATCAAGAGGCAATCTATAAAGAAAAGTTGAAAAATATATTGAAAATTACAGGAAGTAAAGGGTTTTATTTTAGAGAACACATTTTTTCTGATACTTTAAACATTATTTAAAAAAAAAAAAAAAAGGTGCTTTCCTATATTTTCATTTGTCAAATCATGATCTCTATGTACTCTGTGTGCATGTACATGTCTCATCAGTGGGTTGTGGGTTAGACCATAGTCAATGAGTGTGAGTGAATGGTTGTTTGTCATCGCCTTATTTCACAAGTCACAAGTTTGACCAAACAAAAGCTGCATTCTTATCTTAAAGGTTGTATAGAGGATTTTCCAAGGAATGATAAATCCAGTGACTGTCCTTTTTCAAATGTTGTGCATGCGTGAAACCATCCCCCCCTCCCCCACGGCTCCCTAAGTAGAAACGCCTCCTCCTTACGGTAGAAATCATGTTTGTTTACAGCCAGTGCGCATTCAGAATCGCTGTTACTGCTGTAACTATACCTTTTCAAATGATAAGCAGAAGTTTCCTGTCCAGAAGTAATTTAGCGACCAACGCGTCAGTCTTTAGACCCTCTGCTTCAGTGCACGCCATCGCTGGAAGGAATCTTTGAGAATCACCTTAGTTTGGCTTCGCTCCTTTTCCCCTTCTCTTCTTCTTTCAGCGACCTCAAAAACGGACTTTCTTTTGCGGCCAACTGGCAATGGATTCTTGTCTCCCATCGCAACAAACTTTGTGCTAACTGTGATGAAACTACAGTTGGAAAAAGCGAAATCAATACCTGGTCAAATGAGGAGCTAGTTTTGATAATAGTTTTAGTATCAATTAATATCTGATTTTCAATACTTTTAAGGTGTTTTTAGGGATTGTCCGATGTTGTTTTTCCTGCCAGTTCTGTCCGATATTTGTCCAACATCCGATTTTTTTATTATACTGATTTCACAGTTTTAATAACTATAGCAAGGTCCACAAATCAATTTCAAGTTGTAACAAATTTCACAAATATAAATGTATAAAATAATTTACAGCCAACATGCAGCCGTATTGTTACTTATTACTTGTTTCCATTCTAATTCACTAGTCTGTTTAAAAAGACAGGTCTGATGCACTGTATGAAGAACACTGTATAAATGAAGTTTGATTGATCTTATAAAAAATATTGGTGCTAAATATTGTGTATAAACTATTGCTGGGTTTCAGATGACATCATAACTAATAATAGGCCAATAATATTTAATTCAGATGGGGGCAGGAAAAATGTATATTGTTGAATTTATTTTTTTTGGTAATACAGTGAGTTCTTGGGTGTAGTCACGAATGGAAATTATAGTTTCAACGTTTCTGAATTGATTTTTTAGATATTTCATGGCAAAGTACAACATTATTAGTAGGAAAAACTGACTCCTGCCCCTATTCTGGGAGTATGACATTATCACATTCTAGACTCTGAAAAGCACCAGTTAGCAGTTTTGAATTCTGCCTGTTTTGATAATAAAGTTTGTGTGTGTTGTTTTCCAGGTATAAGTAACCCCAAACAAAACAAGGATGGAGCCAAGACCTTTACTTTTGACTATTCCTACTGGTCCCACACAACGGTACGTACCTCTTCTTTTATTTTAAAGGGCTCATATTACACTATTTTCTGATCTTTCTTATAATGTATGCTTGTCAAAAACACATACAGAATTTTGTTTTGTTTCATTCACACATGTTTAACACACAAACCCTGCATATTTAGGCTGAATTCTTCTTTCAAATAGAAAACACTCCACGTTCCACTTTGTGATGTCATGTGGTAATACACCTTCACTAGAATAATTTGGATTTCAACCCCGAAATTGCCAATCTCTGCTGAACTAAAGATAAAAGGAAGCTACTGCTTCATGACATCACAAGGTGTAACAGAGCATTTTATGAATTATTAATTAATCACTGGATTTATGTAGCACCTTTCAAGACTCAAAGCGCTTTACATTGCAGTATTCATTTACTCCACACTGGGTCGTGGTAAGATACTACTGTGGCCACAGCTGCCCAGAGGCAGACTGACTGATGCAAGGCTGCCAATGGCCCCTCCAACCACCACCAACAATCACACACACCACTTTCATACTGGTCAATGTGGGTGAAGTGTCTTGGACACAACAGCAGTTTTTTTGCCACTGGTGCCCCACTGTGGCTTTTCCAACAGTCTCCCACTAACCAGGCCCAGCCTGAGATCTGACGAGATCAGGCTTTGATAAGCAGGTATGGCCACTTTTGAGGTTTAGATATGTAGACAGCCTAATAATAAAGGATTAACCAAACATGTGTGAATAAAACAAAGCACTTCAGGTATGTTTCTGATGAGGAAACATAACATGTCTTAAAGCTCACAAGAATCCCATTTTGCGTAAGATAGGACCTTTAATCAGTATGTAATATGCATAAAACTAGATTAGATTGTTATAATTCTACAAAAATATTTGATTTCTTAAAAAAAAAATGCTATATGCTATATTTCTTTTTTTATTTTCAGGACGAGGACCCCACTTTTGCCACTCAAAGAAAAGTGTACAAAGATATCGGTGAGGAGATGCTGCTTCATGCATTTGAAGGTAATTTTCACCTTCTCTGCTCCATCTGACCCTCTCCTCCACATCTTCTGTTCCTCTTCTGGGAATTAATGCCATAATCTACGAAAATATCTAAAATAACCTTTAGAATCTCTTTCACAGGGTACAATGTGTGTATTTTTGCATATGGCCAGACGGGGGCAGGCAAGAGCTACACCATGATGGGCAAACAGGAGACAGGGCAAGAGGGCATCATCCCTCAGGTGAGTCTGACTAAACCTGTGCTGTAACTTTTATTATGATTAAAAATGTTCCACTAAACTTAATGACGCTTCTGTCCTCAGCTTTGTGAAGAACTGTTCCAGAAAACCGGCGAAAACCAGGACCCAGATCTGCAGTATTCTGTCGAGGTACTAGACCAGGACTGAAGCAGGACTGAACCAGGACTGAACCAAGACTGAACCAGAACTTAACTAATCTGGCACAGCCAAACTCTGAACAGCTAAGTCAGTAGAGTCTGGGATGCAAATTATGCAAGCAAAAGAAAGACCAGTGACCTGCTTAAACAGTATTGTAAATTCACCAGAATGCAGAAGGCAGTCAGTAATTTTTTTTTTTTTTTTTTTCCAAAGTTTTTTTTTTTTTTTTTTTTTTTTTTTTTTTTAGGAAAAAGCCCAGATGTCTCTTCTGTCTATCGGCAAACAACTTCTAGCTTGTATAAATTCAGGCAAAAAGACAGTTCCACTTGCTCTGGATCTTAATCTTTTTTTAAAAACACATAACATGCAGTGTCCATTTGAAAAATCACAGTATATCTACTGGAAAACGTAGATAGATGTGGATGAATGTAAGCCATTGGACCAGACTGAGATCCTTTGTTTGAAATATAGAATCAAACCAGAACTAAACTCATCTTCTCTCCTCTTCAGGTGTCGTACATGGAGATTTACTGTGAGCGCGTGAGGGACCTGTTGAACCCAATGTCTCAGGGTACTCTGAAGGTCCGGGAGCACCCCATCCTGGGTCCATATGTCCAGGACCTGTCCAAACTCGCAGTGACCGGATTCTGTGACATCCAGGACCTCATGGATGCAGGGAACAAAGCCAGGTTTGATCCCAGACTGCGACTTGGATTAATGCTTTGTTCAAACCACAGTATCAGGGGCGTCTGGTTTAAGTCTATGGTGGTATAACATTTCCTCTACGTGTCTCAAGCGTTCACACAGGACGTCTTGACCAGAGTTTAAAAAATGTAAAAATTCAACGCACATCAACAAATTTTAAGCATCTTCCTTCAAGTGTGAAGATGTACAACTAGAGGCGTTTGGCTTGATTTTAACGCCACGCTTTGAACCCAGCATAAAACTTATACAAAGACTTGGACTCGAGCTAGAATCAGAAAAAGTTTTATTGCATAGTTTAAGGTATTAGAAATAAGACACACAAGTCCTGGAAATGTAGAGGTCCTGGAGAGATGGGAGGCTGCAGCCAATCACCTTCTCAGCAGAGCGCCCAATGCTCTGCTGCAGTCTGTTTGTCCCTGGCTGCCAATACCTGAACTATTACTTGAACCAGGACTAAACCAGAACTTGGACCAGGATGAACCAGAACTTGTTGATTTTGTTTTTCCAGAACTGTAGCTGCCACCAACATGAACGAGACCTCCTCCAGATCTCATGCTGTTTTCACCATCGTCTTCACCCAGAAACGCAGAGACCAGCTGACCGGCCTCGACACTGAGAAGGTACTATCAAAACCCGGTCTATAACCAGACCTCACACCTGGTTTAGTTCTGGTTTAGTCCTGGTTTAGTCTCAGTGTAGATCTGGTGTAGTCCTGGCTGTGATAAGGATGGGGAGATTTAGTTTTTTGTTATTTTAAATTTGTTTTCCAGGTAAGTAAGATCAGTCTGGTGGATTTGGCTGGAAGTGAACGAGCTGATTCTTCAGGGGCCAAAGGCACACGACTGAAGGTGAGAAAACAAAATCTAAACTACAAAATATGACAAATAAAGATTCAACACACGTGGATACTAGGCTTTTGCATTGTATAAAACTCCTCTTTGGTCTTCAGGAAGGAGCCAATATCAACAAGTCCCTGACGACACTGGGCAAAGTCATTTCAGCTCTGGCTGAAATGGTAAGCGCAGTTTGATATTTTTTTAACTTCAAATCTATTCAAAAATATTTCATGATTTTTTTTTCATATATGTTTGTTTGTTTATTTGTTTTTTAGCAAGGCACAAAGAAAAGGAAAAGCGACTTCATTCCCTACAGAGACTCGGTCCTAACCTGGCTCCTCAAGGAAAACCTTGGTGAGAGCTCTTTTAGATCCTGGTTTAGACCTGGGTCAGTCTTGCTTCAATCCTGGTTTAGATCTGGGTTAGTCATGATTTGGACCCATAGGTTTGTCCAAATTTATATTGGCTACTAAAGCAAGAAAAATTATAGCTTAATTTTGTTACATACTAATAATGTCATATTTACTTCCAAATATAAATAAATCAATAGATTAAGATATTGGCAAAATAAATTCTTTTTGCAGGCCTAGTTTGGTCCCTTGGCATATACTGTTATACCATTATACTGTAGTCACAAGATGGCGCCAGCGTGTACCGGCAGTCATCTACCTGCTCTGCTGAAATTGTTGTTTGTTGTGGCATTGCTCTGTATTTTGTGCCAAGATATCTCTGGATTGCTAGTCTACGATCGCCAGGCACTTATTGATCTAAAGCGTTCACATGGACTATTTTGAGGATCAAGCATCCAGAATCCCTCCTCACTTGGCATCAGTCCCGGCCTATCTGCTGCACTCACCTGTCTCCACACGGAGGAAGTGGCCCAGAAAATGTGGAGGCGTGTTAGTGAAAGTGAAGGCTTACTGGAGAGCCAATTCTGAAATTTTTCCTCTCCTTACCACTCCTGGAAACCCAAGCACTTCAAAGATCACATGGATTACGGTGGATCCAGCCTGTGACTCCTGCGCACCTAGACACTGACCTGCGTCACCTGCCGTTAGTAGTGCCACTCCACCAGTGTCCAGCCACACGCCACGATGTGGATTTGGGATACCTTCAGTCGCTGTGCCGTAGCTCTACACTGAGTCCTGAGGATGTGACTCTCTGCTTGGGCCTTTTGAATGCTACATCGCTTTCTAATAATGCTTCTTTGTTTTCTGGCATGTTCATGCCTCAGATATTATGAACCAAGGTGACTGGCAAAACACCACGCCGGCAGACCTGCTCTTTCGTTTCAATGACACTTGTACTGAATTTTTGGATACAGTGGCTCCATTAAGGCTAAAATGCACAAAGCCATGGCACAGCCTTGGCTAAATGAGAATAGACATGAGGCTAGGCGCGCATGTAGACACGCTGAGAGGAAATGGAAAAAAGACCATCTACTGGTCTCCCTGCAAATATCAAGAGACAGTTTGGTCGAATATCAAAGGGTAGTTAAAGCTGCTAAATGTAGTTTTATATCAAACATGGTGTCAACAAACCTCAGATGCTTTTTAGTACTTTGAACTCTCTGGTAAAACCATGTATGACAAATGTCGTTGTGCCCTCATCTACACTCTGTGAAAACTTCTTATCATTCTATCGGGATAAAGTCTCTGCTCTTAAACTGTCACTGCCTTCTGCTGTGGACCTTGTAGCCTCAAAAGTCTGTAATTCAGACTTTGAGTGTTTTGAGCCAGTGTCTCTTTCAGACTTGAAAAAAAATGTTCAACAGCTAAAGCCTTCTTTGTGTCCTCTAGATATTATTCCAAGTCGTCTGTTCAGGGATGTTTTTAATTCTATTGGACCTTATATTGCTAATGTTGTGAACTCGTCTCTGATGTCTGATTGTTTTCCTACTGCCCTGAAACATGCTGTAGTCCAGCAACTCATCAAAAACCCTAATCTTGACCCAAATGTTCTTTGTAACTTTAGACCTATCTCAAAGTTCTCCTTTTTGTCTTAAGATTTTAGAGAAGGTTGGATATGACCAACTACAGGCTTACCTTAATCTTAATGAAATTGGAGAAAAATTCAAGCACAGTACCGAAACAGCTCGTTTAAAAGTTTTTAATGACCTGCTTTTAACTGTTGATTCTGGGAAATCTGCAGTTTTTTTTTCTTTTAGACTTATCAGACACCTTTGACACGGTGGATCGCAGCATCCTTCTGTCCTGCCTGTAGACACATGTGGGCATTAAGGGTACAGCTCTGTTGGTTTCGGTCATATCTGTCAGGCAGGAGTTTTTCTGTAAACTTAGGGCAGTACTCCTCCTCTGTGTCTCCCTTAGAGTACGGTGTGCCCCAGGGTTCTACATTAGCGCCGGCCCTCTTTGCTCTGTACATGCTTCCCCAGGTGATGTTTTTAGAAAGCTCAATGTCACATTTCAGTGTTTTGTAGATGACATTTAAATATATTTGCCAGTGAGCGCAAATGACAACCAGGGCACAATCAAAGCTCTGCAGGACTGTCTCAGGGATGTACGGACTTGGTTGAGCACAAACTTCCTGAACTTAATTCAAAACAAAACTGAGATTGTGGTGTTTGGGCAAACTAACCCACTGCTTGGACATGACAGTGTGATTGTTCCTCTGTCCTCCTATTGTCTTCCTGCAGTGAGGAATCTTGGGGTGATTGTGGACTCTATGTTCAAACTGGACAAGCACATTAGCTCTGTCATAAAGTCCAGCTTCTTTCAGTTGAAACTCCTTGCTAAAATAAAGCCCTAACTCCCACAGGCAGATTTCGAAAAGCTATCCATGCATTTGTAACATCACGCCTGGACTGCAATTCTTTGTATGTAGGGCTGGACCAAGAGACAAGAACACATCACACCTGTGTTGTGCAACCTGCATTGGCTCCCTGTCTTATATCGGGTGCAATTTAAAATGTTATTGATTGTGTTCAAATGTTTACACTCTATGGGTCCAGTCTATTTGAGGGAATTACTGCCCAGAGCCCTGAGATCAGCTAACCAGCTCCGGTTAATCAGTCTAGTCAGATTATCTTAGTGTTTTATTGTAGTTTTCACATGTATTGTGTCATCTGTGTATATGTATCTGTTTCTTCTGTTCTTGTTGACTTTTATGTGAAGCATTTTGGTCAGCTAGCTGAAGTTGTTTTAAATGTGTTATATAATAAACTTGAATTGAATTGAATAGTGTCTTATAACCAGACCTCTGGTTAATTGTATTCGACCTATTGAACCTAATCAAATTGGTTTAGTTAGATTTGATCCAGTTTAAACCTGGTTAATTGATATTTTTAGGGTTCTATTTGGTTTATTTTAACAATTTATAAACTGTTATTTTTTTCAGGCGGAAATTCGCGAACAGCGATGATTGCAGCTTTGAGTCCAGCTGACATCAACTATGAAGAGACCCTCAGCACGCTCAGGTCTGAACCTTGGAGCTTGAATTGATAAGAATAAGATTACATAGAGAGTACTGCTCACATGAGTCTCTTTGGTGATGATAGATACGCGGACCGGGCCAAGCAGATCCGCTGTAACGCCATCATCAACGAAGACCCCAACGCCAAACTGATCCGAGACCTCAAGAGCGAAGTGGAGAGACTGAGGAGCCTGCTTTGCTCCCAGGGGCTGCATGACCTACTGCAAAACCAAGGTACTACTACTATTACTACTACTACTACTACTGCTCCTGCTATTACTGCTACTATGTTACTTGCCAAAAAAGTAGTAGTTAATGTCTTGTTTCAGGTCATCAAGCGTGCAAATTTTTATTTAACATAAGTCCAAACTTTTTTGCTATTATGGACATGGCAAAGCTACTACTATTACCACTACCACTAGTATTACAGCTAATTCTTACGATCTACTCTGTTTTTTCTGAAGGAAACAATGAGAGCTTGGCTAATGCTAACACCGAAGAACACACGGCCAATGGCATTAAAGGAAATCAAAGCCCCGCCTCCCCAGGTATATTTTCTTAGTAATAATAAAAAAGAAAAAGGATAAATAAACGTATGATTACGTTTATTTATGTGACGTTTTATAAATGTGTATGGTATTTGATTGACAGATGGTGATGCGTCTAGAGGCAATGCGTCTCTTAATTCTGACATCTTATTGGACGACGATGCAGAGGGGGAGGGGTCTGTTGGAGTAGAGCCAATCAGCAAAGAGGAGGCAGCTGAGAGACTTCTGGTAAAAACAAAATACATTTAATTATATTTGGGTTGATAATTTGCTTTCCTGTTAATATTTGTGTTTTGACTTTTGCAGGAGACGGAGAAGATCATCGCTGAGCTGAACGAGACTTGGGAGGAGAAACTGAGGAAGACAGAGTCCATACGATTAGAAAGGTCTGAAATTTATTTTAGTTTAATTTCCCCATATTACACCATTTTCTGATCTATATTATAATAATGTTTTCTCATCAAAAACATACCTGGAGTTGTGTTTTGTTTCATTCACACATGTTTAACACACAAACCCTGCATATATAATTCTTCTCTCAAACAGGAAACATTCTGTTCCACCTTGGAATGTGACTGTATTTTTAAACTCGTATAAATTCACTAAAATAATGTGCATAATTTCAGCCCTGGAAATGAATATTGAACAAAATGTAAAAGGTAGCTGTCAACTTGAAAACTACCACTACATGACATCACAAGGTGGAACAGAGCTTTGGAGATGTAGACAGACTAATAATAAAGGGTTACTCAAACATGTGTGAATGAAACAAAACACAACTTCAGGTATATTTTTGAGAAGGCAACATTATAACATGATTTACAGCTCACAAAAGTTAATTTTGCGTAATAAAGGACCTTTAAACTGCTAATCTCATGACCAGGATCCTGTCTCAGGTCTGGCCCACTGCTCTTGACACTTTTACAGGTGCCCTATGTAACTTGTGTTACTGCTTTGCCTGGAATGTTTCACACTATGGCATTAATTGGCACTCAAGTAACAACTGAACAACTTTGTATAAATAGAAGATGCAAACATTTTGAGACTTTCTGGGCTATCTACGGCCATTAAATAGTCTTATTACAACAATTTACATGTCCAAACAGGATATCGGATGAATCGATATTTGGAAGTCGACATCCGATTAAGCAAATTTTTCAGTATCAGCGCAGATATCCGATACCAGTATTGGATTGGTGCATCTCTAGAAAAGACATGGGAAAAGTTACATAGTACTGAAGAAACATGACAAATGAGCCTCGATCCCTTTCTGAATAAATTATTTGTTTTCTTGAATGGACAGTATTTTTTACTAATGTGTTGTGCCACAGGGAGGCGCTGTTGGCTGAGATGGGTGTGTCCATAAAAGAAGACGGAGGAACTTTGGGCGTATTTTCCCCTAAAGGAGTGAGTGACAAAGAATCACATTTAAATCAATGCACAATTAATCAAATTAAACCTGGACCTCTCATCTTTTATTTTGACAGACACCTCACCTGGTGAATCTAAATGAAGACCCACTGATGTCTGAATGTTTGATTTACTACATCAAAGAGGGAGTGACCAGGTATCTATAGACACTTCAACTGTACGTGTGTGTGTGTATATATGTGTGTGGTCACTTAAAATTATGTATGTGTTTTATTCAGAGTTGGACAGCAGGATGTGGACATTAAACTTTCGGGACATTTTATCAAAGAAATTCACTGTGTTTTTGTGAGTGAGACCAACGACAACGGAGAAGGTAAAATAGCAGACTCTTCTCCATGTGTTTGTATATAGATCATGCAAAGCACCCCCTGGTGGTCACTCTGTTGTATACTCCTTATAAAGCGGCCTTTGGATTCAGGTAAACAGATAAAGTGCGTCACCAAGTCATGTTTCTATTAAAATGTTTACTTTTTGATTTTTATATTTTATGTTTTTTTATTCTTTGTTGATGGTCTTTAGAGATTTAGCCCAACTCACACAGCTTTTTTTATGCACACTTTATTTTACACTTTAAATTTTGCTTGTGTTATTTATAGCATAACTTTTAAAAAAATAGACTAAAATAAAAGCATGTTTTTTTGTTTGTTTTTTTGTTTATTGCACTGAAAAATTAGAAAAACACGCAGGCTTGCATTTCCACAACCCTGACCTTAACTTGGCTTAGAGGAGGGCCTGCTTGTTTTCCATGGAAATATTGTTTCTTTGGTTATAATCCTCAACAGTATAGATAATTCTCAATTGAGAATGTTCCCAAGTATGGTTTTAACTTTCTGTTCCCATGGAATCATGCAGGTGACATACCACCTCCGGAAAGTTACACGGTTTGGAAATAAGGTGGCCAACCAAACGTAACCTGTAAAAGTCAAGTTACTTGTATAAGTAAAATAATTATTTGTTCAATGAACCACTAAGTACTGTTTTGTTTTTCGGTGCAGTGGTGGTGACTCTGGAGCCTCTGGTTGGGGCTGAGACTTATGTGAACGGGAAACTCATCACTGAAGGAGTGGAGCTCAAACAGGGTAAAATATTTAGTGCTAAACAAAATACAAAAACAGTTAACAGTTACTTCAGCCCTGCCCATCTGCTAATGTCTTCATAATCTAGAACATAAATGGAACCTGATAAAATGGTTACAGGCGTTGACTGGACTTTGTAGTTGGGATCCCAGGCCGTTTGTATGGTTATATTTTGGGAGCGCTTTCTCCAGTCTCTCAACTTTACCTTTAATAATTCTGTAATCCCTATGTTCTGTATCTGTAGGAAATCGTATAGTGATGGGGAAGAACCACGTGTTTCGGTTTAACCACCCGGAGCAGGCTCGTCTGGACAGAGAGCGTCGCAGTGTCGCTCTCCAACAGAAGGAGGCGCTGGAGGGGCAGAGGGAGGGCAGCCCAGACCCACAGATGGAGCCCGAGGACTGGACCTATGCTCAGCGAGAACTGTTGGAGAAGCAAGGGGTAGACCTCAAACTGGATATGGAGAAGAGGTACGAGGCAGAGTGGCTTTAAGATTAATCAGGTTGTAATGGTTGCAATGGTTACATTTAAAAATCGCATAGAAATACTGCAATAATTAGGTAGTATACACTGTAGTAAATGGTAAAAAGTAAATGTAATTTTTTTTTAAATATAATGTAATTCAACCTTTATTTGAATAGGTTTGACTGTCTAGGCTAATATTATTATATTACTTTTCGTAGGGCAATATCATCTCCACAACAAAATATCCATAGGGTCGTATCGAGTTACGATTACTACTATAGTATACTACGATATACTGGAAGAAAATATATCATATGTTATCCTGATATCCTTCTGACAATGGCATAATTGCACCTAAAATAAGCATCTCTTCTATTGACACTTCACAAATTTATACATAACTGAAGTTATCAAAATAAGGACTATACAATGAAATAGAACATTGGGTTCATATTTTGGTGGTGTTGTAGGCTGCAGGACATGGAAAGTCAGTATCGAAAAGAGAAAGAAGAGGCTGATCTCCTCTTAGAGCAGCACCGACTGGTGAGTCCAGGAACTTCAGAAAATATACAGAGATTTGGGTCTAGTTACATCTTCTACATCTATTTTATGTTTTGTACAGTATGCAGACAGTGACAGCGGAGATGATTCGGACAAACGCTCATGTGAGGAAAGCTGGAGGCTTATTTCATCTTTGAGGGAGAAACTTCCTGCCAACAAGGTACAGCTCACCTGCTCCTTTTCAAATACACAAACCAGGGCATCCCAAACTTTTTTAGGTGGGACCCCACCTAAAAACCACGGCAGTGGCAAAACAGGTTAAATCAGGTTTTAAAGTTTTGAGAGTTGATGGTGTTATTTGACTTAATATCACTAAAAGATTGTGTTTTCGGTGAAAGAATAGATAATACATACAGAGTTATAATTGTTACACCACCAGGCCAAGTTACTGGTCAGATTTTTCCTGCCAGAAAAGTTCCATAGTGTACCTTTAAAAATAATCACTAAAGGGAATTTAGTATATTAATTTGTCACTTTTGGGGCTTTTAAAGGTACACGCTGTAACTTTTTTGGGAAAAAGGTCTGCCACCTGCTTGTCACCATGGAGATGTTACTGATTTTTCTGGAATGTTTAACAACTCTTGTGTTTATTCAATAATTTAGTTTTTATTGCTCAAAAACGTGCATTCTGAGCTGGGTTACCACTCCACAGATCTGACCTGTAACTTAGCCTGTGATGTCATCTGCTTGTTTCTATGGAGATAGCTTTAATGCCATCATAATGAGCTAAACAACAAACTCACTGAAGTAAAACATGTCCATATTTAGTAGCAGATATAAATTGACTTGACCTGTATTCTTTTTGTGTTGCCTTCAGGTGCAGACGATCGTGAAGCGCTGTGGCCTTCCAAGCAGCGGAAAAAGACGAGAGCCGCTCAGAGTTTATCAAATTCCCCAAAGACGGAGGATCGGAAAGGACCCTAAACGCCTCACTGTGGAAGACCTCCGCATGCAGGCCGTCAAAGAAATTTGCTACGAGGTAAGACCAGGACTGGGATTGGCCTGGGATTGGATTGGGACTAGACTGGGACGGGACAGGGAGACTGAACTTGGGACCAAGACCAAACTCGACACCAAACCTGAGACCAAACAAAACCAGGTCCTAACCAGGACAAAATAAGAACTGAAACAGAAGTAAGATGGGATTAAACTAGAACTAAACAAAGACTAAATTTGGACTGTATAAAGGTGAACTGTAGACTGAACCCAATACTGTTTTACTTTTGGTTTTAGTTTAGTGCTTTAGTCCTTTTTTACTGCTCCTCCACTTCGAGCGGAGCCAGCTGAGGTGGCTTGGGCATTTGTTCCGGCTGCCTCCTGGACGCCTCCCTTGGGAGATGTTCCAGGCATGTCCCACCATGATGAGGTCCTGGGGAAGACCCAGGACACGCTGGAGGGACTATGTCTCTCGCCGGCCTGGGAACGCCTTGGGGTCCCCCCGGAGAAGCTGTAGAAAATAGATGGATGGCTTTAGTCCTTTTTTAGTCTTGATTTAGTACTGCTTTAGGTCAACCTGGTTAAGTTGTTAGTCCTTTGTATGTAAACTGTTAGTCCTGACTCAAACCTAGTTAAATCCTGGTTTAGATCAGTTTCAGTCCTTAGTTTGGACCGGTTTCTGTCCTGTTTATTTCTCGCAATGCTGTAGTTAAGACCTGGTTTAATCCTTGGTTTAGTCCCTGGTTTGGTCTCTGGTTTAGTTCCTGGTTTAGTGCCAATTTAGACCCGGTTAAGTTCTTTTTAGGCCTAGTTCAGACCATGTTTCCTCTTTCCTAGGTTGCGTTGGGAGACTTCCGTCACTCACGACAGGAGATTGAAGCCCTGTCCATAGTGAAGATGAAGGAGCTGTTCCGGATGTATGGGAAGAAGGACCAGCCGGAGGGGCAGAGCTGGCGCGCCGTGGCCCAGGACGTGTGCGATACGGTGGGCATCGGAGAGGAGCGTAGCCCCCCGAATGAAGATAGCCCTGGAGCTCCTGGAGAACCAGATCAACCGGCCAATCCCAGTGGACTACAAGGCCTCAAGGCTCATATAGACAAACTCACAGACATACTAGAGGTGATAGTCCTGGTTTGGTTCTGGTTTAGTTCTGGTTTATTCCTTGTTTAATCTTGGTTCTGGTTTAGTTCTGGGTTAATCCTTGCTTAATCCTGGTTTAGTGTTGGTTCAGTCCTGGTTTAGTCCTTGCCTAGTCCTGGTTTACACTTGGGATGGTCCTTGGATAGACATCATTTAGACCTGGTTTGCTACTAGTTCTAGACTTGGATTCAGACCTGTTGTAAACCTGGGATTATTCCTTTTACTTAATGTACTTTTAGGACCTTTTTTCAGTCTTGGTCTGACCTGGTTTGGTCCCTGTTTTAGTTCTTGGTTCAGCCCTTGGGTAAGCCTTAATTTAGTCCTGGTTCA
Source organism: Taenioides sp. WSHXM2023 (assembly GCA_029959045.1). Classification (NCBI taxonomy): domain Eukaryota; kingdom Metazoa; phylum Chordata; class Actinopteri; order Gobiiformes; family Gobiidae; genus Taenioides; species Taenioides sp. WSHXM2023. The sequence goes on along the minus strand of CM057106.1, from coordinate 12,784,908 downwards.
ATCCTTGGTTTAGACCCGGTTTAGTCTTGGTTGAGTCCTGGTTTATTTTATTTTTTTTAATTCCTGATTAAAACTGGTTTGTCTTTTAGGAGGTGAAGCTTCAGAACAACATGAAGGATGAAGAAATCAAAGCTCTCAGAGACAGAATGGTCAAAATGGAGTCCATCATTCCTGTGCAGGTGAGTGACATCTTCTGCTCCATCTAACCCTCTCTTCTGCATCTAATTCCATTGTCTCAATGAGATGTAAAAATGCAAAAGAATAATAATTAAACAAGTTGAAACCAGCTATAATATGTTGAGATATATCAAAACATTTTTTTTAGCAGATCAGTAAATGTAAATAAACGTGAAACATTATCAATATCCCAAATTAAAGTTTAAACAATTTGATGAAAATGAACAATTCCCAAAGCACAGTGTCTATCTAATAAAATCATTTTATTTCAAGGATGAAGAAATGAATGGGGAAGAGGGTGGGACCTGTCAGTCTGAAGATGGAGTGACAGATGAATTGACTGGTGACATGCCAGAGACCAGAGTGCAACGTTTGATGGAGGAGGACCCCGCCTTCAGGAGAGGACGCCTCCGCTGGCTCAAACAGGAACAGCAGAGGTTTCAGAATCTACAGCAGCAAAACATCACCAAGAAGCTGAGAGGGCAACCCCAGAGCCAAGGTAGAGGACTTAACCTATGAAGAACAACTAAAACTGTCTTAAAATCAAAAACCTGAAAAACTTTTATCTTGGATAGTACAGCAAACTTTTTTTTTTTACTTTGAAAGAAAGACATTAGTGAGTTTATTTCTTATTTTAAACCTTAGCTTTCCGAAACCTTTCAAACCCGTACTTGCTTTTTAATCAACTTTTAACTGTTTACTTTCCAGCTCCCAATGGCCCTACAGTCCCAGTCCACCTCCCTGGCACTGGACGCTTCATCCCTCCCCAAGAATGCAAACTCAAATTCCCCTTTAAGAGTAACCCCGCCCACCGCCTCTCCTGGGGTCCTGCCACAGCTGCGTTGCAAGCTCTGGGGATTGCCGACGTTAGCATTGAACCGCTAAAAGATGAAACCAAATCGCAACTGAATCCTGAAGTTCCTCCATTTAACAGCATGGCTACTGCTCCGACCAACCCGCCGCCTCCTTTGCTGCCACTTCCTTTCCAAGTCCCACCTCCTCCCAGAATGAGATCACCAAGTCCACATCGCAACTGGCAACAACGAAATCCGCAACAGCAAGGAGGGTACCAACAAAATTACAACAATAATCAAAAAAGATACAGACGAAATTCATTGGATAATCCTAGAAATTACGACAACGGCGAGCAGCAACAAAATGGTGGACAATATCAAGGAAGGCCTAGACAGCGAAGGGGCGTGTCTCCGAATCCAGGGGGCGCACCTAGAGGAGGAGGAGGCGGCGGAGGAAATGCAAACAACAACGATAGACGCGATTTTCAATTTAACCAAAATCGGTATCATCAGCATTACCCCCACCCGTATTACAACCCCCACAATGCACCATTCCAGCCTTTTCCAAATTACAACAGCTTGCCGCGAAATGGAGGTCAAAATCAAATTGGTGGCGGTGGTGGAGGAGGTGGGGGGTGGGGCTTCCAAACTCCACCCCGAATGAGGCGTCAGTTTAGCGCGCCAGATCTCCAAAAAGACAATATGAACAAGGAGGCAAGCATGTGACCATAACGGAGGATTCTGATTGGTTCATTCAGAGGCTATGGAGAAAAAGGCTGTGTGGATTTCAGCACTTTTTTTTTTTTTTTTTTAACACGTCCATAACCTCAGTCCTGCTGTTAGGGAGCGAGTCTACATGTAATCTGAAAGGCTGTTTAATGATGACAGTGTAACTCAATAGCTCAAATGATTCAAAATTAGAATATTAATCTTGATTTGAGTAATTTTAGAACATTTCCGGAACATTATACTATACTGTGTTTATATTGCCGTTTATATTGCCATTTATCAGCTGGACAAGCCTCTCAAAGCTCTACACTGGTGGTAAGCTAAGTCTAACCACTGCTGCCCTGGGGTAGACTATCATTTTGGCTGCCAATCTGCACCACTGGCCCCTCCAACCAGTGTTACCAGATCATTGGCTTTTTAAGGGGTAAACGTGGTCATTTTTGAATAGTCCTAATGAAAGTTGTGAATTTCAGTGATAAAGCTTTATATCCAAAACCATCAGCGCTCGAGTTATTCATATAGATGACATGCACTGGTCGAACCAGAGATCGAACCACTAATCTTTGGGTTGATGGGCAAACTCCCTACCACTTAGCAATGACCATCCTAACATATGCAGTTTTAAACTTGAATCAAGATTAATGTTCAGAAATAAAGTGATGTAGTGGTCTAAAGAGGACGTTAGGCTAGTAACACTTTATAGTAACGTGTAAAATCCCTCAATCGTCCAGGTAGAATCCATGGCAAAAGGAGAAATTCAATTTGTCTGTTTGTCTGTTTCGCAGCTCATCCAAGCTGCTTCTTCAGTTCTGGTCAGACGCTGGTGGACACTGCCATCAGCGCTCGAGTTATTCATATAGATGACATGCACTGGTCGAACCAGAGATCGAACCACTAATCTTTGGGTTGATGGGCAAACTCCCTACCACTTAGCAATGACCATCCTAACATATGCAGTTTTAAACTTGAATCAAGATTAATGTTCAGAAATAAAGTGATGTAGTGGTCTAAAGAGGACGTTAGGCTAGTAACACTTTATAGTAACGTGTAAAATCCCTCAATCGTCCAGGTAGAATCCATGGCAAAAGGAGAAATTCAATTTGTCTGTTTGTCTGTTTCGCAGCTCATCCAAGCTGCTTCTTCAGTTCTGGTCAGACGCTGGTGGACACTGCCTTATATCTGCCTGAAGGGAGGAGCTAAATACACTGAAATTACTCTGAAACTGCCACACCTATTTGTTTACAGTTTCTGTTAGTTAGCTAGGCCTGTTGAACTTGCACTGAATGTGGGGTCATATTAGCAGAATCATTCAGGGCCATGGCTGAAGAAGCAGCAGCTTGGACGAGCTGTGAAACATATTCGACCAAATGAACTTTTGTCCAGTTGACAAATTGCATTTCTCCTTTTGCCACTTTGTAGTAACTACACCATCATAGGGCTTAATGGGGCATGAACAAAGACTTGATTTGTAATGAGCAAATTGTTTATTAAGAATGACTCGGGCTTAGTAAATACTTAATTGATACAAGTGGTAATTAATGTATTGTGAATTAAGTAGAAACTAAATCATAATCATTCATGTATCTATTTCTTCATTATTAATAAAAATCTTTGTTGATGCTTTATAAAGGCTGAAAAGGCCATATAGTGTTAGTGGCTATCTAGCTGTACCTCTGTTGAGAAGAAAAGGTGTCCTAAATTCAATAAAACCTCTTGTAGCAATAATTCTGTAACCTCTATGGTGCTGTGTGGCTTAGTGGTAGAGCCGGAGTGCATATGCAGGCTTGAACGCCTTCCAAACCAGACACACCTACTGTTCAATGTTTTTACTGTTTTTATTTTGTCAGTTTGTTAGCAAGACGCTATAGTTGTTTTACTTTGATTCTATGGATTTTTAGTGCTGGCAAATTGGCGCTTTTTAGCCACGGCATTAGCATTAGCTTACCATGCTAGATTTGCAACACTACGTTTGTTATTTTTACTATTTTAACTGTCATTTATATTCGGGTGTTCTGTTTAACTGAAGAACTTTAGCTATTTGAAGTCGTATGTTTATCTGTTAGCTGGCAATGCTAACTATCTAAGGAGCTTATGGTCATTTTCAAGAAGGTGAACAAATGAACAAACAAGGAAAATGGGTTACTGAAGAATTTAAAAATAGTACTTCATGTTATAACAAAAGTTTATAATCAAGTATAATGTGTTTTAAATTCACTGTGGCAGAGTGGTTGTCCTCTCAGTAAGAAGGTTGTGGGTTAGATTTTGGTTCAGAAAGTTGGAAACGAAATGTCAACTTGAATGCTACAAAACCAAAGACGCTGCTGTAAAAAAAAAATCAAAGCGGAGATTTATAATCAATTTTAACGCATTGTGTGTATATTTGATGTGTATTTTACATTATTTTATGAAGTTTTTGGAAAGTTTACGGCATTCATTGAAGGAAGAGATGGTGACTTTTTAAAACGGAATGAGATGGAATTTTGATGGGTTTATAGAAAACGTAGGGGTCGTTTTAGTCTTTTGAGTAGGATTATGGGTAATGTAGTCAAATGGAGCACGGACAAGTGAAGGTGGATGTAATACAACTTATGACACTATGAAAATGAAAATGGCACTAATGCTGCGTTCATGTGTTCCTCTGGTATTCGGGGTTCCAAGATGAGATGACGAGGTTCCGACTTTGCATTCATGTGCTTTTATCTCAGTGTATTTTGATGTCACTAATAGTAAAATCATTGAGTTTGCTCATTTAATAGAGCTAACCAGTAAGTTTTCTTTTTGTTTTATTTTACTTTAGCTAACACTTTTACATCTGCAACGATTTAAACAGTCGGGTCTGATCTTTCTTGCACAAATCCATTCCTCTTATGATATAGACAACTGATAGTAAACCTCTAAATATAATGTTTAGTCAAAGAGCTGAAACGTTTGATATCTGCATTTTCAACTCTGACCACATGAACGCAGCATAAGTAGGCTACTGTGCAAGATGTGACACTCTTTAAATGGGATTATTGGATTTGTAGTTTTTAGAAAGAAGAAAAACTACAAAATAAAATGGAAAAAATGGTCAAGTCATGTGACACTGACTTCAGTTCAAGAGAGACTAATAGTTAAGTTTACAAAGTGGATTTCAATATATATTCAACAGTGAATGGGAGGACAAGTTAAAAATAAGATTTTTTTTTTTTTTTTTTTTTACAATAACATGCTATAGTTCTAATAGAAATTAGTTTAAATGCACAAAACACATGGGAAAGGGCGGAAGGGCATCTGACACACGGGAATATAATAGTTTTATACAACTCAGACCTGTTTTGATTGATCTTTCTTGAGAGAGAGGTAATTAAAAGCTAATTAAATGCTTTTGTGTTGTGGGACAATGTGATTGGCTGACAGCGGCTGCTCTTGGCCAATCACAGGACAATCTCTGAAAGTAAACCCGCCCCTTTTGTTTTCATTCATTTCATGGAATTGTTTTGTTATTTTTTTTTTTTTGTTTGTTGTCTTTTATTATTAATATTTTTTAAACTTCCAGCTTGACGTCTGATTGGCTTATTCATATATAAGTTGGTGAGACTTCCTGTTTTGTTTGGCTTTCGCAGTAACCATATTTTTGCTGTAAAGTTGCCTTGAAACTTGGCAACGCACACTACTTTTTCTTTTCATAATTTAAAATGTTTTATTTTTTTCCTGCTGCTAAAATAATTGTGTTCTGTTTATCCCATTTTTCCCCTTTTTTCTTTTATTTTATTATAACTTTATTTTGTTTAGTTTTACGGTGGTGTGAAAGGTGAATTTGTGATTTGGCTGTTGATGTTTTGTGGATTCAGAAAGAGACAGAATGCAATAAACTCAGAGAAAAGTGTTTCTGTTGTAATTTTTTTTTATTTTTTCTAGATTTTACATAAAAATCCTCAAAGTAGCCATCCTTTGCTTTATTTGCTTTGACAGAGCTACAAACCCTTGGCCTTCTCTCAGTGAGCTTCTTGAGGAAGTCTCCTGAAATGGTTTTTACTTCACAGCTGTGCCTTGTCAGAGTCAAGAAATGCCAAAAGTGCAAACCAGTGATCAAAGCTAATCCAAAATCTTAAACAAGTTATTAAACAAGTTATTTTAAGTTTGTTTTTGTTTGCTACGTTCCATATGTGTCCATTGATAGTTTTTCTTTCAGTGATTTTTTTTTTTTTTGTAGTAGACCTTTTTCAGACCTGGTTCAGACCTGGTTCAGTCCTTTAAACGTGGTTTTGTGGGTAACTCCATCTGTTGTTTCCCCCTCGCATTAGAGGGTGAAGTCCCAGAGTGGTGTCCAGAGTGTGGAGGTATGTTCAGTCTGGGTGAGTCTCTGAAGTGTCCCATGCGTATGCACTTGGGAGAACGACCTTTTATCTGCGGAGTGCGGACAGAGCTTCACTCAGGTGTAGTCAGACACATTCACACACGCCACCTGCTGTTCGTGTGCGAGCATGCCGTCCCCATCTTCTCGAAACACAAATATAAACAGACTAAATAGGACTAGACCCGGATTAGTCCTGGTTTGGACCTGGGTTTAGACCTTATTAAGAATGGGGATGGGCTGTGTTTTGTCCTGGCTTTGTCCCTGGGGAGAATCGCTGCATTAAAGGCCATGAACTCGATTTTTACTATTTAAAAACATGTAAAACACATATACTCACTCCAAGAGCAGTGTTTCCTAATTTTTCACACTAATACCATGCATCTTAAATTGTATGTTCAAGAAACATAATTTATTCCTTTGACTTTAGAGTAAGTAACAGTGTTCTGAATAACCCCAAATGACCAAGCATAATACAGTTAAAATGAGTATTCTGAAAGTGTATTTTCAGTGGTTTCATCCTGGTTTAGCCTGGGTATAGCTCTAGTTTTATTTTACCAGACTAAGCTGTGAGTTGGTTAAGTACAGTGTTAACTTGACTTAATATTGAATTAAAACCATTTTATATGTAACTTCTTTACTGACATGGCAAAAGGAGAAATTCAATTTGTCAACTGGACAAAAGTTTATTTGGTCAAATCGAAACTTATTCGACCAAATAAACTTTTGTCCAGTTGACAAATTGAATTTCTCCATTTGCCATGGATTCTACCTGGACAACTGAGGGATTCTACACAGTTCTTTACTGACACAAATAAACTGCTGAAATATGGGGAAAATACATGGAATATTTACTTCCAGAACTGGAGTGGACCATACAGCACAGTGGGCAGAGATAAGGGGTAGGTAAAAATAGATGTAGAACGATACAACACATGAATCAATCCATCAAAATACAACTCTGAGTAAGATATTAATGAAAGAACACTGTTATAACATGATTAAAATAATACATAATGCCCCATTTAATGTTTTAAATTTTCTCAGCAATAAAAAGGTAGTTCATTGTTTCAAGTTTCAAGTTCAAGTTTAGTCCTTTAAAAACCTGTTCTTCTTTACATCTATACATAAGTCCTTGTTTTGCATTGTCAAGGCAGCAGCAGCATTCTGTGGCGCTCCAGGATCACTTGCGTTCGCTCGTGCACACGCTCCAGTGCACGTATGATGATGCGTAGAGCGGGCACGGCCTCTGATTGGCTGTTCACACACACCTGCTGAAAAAAATGCTTCCTCTCTGGGAGCGCCACGAAAACCAGCTCCGCCGCACGCTGCAGGAACCAGGAATGATGAGGGGCCAGGGCCACTGAGTATGCCTCCCTGCAACAAGACTGGGTTTAGACCAGGTTTACACAACATTTAGACCAGGTTTAGACCAGGTTTAGACCAATGTTAGACCAGATTTAGACTGGGTTTAGACTCGCCTCTTTTCTTATGTAATTAAAGACACCATATGGTTCACACCATAAACCATACATACGACAGTGATTATCATATGTATCGCTAAATTGTGATATTACTGCAGTAGTTCATGTTGATACTGCTTTACCTGCCGATCTCTCCTGGGGTCTTGTAGACTCCGTTCTGGTCTGGATCCTCGGTCAGACCCTGTAGAACCAATTTGACCCAGAGCAGAGACCGGTGAAGTCTCAGTAAAGTCCTACATCCAGACTCAGTCCTGAAGGAAAAACCCACCAGACCCTGTTTAAGCTCTGCCTCTACCATTGAGCGCACCGAGCGGTAAACCTACCACAAGAAAGTCCTGGTTAAAGAAAATTGCAGATTTTCATTTATGTGTTTTATTGTGTGGTCCTGGTATTGTTTAGTTCCTGTTTAATCAGGGTTTAGACAAGGTTTAGTCCTGGTTTAAATTTGATGCCATTACCCCTTCTCTGAGTCCATATGCTTCCGGAGTGAGACTGTGTTTCCCGTGATCCTTTCCTGCAAACTGTTTGTCTGACAGCTGTCGGATCAGAGCCACTTTGTCCTTGACTTTGTGAGAGAAGAAACTCACCATCGTTCCAAGAGACTCCATAAACCTGCAACAGAGAGGTTCAGACTAAACTGGGACTAAACCTGGTCTAAACCTGGACTAAAACAGCACCACAGCAAGTCTAGCCTACATCAAGACTAAACCATGATCAAAGGACCAAACCAGGACTAGTATGAACGCAGCCTTTTCCTTTCCAGATCCGGTGTTAATGTAATTGACATATCTGCTGTTTGGCTTTAGTTAGTCTGGGATTTAAGTCTGGATTTAGTTCTGATTTAGATCTGTTTAGTCCAGTTTTTAAGTCCTGGCTAGTTTTGTTTTAGTACTTGTTCAGTCCTGGTTTAGTTCTGGTCCTGGTTTAGTCCTGGTCCTGGTTTAGTCCTGGTTCAGTCCTAGTTTAATCCTTGTTTAGTCCTGGTTCAGTCCTGCTTTAGCCCTTGTTTAGACTTGCTTTAGCCCTGGTGTAACATTTGTTAAGTCCTGGTTCAGTCCTGGTTTAGGCCCTGTTTAATTCTGGTTCAGTCCTGGTTTAATCCTGGTTTAATCCTGATTTAGTCCTAGTTTAATCCTGGTTTAGTCTTGGTTTAAACCTGCTTTACCCCTCATTTAGATCTGCTTTAGACGTGGTTTAACATTTGTTGAGTTCTGGTTCAGTCCTGGTTTAGTCCTGGTTTAGTCCTGCTTCAGTCCTGGTTTAGTCCTAGTTTAAACTCACAGTATGAGTTGATCCCAGCTCTGGAGATAAGTCTCCATGAGAACATCCCCCTCCTCACTTAGACACGCCCCCAGGTGACGCATCAGCACAGAACTCTGAAATGATTGGCCGGGACATTCCCTGAAGGCGGGGTTAAGGTCTGACACCTCCCACAGCGTCCCATCCACTTTTGGCTCAGGCTGACATTAAAAAATAAAATACTATTAAAAGGATAATACCAAAATAGTTGTTTTGAAAATATACACAGATACGCCACCTACTTGTCTTCATGGAGATGTTCCTCACTATGGCATTTAACTCATCTACTCGCATTTGCAATTACAATGCAATAACAGGTATAGAAACTGTTTTCTTCTAATAAGACAAATTGCGAAAAGCTAAATATCTTCTTTACGTGACATGTTTCGGCACTGGAAGCTTTATATATAATAAGAAGACAAAATACATTTTTAAATGCAATTACAGGTATCTTTACTGCTAAAAAAAAAAAATAATAAAAACTATCTTTAACATTAATCATTTCTACTGTACAAGATGTTTGGAACATGTTTTAACCAAATAAAGCCTGAAATGTGGGAATATTTACGATAAAAATGTACTTTTAATAAAAATCACAAGTTGTTTACTCCAGTGGTTCCCAAAGTGTGGTCTTGTCTCCATGGAGATTAATAAGTTTAATGCCATTCTGTGGAACACAAACTCTGCAAAGTAGGGATGGGCGATATGGGAAAAGAATCAATCTTCTTCCATCTTATTAAAAACATAGACCTGTGGACTTCAGGCATAAGGAGCAGAGTGTCAGGACCACTACCGTTTTCATTTCGTGTTAATAGGACTACTGATTCCGGAGAAATTCACATTTAAAGTTTGTAATGAGTTTGTACAATATAATAAGCCAAAAGTGTTACGTTTGCGCAGAAACAAGTGCACATGCGCCACCGCTACCAACAGAAACACGCGCGATGTGCGTGCCTAAATCAGGATTTAAGTTTCACTCATAAGCGGTGAGAAAATAGTTGTTTACTTTCCCTAACTTGGATTATAAGGATTTGAAGCACAAGAGGAAAGAAAAGAGTGTAAAGAAGGTGAGGAGCTGGTTCAGTGACGGAGGGGGAGCGGTCAGACGCGCACACAGGCAGAGGGAAGAGTTTTAGTGAAATTGTGCAGATTTAAGTCCAAACTTGTGAGAGGCGTGGACACGTGAGGAGACAAGAGAAGCGCTGTTACTCAGGCTACTTTTTTCTTAAACAAGAGAGTGTAAATCCTCGTCAGCACCAGGCGCTTTTACTCACACACTTCGATTAAAATGCGCATGCCATATCATCGAAATCGACCAAAGTTGAGATCGCGATCTAACGATCTTTCGATTTTTGGCACAACCCTACTGCAAAGCAATAACATCTCTTGAAAGACAAGTAGAGGATGGATCCTTAACCAGAAAAGTTTCATGGTGCACCTTCAAAAATGCTTCTAATAGGTGAACACTGCCTTACCTTGTGCAGGTGAAATGTGAGACAGGGATGCCACTCTGAGCCACAGACTGGTCCTCCACCCTGAGCTGGGAGAAGAAAATACTATGAATTTCAGTCATATTTTTTAAAGCAGATACACTGATGTGTCCAGACTGAGATGGTTTAGACATGTACAGAGAAGAGAGAGTGAATATATGGGTCGAAGGATGCTGATATTAGATGCAGAAGAGAGAGTCAAACGGAGCAGAAGATGCAGAGGAGAGGGTTGATGGAGCAGAGGACAGAGAGGAGAGGGTCAGTAATCAACATATTTATTTAAATATTTCATTACTGTATTTTGGGCAGTGAATACATTACTGCTCTAGTTCCAAGAAGATAAATTAAAATTATATGAAAACTTACGTAACCAAAAAGAGCTGATGAAGAGCATGAGAGCCAAGATGGCGGCCGTGACCAGGACTCGGAGCCGGCTTCTCCTCATTTCTCCCCAGAACTCCCGCTTTGGACCCTTTGTGCTCCGGACAAACACGAGTCATTCTGCCCGGGTTTGAGTCACTATCCTTGGTCAAAGTTCGTCCATATCAGGACCTTTGCTCCAGCAATAAAACATACACGTCAACGCAGGGCAATACGACTGCGCCATCTGCAGGGGAGAGGCTGTAGTTACTAATAAACTTTTGATTATTTGATATAAACTTGTATGATAGTTTGCTCTTCAAAAGCATCGCCTACCTGAAGATCTGGGTTGCTTTATTCATAGGTTTGAGTGTCTCAAAGATGAATGGTGTAACTTTTCTGGTGTACTTATTGGTTTAATGTAGGCCTACAGTACGGCATGAAGTTTACCTTTGTGGCATTATTTAATTGTGGATGTTTATTTATTTATTTATTTTAATTTAACCTTTATTTAACCAGGAAAAGACTCATTGAGATTAAAAATCTCTTTTCCAAGAGCGTCCTGGCCAAGAGGCCACAGTTATAGGTACAAAAAACATCAACATATACACACAATTTAAAAACACAGATCAGTCAAAAAGCTTCAACAGGATCAATTAAAACAGTTACATACTAATGATTCTACATCCCTGTTATTTAAGATATGTTTAAAAGAGTCTAAGGAGACCAGCTCCTTTAATTTCAAGTCATTTTGTAACAGGTTCCAGGCCCAAGGAGCAGAAAACTGAAAAGCCTTTTTCCCAAACTCAGACCTAACCCTGGGAACGGACAATAAAAACAAATCATGTGAGCGAAGGCTGTAGGCACCAGCATCTCTCTGAACTATGTGCCTTTGCAAGTACGAAGGAAGCTGACCAAGAATACATTTATATATAAGTAGGTACAAGTGTTTGAGTCTCCGTGTGGCCAGAGATGTCCAGCCCACACGAGTATACAGCACACAATGGTGCGTGAGCGCTTTGAGGCCAGTGATGAACCTCAGAGCTCCGTGATAAGCTGTGTCCAGAGCTCGCAGGCTCTGAGCTGAAGCGTTCATGTAGACCACATCACCATAGTCCAACACTGACATGAAAGTGGCAGCCACAAGCCTTTTTCTGGCCTCAAAAGAAAGACAAGCCCGAATTCGAAAGAAAAATCCTAATTTCAGTCTCAGTTTCTTTGTTATTTGTTGTATGTGAAACGAGAATGAGAGTGAACTGTCGATCCAAATACCTAAATACTTATATCTGTCTACCAACTCAATTGGAGTATTTTCAGAAGTGCAAATTTGAGGGAAATTTGGAGTGAGTGTTTTAGAGGTTGTGAAAAGCATAAACTTAGTTTTGTCTGAATTTAGGGTGAGTTTTAAACTTAGGAGAGTGTTTTGAACAGTGTTAAAAGCGATCTGAAGTTGTTGAAGAGCTTGTAGTGGAGTGGATGATGTGCTGTACATTACTGTGTCGTCTGCATAGAAATGAAAATTTACGTTTCTAGTATTCTGACTTATGTTGTTAATATATAGAATAAAGAGTAGCGGACCCAAGATAGATCCTTGTGGCACACCCTGTGTGTATTGAGCTTGTTTGATGATGTTTGATCTATTTGTACAATTTGTGACCGTCCAGAGAGATAGTTTCTGAACCAATTTACTGTATGATTAGATAATCCGCACTCTGTTTCTATTCTGTTCTATTGCTCAAACTATAGACCAATTCTTACTGTGAGCGAAGCTGCTTCTCCGTAGCTGAGACCTGTAAATTGGCCTAGTGGAGCCACTTGCTTGCAGTTTCATTTATAATTTCAGCTATCAAATAGAGCACTTGTAATTGAATAAATGCCAGATAAAAAAAACATTCTAGCAAATAATATCTCCATGGAAATGAATGCACCTTTAATGTCACCAGCCTATTGTTTAAAGTCTTAAGCCTCTTCAATCCTCAAAAGTTTAGGGGAAAAAAACAATTCAAAAACTGTAATTTATTTAATTTTATTTCAAATACACAGGAAGCAACATGTAAACAGTGCATTTGGAATTGTGCTCACAACTTTTAAAATTTCAGCAAACATTTCACACTATTTATGGCTTTTACCAGAGACTTCTACCTGCTACAGAAATAGGTTTATAAAATCAGTAAATTAATTATTTTAGAGGGAAGAAACATGCTTTTCGTAAATACTAAAAATAGCATTTATTCAGGTACAAATGGTCAGCGAAAAGGTAAGAAAGAGACAACCAAAAAGGCATTTAGAGTCATGCATAGATCAACAAAAGGCAGCCAAACCCTACAGGATTTTTCGGTCTTAAATTATTTTGAAACGTGCAACAAAAAGTGCACACCACAGGCACAGGGAGAATCTCATGAGATTTTAAATCTACGATCGCAAAAACTGCAGCAGGATATGGCTGCGTAAAACAGGATATAAAGAGCAGTTTCCTGCCTAGAGTAAAACCACTCGCTTTGAGACTCTTAAGTGTCCAAAAGAACAGAGCATTGCACTTCTAGATGCAAAACAAAACTGCTATTACTATTTGTGAAACTGGTGCAATACTTCAGATACATGATTTTTAAAGCATAAAAGATTGGCGATACAATACACAGGAAGTAGAGTCAAAATCACTAATCTGCAGCTTCACCTCGATCTCTGCGCTGTGGATGTAAACAGACACACGTGAGGAACTACTCTGGCCTTTTTACTTTTAAAATAAACTTTAAACTGGATTCACAGCGCTGTTTTATGGACTGTGTGTCATTATTTGCGGAGGACAAATTCTATGGATAATGTGGATGAGAAGCTGCAGTTTATATTTACAACTTTACAAGAGGTGAGTAATAATTATTTTAGCTATTTCCTGAGTTTATATCTTGTTTTTATCTCTGTGTCCATCACTCCTCTGCCCCTGACGCTTTGTTTTATTGGTTGTTGCCGTGGTGATGATTGGTGATTATGATCTGACAGAGCAGCTCAGAGTCACACTGACACCACAACACACACACACCCACACACACACACACACACACACACACACGAGGAGGACAGCAGCTACAAACTCGCACACAAAGACACAAAGTCAGGTCAAGCCTCCCCGAACTCGAGGAGAAGCAAATCGCAGCCAAAATCGGGCAAATTCTCCTGTAGTGTGTGGCGGCCGTAATAAATTAACTAAATTCCTAGGTGATAAAGTTTAAATATTTATCTCAGGTTGTCAATTGATACGTTGCAGTGACATCACACGGGGGGGCATTCTACATGTTTCTCTATTGGCAGAATGTTCAGTAGTTACCATGGTGACACAATGAACACATTAGCAAGGATAACAAAGTTTAAAAGATAGTCTGAAAAAAAAATACAAAATGGATTTAAACAACACATTTTCAGGAGCCTGTGATCAGTACAAGCATTTATGGTTCTGTTTAGGAGTTTGATTTTCAATAAAAAAAAAAAAAAGCTGAAAACTGTTGGCTAATGCTAGCTAGCTTGTAACTATGCTTGTAAATGTTATGTGAGAGGATCTTGTTTAAGAGCACAAAATCAGCTCACCTGTTGTAGTTCCGACCAAGTCAGCTCTTTCTGGTCTGACTGTGTTAAAATAAAGATCAGATTAAGTCTAACTTGTGTAACAGAGTTTCTAACAGAGTAGTGCTTCCAGTTAGCATCACACCTCTGGAGAATTTTGATGACATCAGGTACAAAGTATGTAGGTAGGGGCAATGTAGGTGTAGGTGTAGTAGTAGGTGCAAAGTATCAATACACAGACAAGGAAATGAACTATTCTATGTTAATGTGTTAATAATTAAGGGTGTAACAAACAGTATGTGCTCACACACTCAGTCCATGGGTTTGCAAATGATGAACAATTAAGATCGTTGTTATAGCGAATGACAATTTAAAACTAAATGTTATAACTTGTGAGTGGAGTGGAGAAAAATACTCTCATGTCACCTATGACCGAATGCTGAAACCAACCCACAGACCCCTTTAAGTCCTATGTCATCAGAATGTTCAGAGTTACAGAATGGAGGGAACTGGAGGCGAAATGAAGCAGACATAATACAATTTCAATGATTAACTGAGTAACAGTTCTAAATGCTAATGGTTTTATGACCTTATATAAAAATAAATTCCAAAGTACAAATATTAGTTAATTTGCTTCTCTGTTAAGAAGCAAATAATTTTTGTTAAATGAACAAATGTTTTTAAACTAGGCTCTGATATCACTCACATGAGTGGTTTTCATGGGACAAATTTTCTTTGTATTTTCACATTTTGTGATATTCTGAGGTTAATCCTAATTTCCTCATTGAAATCACATTATATTCCAATTCACTTTTGCCTCCAGTTACCTCCATTCTGGATTTTAGAATGTCTTTATTTACACATTTTTAAGGTGCTCTCACACTAGGACTTTAGAACCGTGCCTAAGCGTGGATAGCCCCTAAAGCGGTGTGCCCAGGCACGGCACACTTGGGATTTTTAGGGGCTATAGGCCAGCCTTCATCTCTGAGTGACTGTGAATAAGTGAATCGTTTTGATTGAAAATTTTGAAGAAAAGCACACTGTGATTTTTTTTCCTTTACTAAACAAAATACTGAATTAAAATTGGAAAGTCAAAATGAACGCTGTGTGGCACAATTCAGCCATACAACCCTTTCAGAAATAAGTAATAGTAATAAACTAAAAACAGTAGGACTATAGGACTTAAAATTATGTTAATATGAAGCAATGAGGTTTCAGTGGTTTTGGAAGTCTGTGTAGTTCTAATTCTAGCACAGTTTGGTTTGGCACAGTTCAGATCAAAGCTATATACAGTAAACAATTAGATGATATTCTTTGGGTTTTGACCTGATTGAAGGCTGCTTTCACACTTGCCCTGGTTTGGTCCTGGTTTGAGCCAAATTTTGTCCTGATGTAAACTTGGTTTGGTTCAGTTCTAGTCCAGTTTTAGTTCTGGTTTTGTCCTGGTTAAGATCCTGGTTTTGTCCCAGTTTAGTCCCAGTTTTGATGTGCTATGTACAAGTGTGAATGCAGCCTGAAAGTGGACCTGGTTTTGTCCTGGTTTACTTCTGGGGAAGATAAAGAGTAAAATAGAAAATCCATTTGGCATAAAAGGGCTGACACTTATTATCTGAAGGCTCACTGTCAGACCTCCGAGGAGAAGACATGTTTTAGGTTTAATCCTGGTTCAGTTCTCCTGGTCAATCCTGGTTTAGTCTTAGTCTAGTCCTGGGTAAATCTTAATTTATTCCTGGATTAGGTTAGGCTTAGTACTGGATCAGTCCTGGTTTACTCCTGGATTAGTCTCTGGTTTAGCCCTGGTTTAGCCCTGCTTTATTTTTGGTCTAGTCCTGGTTTAGTCCTGGTTTAGTCCTGGTCTGATTGATCCTTGGAACTGGAGTTTTGGAATGTATTGATTGTTTTGGTTTCCTCAGCACAGGCTTTCTTCTCTTCTTTCCTCTTCCTCCTCCTCCTCTTCGTCTCTCTCTTCTTCCTCTCCCTCCTCCTCTGTGCTGTAATGACGAGTTGATTTGCTCCAAGTTTGGCCCCATCCTCCTTCTACAAACCTGAAACGCAGAATGTATACAAACTTATACAACTACGTAAGTTATTGGTTGTGTCCCTATAGTTTAAACTGAGATGGAGGACAGGTCTGTGGTGGAATTTGCTGTTTAACTACCAGATTGCAGATTTGTTCTTTTTTAAGTTTATGGTTAATATCTCTGTCATTATTGGGACTATCCACATGAAACAAAAACTGGCACAAAGTTCAGCGTCTTCTCTGTCAACATAAATAAACCAAAGGGAAATACTTTATTCACCACAGCTTCACACAATAGTACCCTTAATGATCTTGAGGTCTAAAGGAAAAAAAAAAGGATTAGGAACAGATGACAGGTGGCTTTCACCATGTACACATTTTAGTAGCAAAAATGTATTTAGTGTGTAATTCCACTTTAAAAATGAATCAAGACATATGAGCTTTGGACATGTTGATCAGTGGCTTGAGCATTTGCCCACCAACAGGAAGGTCAGCAGTTCAAATCCCAGCTTTGACCATGTACTGCCATTGTGTCCTTCGGCAAGACACCTCACACATCTTGCTTATGTACGAATGTGGTGTGGCGCGAATTAGGGCCAGACCGATATATCCCTATGGAGTGGGAGCTGTTATTTCCCACATATTGCCAAGTGGGGAAGAACCCTATTGCATTTGCATCGCGAACACTGAATAAAGCAGAGTCCAATTATGCACAGATAGAGAGGGAAGCACTGGGCATTGTATTTGGAGTTCATCGTTTTCACCAGTATCTGTATGGATGGCGGTTCACCCTTCTTACTGATCATAGACCTCTGACCACTATCCTGGGTCCACACTCAGGCATAACATCACTGGCAGCGAGCTGCATGCAGAGGTGGGCTATGCTGTTATCAGCCCATTCATTCGATATCAAATATCGCAAGGCAGACCGTCATCAAAATGCGGACGGTTTGTCACGGCTTCCCCTGCCCGTTACTAAACCAGAGACAAACAGCACAGCCATTTTCTACTTCAGCCAGGTAAAGGGCGCTCCCGTCACAGCAGCCCAGGTGAAGAGCAACTCGTTCTGATCCTGTGCTAGCAGGAGTCATGGACATGGTGATGAAGGGCCATTCCATAAGTGGTGTCCCTGGTTTTCAGCCTTAGCTCTCAAGGAGGACGGAATTGTCAATACAGTCAGGGTGCTTGCTCCGGGGGGAGGAAGGTGGTCATTCCACCAACGTTATGCAAGACTGTTCTGCAACAACTCCATGGGGTCCATAGTGGAATTGTGCGCATGAAAGAGTTGGCAAGGAGTTACTTTTGGAGGCCAGGAGTGGACCGAGAGATTGAGAATGTGGCCAAGTGCTGCCACACATGCCAGAGGGTTCGAAACATTCCCCAGCTAGCTCCCCTACACCCTTGGGAGTTCCCAGAAGAACCATGGCAACGGGTTCATGTAGATTTTGCGGGACCAGTGGAAGGGCAGATGCTACTGGTGGCTGTGGATGCCCATAGCAAATGGCCTGAGGTGGCAATCATGAAATCCACCACGGCAATCAAAAAAATTTAAAAATTAGGGGAAATGTTAAGCCGTTTCGCGTGTCCCACACAACTGGTCTCCGACAATGGTCCTCAACTGGTGTCAGAAGGAATGACCACTTTCTTGCAAGCAAACGATGTACAGCACATCAAATCAGCGCCTTTTCACCCAGGTAATAATGGGTTAACCTGAAACATGCGCTGAAGACCTCTCAGGGTCAAGGAACATTTCATCAGCGTTTGCACAGATGTTTGTTAACTTACAGGAATACTCCCCATGCTTACCACCAAGGTCTCTCCAGCATCCCTGATGTTCAAGAGGGACCTGCAGACCCATTTTGATCTGTTAAAACCCACCGCGGTGAAAGACACCATTCATCGTCAGCAAGAGAAGCAGATTTAGCAACGTAAACAGGCCAAAGAAAGGAACTTCTCCCCTGGTGAACACGTGTTGGCTAGGAATTACAGTGCTGGCCCACAGTAGGTGCAGGCAACCATCGTGGCACAGATGGGTCCTATCTCGTATACCATCCAGACTGCTGATGGTCGCACGTGGAGGAGACATGTCGACCAACTCCTACAGACAGTAGCATCAACCACCCCGGCTTCCGGGGACGGCAGTGGGGATTTACTGGAAGGCTACGCCAGTGACACCATTGCAGCACCTGGAGGTACCCCTGTTCACGAGGTACCTGTTCGTGATCCCCCACCAGAGATGTTGGTGGAGCTGGCGCCCCCATCCCTTCCAGTGCTGTCAGCATTCCCCAAAGACAGTTTGGCTGGCCCTCAGCGAGCATCGATACTCAGAAAGGGAGCGGCAGCCTCCAAAACAAATGGATTTATGAATGCTTTAGTACAGACACACCCAAGCGTCTGGGGCAGAATAAACCCTATGTGTTGTCACGGGATGAGGTAGTCTACCCTCATCTTGTAGGTTCACCTGTGTTTTGTATTGAGCATTGAAAAAGAAAAAAAAAAAACCAATAAAAATTGTTTTATATTGATACATAATGCCCTGATTACAATTGAATGTATGATTTTGTTTAATATGCAATTTGAATTATGGGGACAAGTGCTGTAAGGGGGGAGGAGATGTTATGTTTGTCCCTCCTGCATACCATAGATGATGTTCTGTGCATTATGGGTAATCTGAACATTGTTCTTTTTTTTTTTTTTTTTTTTTTTTTTTTTTGTATGACTGCGAGAAGCTCAGTAAAGCCCACGTTTGAGCGTTACTCCTGCGTATGAGGATTATAATATTAGAAAGTTTGCATGGATATAACAGGGCAGACAGGCTGTCTGTGCTTTTCTAACTATGGTTGGGTGCTGAGTGTCTGGAGGAGAGGGCTCCAGACACTGGGAGACATGCTGCAGAATAGTGTTCTCTGATACCGGTGTTTCTTGCTCAGTACCTCTGTTCCCTGGGCTATAGTTTGAGCTATAGGCCGTTCACAAATATAACCAGCACAGGTGTAGTGGCTCCAGGTGAGTTCTCTCCCCACAGTGCTTCCACCAAGATTACACCGGAAAGCTCTGCGCACTATAGCACGCAGCTCCAGCGGTACATTTGTTTGTAAACTTGTCCTTTACACTGTAAAAATATTCAGTAGTATCCCATAAGATCGTGGGTGCATTGGTCAAAGTGTGGATGTTCATGATGAGGCAACAGCAGCAGCCTCGCTTCTGGGGTGCTCTGAGCTGTCAGCCTTCAACAAAGCCCCACTCTCCCGCAATGAGTGCACAGAAGCCGGGCATGGCGATCCGCGGTCCAGCAGAGCCATAAGCATTGAGGCTTTTCCCGCAGTCTCATTAAACCAACCACCTTTGACTGCTCCATGTTAAATAAAGGTGAACAAGACCACAGACCGGGGAGCATCCACGATGCAGTAGGCCTACGATCTCATGCCCAGACCTTTTCATCTGTGTTCGGCTTTAGTCCAGGTGGCGTGCGGTGAGGTTTACAGCTTCTGAGGCAAAGTGTAGGCTCAGAAATGTTAATGCGCTCTAAGTTGCTTTTCTTTATAAACACACAAAAATCACCTTCACTAATAAAAATATTGCGTTTTAATAAATTATTTTGTTTACACACAGCAGTTCTTTAGTCCCAAAAGGACTGGTGAGGCATTGCGAACAGAGCTTCTAATTCACGCGTCTGAGGTGCTGGCTTCAAAGGTTCAGGTGTGTGATCTAAGATACTGACTATAAATAAAAGTAAACTTAAGCGCAGTTTAGGCCAGCAACAAAACTACAGCTTGTTTTTTATCAAAGTGCGAGTGGGTAGAAGAGGGGACTGTCCCATAGACAGAGGACACACACACACAGCTACTGCCAACATGCTGGATTATATTCTTTTTAAGGACGATCGTTTTGAGTCAAGATTAAAAGGACACTAAGTTGTGAAGACTTGTGATCTGAGAGGTGCCTGTGTGAGTGGTGAGTGTTGCAAATGTGTCGGTTTTGGAGCTACATTTGGTTCTTTCTCGTTGTAAGTGCTTAGCTGCTGTAAAATACCACACATAAACAGCCTGTTTTCTCTTACATTTGCCTACTGTAAATTGAGTATAGTGGCTGTATACATGTTACTGGACACGCATTGATATGTAGATGAGTTGGCAAAAGGAGAAATTTAATTTGTCAACTGGACAAAGTTTATTTGGTTGAATACGTTTCGCAGCTCATCCAAGCTGCTTCTTCAGTTCTGGTCAGATGCTGGTGGACACTGCTTTATATCTGCTTGAAGGGAGGAGCTAGTTACAATGAAATTACTCTGAGACTACATATTTGTTTACAGTTTCTGTTAGTCAGGTGAGTCTATTCAATATGGAGTGGGAGTGGGGTGTAGTTAGCATAACCATTCAGGGCCATAATGGGTGTTTTCACACCTCTGGACATGTCCTGGTTAGCCCCGTTGTTTTCCCTGTTTGTTTTGATTTAGGTTTGAGGATAGAGTTATAAATGGGAGACAAATGATGCCTCCCATTTATAACTAAATATATCGGCTGTTATATCGGCTATCGGGACCTTTTATCTGTATTATATCGGATCCAAAAAAATCCATATCGGTCCGGCCATAGTGCGAATGAATCATGACCACAGTGTAGCAGTCAAAGAGGCTTGTCAAACTTGTAATTGGCAATACAAATGTACTATAATTACCTGGTAGTGTCCGGGGGAGTGTCTTCATCTGCACAGCCCAGAGAGAGAGCTCGAGTTGGGCCACACTCCCAGCTGCTGCAGCCAGGACAAGAGAGGAGCCATGACATTACAGTTTATGGAATAAGATGAATAATCTAAAACTAAATGTTTAGATAGATTTCATCAACAAATAAAGACTGAATAAAATGATAAGAAGGGACAAATATTTCTTTCTTCTTTTGCCCAAAAAGAGCCGTATCAGACCATATACAAACTCAGTGTCCAAAGAAGAGTCTAGTTTTCAACATTTTACTGACTGAAACAAGTTCCTTAGAAATAAAGCATTGTAGCTGTCACCTGATTGGCTGAAGTCCAAGTCCATATGAGTCTGAGAGACTGAAACTTCTCTAAATAAAAAACAAAACAAAACAAATCTAAATACTATAACGAAGTGTAATTTTGTTTTTCAAAATTTAGAGAGAAAAAGGAAACTTACCCTGTTCCCAATGGGCTCCTGTAGTCGACTGGTGATAATGTCGTCCAAACTGCCCCTGTAAGAGAGAGAAACCTCAAGATTTTGTGTATAAAAGTATATGTATATAAAGTATTAAATATATAGATTTTTTTTTGCAGTGTAGACTCTCATGTTCACGACCTTCTCCAGACCAGGTCCTGGATCTGGTCTGGTTCTGGGGTAGTACCTGTGTGGGTGTGGGAGGGGCTTGTGTGAGGCAAGGAGGAGCAGATGTCTCTCAGCACGGTCAGCTCTCTCCAACAATGACTCAATGAAAACCTCAACAGAGATAAATAAATACATTCATTTAAATAGTTTTACCTGAGAAATGATAAAAAAAACAAACAAACATATAATACATTAGTCCACACACATTGTCAATACCTGGAGTTTGACTTTAGCTTCGGCTTCTCTCTGGGCCAAAACACTGAGAAAACACTCGATCTCCACCATCTCCCTGAAACAGACAAAAAACAGGACTAAACCAGGACTGAACCAAGATTAAACCAGAACTAAACCAGGACTAAGCCACATTACAATACCAGTACTAAACCAGGATTAAAGTAAGACTAAACCAGGACTAAAATAGCACAAAACTAAGGCAAATATTCCTTAAGTATCTTACTGGTGCTTCTGGTTGAGCTCTGTCTCTCTGTCCTCTAGATCCTTCAACAGTTTGCTCATGAGCTCCTCAGCAGCAGACACCTGTGAACAAAGGAATACAACCATCAACCTCCACACTGGCTATGTACATACAACAGCAACTAATATGGTCAATATAAAAATGAAAGAAAAAATGTTTGAAAAAAAAAAGTTATTTTAAAATTGATTGTATTTTGTCTTCCAAATACAACAGTTGCTCTAAAAATCCAATGATTAACTGGCACATGTCACCAGGTAATTTTGATGATGATTTCTCTTGGGCTATAAACACAAACCAAAATTAGATCTAATTATTGGGTTATCTGATTTTTACAAGTCACGTAAATGTGAGAAAAATTTTTGAAGGGCCCATATTACATTTTTGATCTATGTTATAATGTTGTTTCCTCATCAGAAACATTCACACCTGTCCTGTGAGGTAGACCACACGTGTGTTCAGTTCTTGTTTCTCAGCCCTCAGGTTCTCCCCCAGGTCCTTCTGTTTCTTAAGCTCTGCCTCCTTCTGGTCCAGTCGAGATTTGAGCTGGTGCACTTTCCGGTTCACCCTCTCCTCCACCTCTGCCAAAGTCTGGGCGATCCTGGACCCAAGATCCAAACCAAGACCCAGTCTCTCCTCCAGACCGATGTCCACTGTCACAAAAGCCTAATGGAGAAACAACCATGGTTTAGAGCTGGTTTTGACACGATATATTCCATCTTCAGTCCAGCTTTAGTCCAGATTTAGTCTTGGTTCAGAGTTCAGACCCTGTATAGACCTAGTTAAGTGCCGAATTACAGCTGTATATTAGATCTAGTTTGTACTTGGTTTAGATTTGTGTTAGTATACTTCTACTGTAGTCCTTGATTAGTGCCATTTTTCTGACCTGGTTTGGACCTGGTTTAGACCCACCTCTGTTAGTCTTCTGGGCAGGACCAGAGACTGGAGCAGCTGGACTGAGGAGGTAGACGAGGCCAGATCCAGACTATCCAGAGGGAGGGCACTTTCCTGGAGCTCTGTTCCCAGCAGTGAGCTCTGAGTCTGGGCTGACATCAGCTCGGGGAGTGGGAGCAGGGAGCGAGGTCTGGAGGTCCGTACACGAGCCTGGAACATTCAACAGGATCTGGAGGTTAGTCCTTGTTCAGTCCCAGTTTAGTCTTCGCTTAGGCCAGGTTCACTCCTTGTTCAGTCCTGGTTCAGTCCTATTTACTGTAAATCTTGATTTAGTCCTGGTTTAGTCCTGGTTTAGTACCTGTGACAGCAGTAGTAAGGTCTCATAGGTATGTTGTGTGATGAGGTGAACCCTGAGTTCTGAAATCGTGTTGAACTTGAATGCATCCCCACAGCGAGGACAGATAAGGAGTCCCGACATGGTCCAGACCTGGTTCAAACCTGGTTCAGACCTGGTTCAGACCTGGTTCAGACCTGGTTCAGAGCACAAAACAAGGATCAATCAGGGGAGTATCACAGCTTTAGACTGTAGTCCTGGTTCAGACCTGGTTTTGTCTTGGTTCAGCTGAATGTGGTTCAGATTAACTTAACCCTGATTTTACAAAATTTAGAATTTGCCCAGGTTTAGTTGAGTTTACTCCAAGGCCAGAGTTAAGCCCTTGGTCACAGTTGAGCATTGTCAATAATTTTATTTCCTTATTATATTTTAGCCATACTGATTCTATAAGGAAATATCTAATGCAGCTAAATTAAAAGGACCCCAAAATGTGCACAATCCTTGTTCCAGACCTGCAGCTAGGCTATTATTCCTTGTAAGTTTTCTGGTGGGTCTGCCAACTGCTTATCTTCATGGAGATGTTAGTCTGCTAAAAATGTTCCACAATGTCATTAAAATTAGGGCTATATATCACAATGCGACAAACAGTTGACTCCACTAGGCCAATTTACGGATAGGAGCTGTGGAGAAGCGTTTGTAAGAACCAATAAAAACACCTGTAATGGAGTAAATGCAAGATAGTTCAATGCCATACTTTGGAACATTCCAGCAGTACATCTCCATGGAGACACAGAGGCGGATGACGCTCCACCAGAAAATATAGCGCATCTTTACCCATAAAACACAAGCTAAACTATATTATAATTTTATGCCAGAGAGAGAAGTTACTGTTTAACGACCAAAAATATTGTTATAACTGTCTTTAGTTATGTCACAACATTTAACGCGCGCCACGCCTTGACCCTCTTTCTTCTTGTTCACTGAGGCGCGCTCATTACTTCGCTCGGACCTGTCAACTCCGATCACCGCGGAGCAGCGCACCGCACGAGCATTCAGTCAAAAAGAAATCACTTACGCTTTATAACAGTGTAAAAATGAAGAACGTTTACAAAAGTTTATTACAGAATTGGCTTATTGGTTAATACTACAAACTCAAGCGGAAAAGGACTTATAAATAGACCAAACTAGGACGATAAAACGAGATGGCGTAAGCAGGACTAAAGACGGACTAATTTAGGATTAAATTCGTAACTAAGGTGCGTGCATAGTCCTGGTTTGGTCCTGGCTTGAGCCCAGTTTAGTCCACATGGTTTGGTCTTGTTCTGTTCCTGGTTTAGTCCTGGTTTAATCTAGATTTAGTTTCAGATTAGTCCCGTCAGAATCAGTTTATATGTGGTGTATGAATTAATGAATGTGAATGCGCCCAAACCTGGACTAGACTAGAACTAAACCAGGACTGGAACAGGACCAAACCAGGTCTACTAATCAACAATCAGCAGGACCAAACCAAGTAAAACAAACCCCGAAGTCAAAATGTGGACTAAATCGGATCTGACCTATTTCACCTGATGTTTGACACCTGACAGGGAGATGCGCGCTCTCGGTAGCTCACCTGTGCGCGTCCGTGTGTCAGAAGCGCGTGCGCGTCTGGAGCATCATTCCCGCTTCCCGCGCCAGACTCCGGAGCTTGATGCGGTCGATACGGAGCAGTTATACTCGGAAAGAGGCTCGATCAGCGGCGTGGCTCTTCCACCAACACGGCCTCTTCTTCTCCGGGCTCCTCCCGCATCTGAGCTGACGTCTTACGTCAGAGAGACCATGTGATTGAAAGGACTAAACCAGGACTAAACCAGCATTAAACCAGGACTAAACTAATCCAGACCAGAATCTGACAAAACAGACCAGGTAGGTAAAAAATTATGATATGGCCAAGCTGCAGTTGTTGAATGTGGTGGGATGTGGAGGGGCGAACTTTGGAAATGTATTTTAGTTTAAAATAACACCAAATGATTGTTAGTTTTAAGCAACTACTACATAGAGATTGAAATATATACTACAAACGTGAAAGCCAGTAGCTACACCTAAAAATATGTATTTCTTAGCGTGAAATAAAATAAAATATCGTGATTTTTTTCTATGTAAATCTGACTTTTTAATAATTGATCGTACGATAATAGAATAACCAAAATAGGAACATGTGTGTAGAATCCCTCAGTCGTCCGGGTAGAATTCATGGCAAAAGGAGAAATTTAATTTGTCAACTGGACAGAGTTTATTTGGTCGAATACGTTTCGCAGCTCATCCAAGCTGCTTCTTCAGTTCTGGTCAGATGGAACAGTTGGTACCCCTGTAGGCTAAAGTATAACTCTGGCCAAACAGGACTAAAGCACTTAATATCTAACCAGTCTAAACTATACTGGATATGAACTTGCTGAAACCAATTATTTCTATCATTTCATTTGCGCCCGTGCGTCAGAGTTGTGCGTAATGTTTTTAGTTTAATGAAATGCAGTGGTGAAAACTGACCAGCAGAGGGCGCCATTGTATTTAGTATAAAGCCTGTTTATTTTACGTAATTTATCCCGACACAAACGAGAAAGAAACCGGCATAATTGTACATTTTCAGTTGAATGGAGTTACACGGTGCTTAGTACTGGTTTAGTCCTAGTTTAGTTCAGGTTTAGTTCTGGTTTAGTTCTGATTTAATCCTGGTTTAATTCTGATATAATAGCTCAAGTTTATTTTCAAACCATTATATTAGTGTGCTCCTATTTTAATTAAAGATTGAATTTAAAAGTGCACTATGTATTTTTTTCTGGTGGAGAGTTGTTACTGCTTTATCTGGAATGTGCCACGGTATGGCATTAACAACATATTTACCTATTTATTTCATTATAGTTTTTTTTATGACCCAAGATACATTGACATGCATGCAACATGCATTGTTACTAAGAACGGGGTCACCTCTTACACGGCCATCTGTTTGACACCATGAATATTGTTAAATACATCAGTAAAATCCTCATAGACACTACTGCAGAAAAGTCACATATCTTTAAAATCACTCGGTTCTGGGTCACTGCTCCTAACTGTGGGCACGGTACATGGGTTGAATATAGTTGACACAAGGTATTTCTGTCTTGGGCTACTTACTTTTTAATATCCTTGATTTTGTTGAATAGTTATGATACATCTTGTGTCCCACATCTGCTCCACTTTACCAAATCTATTGCTGGGTTTGATGTGCTTTATATGTTATATGTATATTGTATATGTTATAATGTTTTAACTCAGGGTCAGTACAGTACCAACAGTACCAACTGTTGGCCCTAAAGGATACTGCTGAATTGCCCCAAATGATCACATTTACAAAATGTTTTACTGCAAATTACTGTAACATTGATACTGAGCTGAAACAAGACTTTTAACCAGTGTGATGGCTCTGTCAAACCTATGTAAAATGTATCTTTGTAAAAGACTTGCTGTATTGGCCACCAGTCTGCGGCCCTCCACCACAAATATATGTGGCCCTCTGTGAAAAAAAAAGTTTGTACACTGGTTTAACTGATGAACAGTTGAGTCGTTTTTTATCCCATAATTTCTATCTGGATAATATAACTTACAGTAACAGCTGCACTAAAGTGACTGGTAGTAACTGTCTGTCAGTGCACAGAAGGAGAAAGACAGTACTCATTGTTGTTGTTGTTTATTGACAGCGTCTCATGCACAGGACAGTAACGTGCACAACATTTGTGCTACTCTCCGCTCAGACGCTCTGAGCACTACAGCTCCCATGATGCACCTGTCTCCAGAGGGGCCCTGGGTCTGAATGACATCATCCAGAGGTTTACTGTGTCATTTACATAGTACAAAAATATAACTGTGTCAAATATGATACAAATATAGAACTGTTTAGACAAAATAGATCCACAGGTCATGCATCGGCGGCACAAACATCTGCCACAAAAATATCCACCAATTTTAAAGACAAAGTGCTTCGCTTCAGTTCAATCAGGTGTCGAAAGAAAACCCTCCAGTTCTTACGCCCGCCCCCAAAGTCTCCTCTGATTGGTCCACAACATTGACAGTCTGTCACACTATGACGTCACGCTGTAACAGCAAAAACACAAACAAATAACAGGATTCCCATGATCCTCTGCTGCAGTCAGTGACTCTGCTCCTTCTCAGTCCAGACCAAGTTCCCTAGTCCAGATCTGACTAAACCCAGACCAAGTCCAGATCAGGTCCAGACCCTTTAATTCCAGGCCACGTGCCATGTACTGCGGGCTTTTACGCCATTATGCACACCTTGTGCCACGGCTTAAACATTTTAAAATGCCACAAACTCAGTGACAATAATTAAAACTTCTCACGTGACCGCACATTACACACCTGGCGCGTTCACGGCCAGTGCATACGCGGCCATCATCTGTGCGCGAAGCTGCTGCTTGATGTGCACGCGCCCGTGCCTTTTCCTCTCGTCGCTGCGCGCAAACTTCTTCCCGCAGACGTCACAGGAGAAGGGCTTCTCCCCCGTGTGCGTGCGCGTGTGTGTGGTCAGGTGGTCGCTGCGGCTGAAGGCGCGCGCACAGATTGTGCACTGAAAAGGCTTCTGTCCCGTGTGGATGCGCACATGGCGGTTCAGTTCATCCGAGCGCGAAAAGCGGCGCTCGCATCCTTGCACCACGCACGGGAACGGTTTGGCTTTAACACTCTTCTGCCGCCTCCCGCGCGCTGCAGACTTTGGAGCGGGGACGTGCACGCCCTGCAGCAGGGAGGAGAGCACGTGCGCGTCCACGACTGGATTCCCGCTGATGACGTATGTGGCGGGATCCCCCTCTGCTCCAGGGAGCCCAGTGCAGAGCCAGTCCCGCGGCTCCTGCTTCAGCTCCAAGCCGGACCTCGGTGCGCTCTGAGCGGCTTCGGGCAGCAGCAGAGTATCCAACAGCTCCGCCACATCCAGAGCATCCAGCTCCAGCGGCAGCGGTTCACAGTCTGCGCTGATGGCGAGGCAGGTTGCGCCACAGCTCGGGCTGAACTCTGTCTTCACCAGCACCGGCTCGGTCTTCACAGACACCAAGGGAAGCACCGGCGCAGATGGGGGGCTTGGAGCGGGGGCAGCGGGCTGCGGCTCTGGCTGAACGTCGCTGCAGATGCCCACGATCTCTGTGATCATGTTGAGGATAGCGTCAGCGGCGCTGCTTAGACCCGGGGCCGCGTTCTGCTCCGGGAAGAAGGCACCGTCCAGCCCTGGGGACTGGGAGTCAGAAGAGCAGTCACTAAAGTCCGAGAAGAAGTCCGAGTCCGAGGCGTCGGTTCCGGGAGAGAACACTGCGAGAGAAAGAGAGAGAGAGGAGGGGGGTTAGACCAGATCCACGCAGGTGTCTTCACATGCACCTGTTGTCACATGCACGCTCTCATGCGCACTCTAAACATGCTTTCAGTTTAACATTTGCATTTGCATCACACTCACAGACCATCGGCTTGTTTATGCACAGTTGCGCACACGCACCTTGGCTGAACGGGGAGCCCACGTCGGAATCTTCGCTGAGGCTCGAGCCCACACTGTCCACCCACGCACTGCAAGCGTCCTCAAATTCTGACATAAAGCTGTCCTCTCGCTCCAGCAGCATGTTTCGTTAGTCCGGTTAGAGCTCGGTAAATCCGATAATCGTAGGTAAGTCCTTGGTCAGAGCCGTGATTCTTCGGCACTTGTTTCTCTGTCTCCAAAGATGCGAATGATGCTGGTCTTCTCCTCGCGGCTTTTATATCCTCCGTCTCCTCACTTCCCTTCTCGGGTTCTGATTGGCTACTCCGGAGCCAGGGATTCCCCCCTCCGCGTGCGTGTCGTAGCTGCCCAAATATGTCCCGTTTCCGGCGTTGACGCGCGGCGGTATCCCCGAACCATAAAAGGCGCGAGGGTTTCCTCCAGCACTGCGGCACTGAGTTACACAACAGCAGCGGGAGGACCCGGCTCCGCAACGGGTCCGCGCGTGCACGGGACACGCAGGCGACATACTAAACATGCAAAATAAAGTCAAAACATTGTTATGGCATGCGCTTATATAGGAAACAGCATGGAGCCAAATGCACGAGGAGAGGGTCTGCAGTGAACAGAGGGGCATGTGGTGAGACATTGAGGGACGGAGTCGGGAAATCTCATAGAGAATAACTGCAATAACACCAGATGCTTTTCAGGTTTTATCCATCTTAATGCACATGCAAACATTGGAAAAGCAATAGCTGCTGACATATTACAGCCCTGAAAGCCTGTACAGCCAAAAGCCTTGATTTCTTTGTGAGTAAAAACATATTATCATGTAGCCTGTGTAAACCTCACTTTTTTATAATTCATGTGGCATCAGTGAAAAAGTGTGACATGCTCTAAATAAGTTGGATGAGGGACAAGGGCAGATGGCTCAGGGCAACCACAAGAGGGACAGGTGGTCACCCTAACAGAGATCACCCATCACCTATATGTTTATAGATGAGAATAATAACCCATCAGATCAGTGGCTTTAAACCAGGTCTAAACCAGGTCTAATGTAGGTCTAAAGCAGGTCTAAAGCAGGTCTAAAGCAGGACTAAACCAAAAATATGGTCTAACGCAGGACTAAACCAGGTCAAAACCATGGTTTAAAGCGAGACTCAACTAGGTCAAAACCATGGTCTAAACCAGGTCTAAAGCAGGACTAAAACAGGTCTAAACCACGTCTAAAGCAGGACAGGATTAAAATAGGTCTTAAGCAGTTCTGTGCATGTGTGACAATGTTGCAGGATGGAGGGAGTGTGCACATTGAGCAGGTGTAGAGAGGGAGAGAGAGAGAATCTGGTCTGAACATACTCAATAATGCATGCAACAGATGACACCTGAACAAGGACTAAACCAGGACAAATCCAGTACAGAACCAGGACTAAACCAGAAGCAAATCAGGACTGAACCAGGACCAATCCAAGACAATTAACCAAGACTTAACCAGGACCAAACCAGGGCACTAAACCAGGATTAAATCAAGACTAAACCAGAACCAGACTAAGACCAGAACCAACCCAGGACACTGATGGATGCGTCAAATGCACTGATCTCTTTTTCAGGCATACAAAAAATGTGAATCAGAACCAGGACTTAACAGGACTAAACCAGGACTAAACCAGGACTAAACCAGGACCAAACCAGGATTAGATTTGACCCGGTTCTCTCCTGCTGTGATAGTCCACATTACATAAGTCAGTGTTAAAAAGATGGATCTAAACCGGTCTCACTTGAGTCACATGACCCTCCCACAGCACCATGTGACTTGCTGCTGTCTCCATGGAAACGCCTGACATTCCCACACTCCTTATGTAAAGTCCAGCGGCTGCTCATGAAGAGGCATTTAGATGTTTGGATATTAGGCCTAGTTTAGTCCTGGTTTAGTCCTGTTTAAGTCTTGGTTCGGTCCTGGTTCAGTCCTGGTTCTCAGTCCTGGTTCAGTCCTGGTTTAGTTCTGGTTCTGTCCTGGTTCAGTCCTGGTTCAGCATTTTTAAGTCCTGGTTAACTCTTGTTCAATTCCTGTTTCCTGTGTTTGTGGTTACCCTGTATTTTTGGTACCTGCAATTAGTTACTTAACAAAACTGGATACAGACCAGTTTTATAAATGACACATCGGGTCCAGTCTGTTTAAAATTATTTATTGAAAAAAAAAAAAAAAAAGAATACAATAAAAATAACTTGTGTCAAATATACTTGTCTGCCTATATGTGGGAAGAAGCTTATATTACAATATCTAGTATCTCTAAATCTGCATATTAACGAGATGTTTTACCTGTCTTCTCCCATCTAATACAAGAACACAGGAGGATGGGAGGGCATCTGACACAGTTACATGTGCTTATCGCCACCTCCCCAGCCTGGCCGGGGCGTGACAATGACATGATAGGGCAGAGGCTGCAGGACCACACCCAGCGCCCCCTGCAGGTTGGGGGCGGGCTCAGAGGATGGGAGGCTGAAGCTGATTCGCTGCAGCAGAGACGACAGGAAGAGGAAGAGCTCCAAACGGGCCAGTGATTCGCCAACGCAAACCCGAGGCCCTGCCCCAAACGGCAAGAAACCAGACGGAGAATACCGCTCACCATGCTCATTCAGGAAACGCTCTAAGAAAAGGAAAAAAAACAAAAACAATAATTGTGATTATGGTTTAGTGCAGGTTTAGTAATAGTTTTATTTTAATAATAAAATCTTGTTCAGTTCTGGTCTAGACTTGGTTAATTCCTTGTTTATTACCAGCTTCAAGTCAGAGTTTAGCATTTGTTGTAGAGTAGACTGAAATAGTCCACGAGTTGAATAAAGAGAAGGAGCTGGAGTTCTAATGCTTGAGAAGTTTATTTACCTTCACAGTACAAGACCCAGGACCCGGAGACATAAACTCTGTGATAAGTGTAGTCCATTCTAGTCTACTATGGTCCAGCCTGGATATGCTTCTGTTGTAGGGAGTATTATACCTCAGATGACGCAGGCCAAGATTCTGTTCTGTGCCCTTGGTACAGAACAGAAATCCAATTCTCTGACAGTCTTGGTTTAGTTTTTGTTTAGTCCTGGTCTAGTAGTGCTAGTTCAGTAGATTAGCCCTGCTTTACTTCTAGTCCTGATTCCCTTCTTGTCTTGTTCTGGTTTAGTTCTTGTTTAGTCATAGTGCAGTTCCTGGTTTAGTCTTGGTTTAGTTCAGTACTTTTCTAGTCCTGGCTCAGTCCTGGTTCAGTCCTACTTTAGCCCAGTTTCTGTCCTGGTTTAGTGCTAGTCCAGTACCTGGTTTAAAGAGGTCTGGTTGGTTCCAGTGTTGTGGATGGTGGTGAATGGCCCACATGTTGACCAGAACACGGGTCCCAGGCTGGACCGGGTGTCCTCCCAGACTGCACAAAAAAACAATATAGGCCTACTTACATGTATTTTAAGCATACAGGCAGGTGTTGGGGGATATGTGTGTGTATGTTCACATACATGGGTCTGTGTGGGGGCTGAAGGGGGGGTCACGTTTGCATTGTGCAAAAATGTCTCAAATGTAAATATTATGATCATGCTTGAAATGGTGGACCTAAAAGTCATAGAAAGAAATCTCTAACCCCTCAAAAACACTCAAATGTAAAATGTTGAACACATTCGAACATACTGACAGGAGAAAAACAAGTATCAGGTGAAATAAAATTGGAATTAGTCTGCTTTTAAAAAATACATGTTCAGCATTTATCAATTCAAAAGAGGCATAAACAATGACAGGTATATACACCTGAAAATGTACACACACACAAGCACACACAAACTCACACAAACTCCCAAACAAACACATTCAGTGCACTCTGGAACTCCTACAGAACACACCCATATCATTTTAACCTCAAATATCTGTCTCTGGCCTTCAGTGTGCACTAATATGTACAGGTGTCTTTCTATTGATATAACCTTGTAATGGAAGATACACAGTAAAAAGAAAATTCAGAAAGACACTAAAACAATTTTTAAAGGGTTTTCAACACCAAAGAATTGAAAATAAATCAAAACATAAAAATATACTGGCAAAGTTATGCCAGTAAGAATGCATGTTTTATTTTCTTGCAGTAAATGCACCTGTAATTCAGTAAATCCAAGATAGATACATTTAATGTCACACTGTGGACCTGCACCTCGAGAAGGTGGCGGACCCCTCACCAGAAATCACATAGTGCACCTTTAAACAGTTCTACGCTTCTTTGGTTTTGTTCTGACCTGGTCTGGTTCATGGCGGTGTGGGGGATCAGGACTGGACTCACAGGGCGGATCCTCAGTCCCTCCTGGATAACTGCCTCGACAAAGGGCAGCCCAGTCCGGTCCGAGATCATAACCGGTCTATCCAGTCCCACCTGCTCCTCCAGCTCCCTCTGCGCCCGCATCTGGACCTGAACACATACACATACTAGTGCAGTCCTGGTTTAGTCCTGGTTCAGTCCTGGTTTAGTCCTGGTCCTAGTTTAGTCCTGGTTCATTCTTGGTTTAAGCCTGGTTCAGTCTTGTTTTTTTAGTGCTGGTTCATTCAGTGCTCACTTAAGCGCTAGTACAGGCCTGGTTTAGTTCTGGTTCAGTCCAGGTTTTAACTCTGGTACAGTCCTAATTCAGTCCTGGTCTAGTCCTGGTTCAGTCCTGGTCTAGTCCTGGTTCAGTCCTGGTCTAGTCCTGACCTCTGGGTAGTGCAACAGGTATGCGATGATCCACAGTAATGTAGTTGATGTAGTTTCAACTCCGGCCCCAAACGCCTCAGCCACGGTCATTAAAACATGGTCGTCCGAAATGACATTTGACCTTTCCCCTTTCTGACCTCTGAGCAGGGCGTCTAGGAGGTCACGGGGGTCGCCGGGCTCACTGTCACTCATTACGGCCTGGAAACATTTATTAATTTATATTTATTTCTAGTAGTTTAATCCTGGTCAGGGCTCAATATAAAGGCCACAAAACCCTGTTATTTTGATCAAGAGAAATCTGCATGCATATACTGACACAACAGTACACATATGTTTCCAGCTAATTCAGAGTTATTGAAAATAAAGTTAAATCTTAGAACACTGACTCTTTGTAGCCTCTGTCCCTGTGTTAACTTGTACCTTGTGTTGGTCCAGTTTCCTCTGCAGCAGTTTGTCTCTGACTCTGATGCACTCCTTCAGTTTGTCCAGAGTACTGTTTGGAAAATACTGACAGAAACATATAAATACATTTGTTATTATTATGTATTATTTATTGATTTTTAACTACTTTCTTTTATATTGCCATGTGGCCTTATATCTGTGTAATCCCTCAGTCGTCCAGGTAGGTTCCACAGTGGTCCATGGGCGTATACTAGTCTATGTGCTCTTATACATGTTTTTATACGGCTCAAGATTATTCTAAAGCTATTCAGGAAAGATTCTGATTTGAACAAGTATTGATACTAAAAAAGTCACAGGACTTTTTTAGTATCAATACTTGTTCAAATGAAGCTCTAGTTTAGATACTAGCTTTTATATTAATTAGTATCTGATTTTTGATACTTTGACAACAACCCTAGTTTTCACCTTTAGCCAGGGGTAGATGTCCACCAGTGCTCCAGTGGCGATAGTTTGGACGATGCCGTTGTTGTACCGGATCACCTCCTGCAGCTCCTCGTCCTGCGGTCTGTAGGTGGCGCTAAATACCAGGGTACACACCACATTGGTGACTGCCCGAGTGACAGCGGCAGCGGGGTCAAAAGAGCGCCCCCTGCTGGTCAAGAGCTCCTCCACCAGGTCATCCACAGCAGACAGGACTGACAACAGAGTGAGACAGTGGTTATCCTGTCTACTCCTCTCAGCAAGGAGGTTGTGGGTTAGACTTCTGACCTTTCTATGTGGAATGTGCATGCCCTCCGTGTTACTATGGCAGAGTGATTAGCCAGTCTCTTACTATATAGCCTAATAATTGAGTAACCAGGATTTGAAATCTGAAACAACCAGGGGCAGTTCTACGGGTGGGGCCACAGGGGCCCTGGCCTCACCTCTAATCTGATTGGCCCCTGAAGTGCCCCTGCTCTGTCAATCAACTGACGAGAAGAACAATTGGAGAATTCAATGATCACTGATGCAATTCCACCCCCAAACTCTTGCGGCAGTAGACCTATTGCATCAATACAACTTAATGGGAGAAGAAACAGACCTGAATACTGAATTAATCATTTGTGTGCCTGTACTTGGCCCCTGAATGTAACATGTGGCTCCTTAAAGGCCGTTTCAGAAAAATCCTTGAACCACCACTGGAAACAACTAAACCCCAATTTAAATTTGGATTACATCAAGACAAGACAAGCAGTTGAGCACTTAAGGTGTCCAGAGAGAATAAACAAATAAAAAAGTTTTGTATTTATACAAATACAAAAGGCTGCAGAGGAGAGGGTCAGATGGAGGAGAGGATGAAGAGGAGAGGGTCAAATGGAACAGAGGATGCAGAGGAGAGGGTCAGATGGAACAGAGGATGGAGAGGAGAGGGTCAGATGGAACAGAGGATGCAGAGGAGAGGGTCAGATGGAACAGAGGATGCAGAGGAGAGGGTCAGATGGAACAGAGGATACCGATCTCTTGCAGGCGTCCACTCCCCTCCCCGAACAGAGCGAAGGAGCTGTGAACAAGGCGACGGTGAGATTTCCACAGAGGAGAATAGTCACAAAACGCGATGTCTTTCCCTCCTCGAGTCAGAAGATCCGTTGTCACCTGTTTTTAAAGGTATTTTTAAGGTATTTAACACCATAATTCGATTTTTAAATAATTTATGCACAGCTGTAGAGTGAAATTGAAAAAAAAAAGTAAAAATAGGAATAATGTGTGAAATGATAAAGCACAAAATATGATATAAAAGATGTTATGCATTATTATAAGTGAAATTATGACACTTCATTCTGACCATATTTGGGCGTCCAGCAAAATCCTTTCCTTTAGTCAGAAGAACCTCTCGAGCCAAATCATAACTGTTCACCACCAGCGTGTAGTGTGGGCCCAGGTACAGAGAGAAAAGGGGGCCCAGTCTGAGGAGAAGAAATATATGGATGAACAAATGACAGGGGAGAAGGAGAAGTGTGTGAGAAAGAGAGAGAGAGAGAGAGAAAGGAGGGAGAGGGCTCATGTAAAACAAGAGATCATCACTATGGTAACCTATCATAACAGACATAAGGCAGAAAGCTGAAATAAGTCAAATCATCAAGTAATTATCTAGAGTAATCTAGAATAAAGAAAATTTCTCTAATTAAAATGAGCACTATATTAGTTGTTCTCTAGGGAGATAATATTGCTTGGCCTGAAATGTTCCACAGTATGGCATTCAGCTAAACAAGCTAACATTTATTAATTTACATGGGTTTGTATTGTTAAATAAATAATTAAAAATATACATTCTTACTGTGAGTGGGGTCACCTCTCCACAGATCTCACTTGTAACTTGGCCTGGTGGTGTCACCTGCACCTGTGTCTATGGAGATGGATAATGCCATACTGTGGAACATTACAGGCAAAGCTATGTCATCTCCATGGAGACATGGTGGTAGAGCCTCCACCAGAAAAGTTACATAGTGCACCTTTAACATTAATATTCTGAATTAAATGTACACATTACTACATTTGTGCATCATTTCATAAGCAGTACCTTTTAGAAGTCCGTGTGAAGAGCAGGTGAGGGGACAGTCCTGAGGCAGCAACCCAGGGAAGGCTGCCCAAAACAGGGACACACGGCAAACACGGCACCCCCTTGGCTCTTGAAGTCCGGTGAAACGAAGCCAAAACTACAATGAAAAATACCAAAGCTGCAAGCGAAAGCGAAAAACCCACACCGGAGGAGGAGAGGAGGAAAAGAGGGAACATTGCGAAAGTGAAGAGACATGGGCAAGCGAGGATTTAAACCTGAGAGGAGGAGAGAGGTCAGGGCCGGGGGAGGTACACTGTAAAAATGCATACTTAAAAATACTTCTTTAGATTTATTTTGTAGGTCTTCAGCGTTTGGCTCCATGGAGATCTTATTGCTATGCCTAGAATGTTCCCCAGTACGACAAGAATCAAATTAATCTATATCCATGGAGCCAGGCTACTATACCAGGCCAAGTTACAGGTAATGTATGTTTTTGAAAGTAATCTTGAGTAATATAAACATCTGTAATTGAAAAATACTCTGGAACATTCCAAGTAAAGCCATAACATCTCCATGGAGACATGCAGGTGAAAAATATTCTGGAACATTCCAAGTAAAGCCATAACATCTCCATGGAGACATGCAGGTGACAAAACCAGAAAAATTACATAGGGCCCCTTTAACTACTCAATTATGATCAGCATATTGAATTTATGTCATTTTAAGTGATATTTTTCCCAGTTCAAAACAGATTATCGTCTTTAAAATGTGAAAAATGTGAAAAACAGAACTTGAAATGGTTAGCTAACAACAACTAGCATGTTTACAATGCACTTCCTGATTCTTGGACAGAAAGAAAGAAAACACTTTATAATCAGATGCAGAGAGCACACAGCAGACTTATTTCAACCTCAAAAGCTGCTTATGCAATAGATCTGTGCTGGGGCAAGACAATTTAAGACAATGGGTGAAAAAATGTAATGAATAAAGATAAAAATGTAGTCTTGCATTTTACTCCAGGTTTAGTCCAGGTGTAGTCCTCATTGACTGTTAACAGCCAGGTAGTAATAGAGAAAAAGTAAAAAGTCCTTAAAATAAAATCGTTTGGTTTGGACTGTGGTTGTCTCAGGGCCAGTGTTGTTGTGGCCTTCATCTTATCAGATTCTGGACAAAATGACCTCAAACCAAGGACAACAAAGTGTTACATCTGCAATGGCCAAGACCTGGTTCAGTCCTGGTTAAGTTCTAGTTTATTCCTGGTTTTGGCCTGGTTTGGATCCGGTTCCATCCTGGTTTAGTCCTGTTTTAATCCTGGGTCCTCCCAGTTTAGTCGTAGTCCTTGCTAAATCCTTCCCAATGTATAAATATAAAAATGATTAACTTAAAACCCAAATATTTGCTTTAGTTCAACACACTTTTATTTAGTGTTTGAAGGTAACCTTTTCCAATGAAATATTTGACTAACAATTGTAATTTTGACTTGTAACACTAAATTTTGTTTGTTAAATTGTTCTTTTCATATTTTCATTTATTTTTCTCATGCTAATTATCTAATCAGAGAGCAGAATAACTCACTTTGGGTTGCCATTTCGGTCTTAAACCAGTTATGCTAAACCTAAAAACGCTATGATATGATAAAAGCAGGAAAAGCACTGAAAAAGAGGCTGTTTTTTCCCAGTTTTATTTGTATATTGTCACACGTTACAACAGGCTGGTTGAGTATCACACACTCTCATTTAGACCCAACAGAAGCACACCAGAACCAGGGGCCCATACCCATAATTACTATTATCATGAACTGCATTTTACACAAGAAAGTCCAAACTGTCATATGATTGGGTTTAGTCATTCACAAATCAAGAAGGTAAACGTACACTGCAAAAAACAATAAGCTCCATAACATCTTGAGTCTTAACTTGGACATTTTCCCATCTCAGTTTAAAGGCGCTGTATCTGTTTTTTTTTTTTACTGTCTTGAAAATCTGAAAAACAACTACCGGTACTTCTTTTCAAACTGTTTGAATGGTCCCAAGTTTGTGTTTATTTAAGTGCTAAGAACAACTAGCAAGCTAACATCCATTTCCTGATGATCAGACAATAAAACGCTTTGTAATTAGATGGAGACTTATTTTGACCTAAAGAGCTGCTTATACAATATATCTGTACTGTACTGTATTTTGCTCAAATACATGGAAAAATCATGTACAGGCTCTTTATGACTACAAGAATATAAGATGGTTGGGCATCTGACACACAATTCACTTATTAAACCAAGATATATATATTCTAGGTTCGATATGCAAATCAAATTCTTCAATAGCAAAAATCCAGATTAATATTATTTTTTGCAGTGTAGTTTTCTCATTTTATTTTTTTTTTATTTATTACAGTGCTTTGTCTAGTTTAGATAAACACAAGCTCGATAATTAGTGGCTTTTCAAAACACACCATTGCTAATCTAAAGTGCACCTCAAATCAACAGAATTCAGATTTTAGGATAAATTCCACAGATTTTTACAGTATATCGGTAAAAAACAAAAAACAAAAAAACAAATGTACATTCACACAAATGTAATTTTCAAATGGGACAAGATGGAGATTTTGTTGGTGTCATTCACCCATTCAAAAGTAACAACTTCTTTCAAAAATAAAATAAAATAAAAAAATATTTCAAAAATCCCCAAATTTAACAGCTCTCCAACCTCACTGAAATAGTTAGATTTACTTAACTTTTTTAGTTAGTTGCAATCACGTCAACTTAATAATTTTACCTAAATTGAACACCTTTTATCCAATACCCCTGTGATTTTGGTGTTTTGAAAATATATGACTTAATTCAATTTACATTACCTACAGTAATTTGAAGAGTTTTTATTATTTTTGATTGATTTATTTACTCGATACTTGTCTAGATTATTTCACTTTTTAGAGAAGTCACAGGTCAGATCTGTGCGAGGCAACCCAGCTCACAGTAAGAATGCATGTATTCAAGGTATTTTCAAGCAACAAAAACACCTGTAATTCAATAAATGCAAGACAGAAAAGTCTTAATGCCAAACTGTTCAACATGATTCAGGCAAAGCAATTGCATCTCCATGGCGTACACAATAAAGCTACATAGTCAGAACTGTCATTAATTACGGTGTAGATATGTCAAGTAGCATGGGATGAATCAAAACTAGTCGAAAGTAATAAATTGGACATTAATAGTCAAAATTCTTGCCATTTTAACATTTTATCTCATATTATTTTAGGTGCAGAGCTGGTAAAGTTGTGGATTCTTGAGCTACAATTTCCACACAGTTTCTCCATTCTCTCATTAAACTTCACTCAAATCTAAACGCTAAGAGTTTAACAGTATCGCGTAAAAATGGCACGTAATATCATCAAAACCACGACAAGAGAAGCACGACATCGACTGCTCAGTTTACTCAAAACTACCAAAGTTCCCAAGTTTTTTTCAACAACAATTTTCCAGATTTTGTAAGTTCTTTTTGAGCTCAGATTCTCTCCAAGTTCAGCTCAAAATGTGACAAACATGTTACGAAAAAATCCGGTTGTTGTTGGTTGAATTCTGACAATCCGTTGAATTGTACCTCAATTCAAGCGGAATTCTGTAAAATTCCGAGCGAATTCAAGTCAGAAATTTGCCAGTTTTTGCTGATTTTTCAGTTCGTTTTTAGTCCGTCGAAAGCCTCCAACAAGAATGAGTTGAAGTTGTAGTAATGCAGCATGAAAACAGGGTTTAAAATAAGATGTTCCCATCGGTTGCTATCAATCAATGAGATCACAGATAGTTCTTTCAAATGCGGTAAACTAGATCCAAGCATATGAATCGTTAAAACCTTGTCAATATATTATGAGTAAATGATTTTAAACATACAGTGCCATCCACTACTATTGGCATGGGTAATATATTGTGGTGATCTGTGGGTTAAAAAAAAAAAAAAAAGCTTAAATTGAGGGTCCAAAATCTTAAACAGGGACTAGACCTCAGGAACAGGAATTTTACTAAGATGAAAAAAATACTTAAACTTTTTCTTAAACATTTTTACAACATTCAGTTTATGAAATGTACCAGTGTAGTGGACAGCACTGTATATTTTATACCACAAAACATTTTCGATATCTTCTATGTCACTACACAAGAACCACCTTTCTCTGCATTTACACAATTGCTGATGAAAAATATTGCTCTTCACTTTGAAATCACTTCACAAAATATATAATTTGTTGGAAAATACCCACAAAAAACTATTTAATCATATTTCAATAACATTTGTATTGGTTGGATTTATTATGAATTTAATATTACATAGAGAGGATAGGAGCCACTATTTAAAGCATTTTCAAAACAGAAAAATATGCAAATCTCCCAGGTTATTGTCTTGATTCTACAATAACATTCTTGCTTAAAGGTGCAATACGTAACATGCGAAGGGCCCACCACTTGCTCATCTGCATGGAGTGAAATGTTCCATATTATGGCATTAAACTTATCTATCTCCATGGACACTAACAGGGGCCAAGTTACAGGTTAGATCTGTAGAGAGGCAAGCACACTCACAATAAGAATCCATGTTTTTTTAAGGCATTTATGAGTGATAAAAACACCAGTAATTGAATATGTTTAATGACATACACCGAATCAGTCCAGACAAAGCAATCACATCTCCATGGAAACAAGCAACTGGCAGACCCTTTACCAGAAAAGTTACATAGATCACCTTTAATCATCTCTCTGTCTCACTTTAGTTCATTTGTACTGATAGAGAAGACAGAATCAGTGTCAGTTTTTGCTTCAAGTGGACAGGCCCAGTAATTACAGAGTT
Organism: Taenioides sp. WSHXM2023; assembly: GCA_029959045.1. Taxonomy (NCBI): domain Eukaryota; kingdom Metazoa; phylum Chordata; class Actinopteri; order Gobiiformes; family Gobiidae; genus Taenioides; species Taenioides sp. WSHXM2023. The sequence goes on along the minus strand of CM057106.1, from coordinate 12,743,668 downwards.
ATTAACCATAAACCAGCTCCAAACATCAGTTCATTCTGCCTTCGTCTTCAATTGTATTGTATGACCTTTAATAGGTCTTGACGTTGCAAGATTATCCAAAAGGGATGTCTGAAAATTGGGAAAAAGTTGTTAAATGTCGCCTTTTTTGTCAATTTTTCACGTCAGAAATCCTTTGTTTAATTTGGTTTCATTGAGAACAATAATAACCCAATGTCTAACTGCTCCTACGCGCTCGTCATTCTCCAAAATACCAACAAAAGCATTCACTATTTTTGACTAATTCTGTGCGTCACAAACACCAACGGTTCTCAAACTGTGGTAATATCAATAAAACTATACATGGTAGGGCATCTGACACAAAGTTATAAGTTAACTGTTGATGCCATTGAAATATATGAATAGGTGTTAATTTGATAATTAATAACTGATAAGAACGTATTGAACTTGTAACTATAATGACATTTTAAGATGCCAAAAGTGAAGGTGTGGCAAGATCCTATCCAACCAAATTTCACCACTTTATTCTAATCTACTCCTTTGTAAACAGATTTAAAATTTTCTTAACATTTTGTCATTGTAATTTGAATAATGTGATTTTGTTCAGTAGTTATCCAATGTTAGTGGTTTAAATTTAGACCGGATTTAGTCCTGGTTTAGAACTGTTTTAGACTTGTTTTGGTTTAGGCTCCGTAATGAAGAAACCTGGGATTAGTCCTGGTTCAGACCTGGTTTAGACCTCGATGATTGAACTCTTAAAGTGACAAGTTTGAGAGTCAAAGTTTCCCCCCTTTGAGAGATTTCTTAAAATTATTCATCACAATTTTCTATGTGTCATCTTGTATTTGCATCTTGTTACACCTTTTGTGCAAACCAGAAATCAAGAAAACTCTGATAACGCTACGTCTATAATGTTCGTTTAGGTCAGTCAATTTGTAAAAGAAAGTTTTTACTTTACTGTTTGGTTGACTTTTGAATATTGCTCAATCAAAAAGAAAATTACAGATGCAAATATAACTGCAGAGCAAATGAACACACTTGAATTATGGGAAAAACAACAATATTAAATAAAAAAAAAATTAAAATAGCTTGAACTAATCTTGATTCAATTTGACTAAAATAAGAAATTATATATTGTTGCAAATATATAGAAATCCATTATACTGGAAAACTTTTTAACTTTCTTGGTTTAGGTGGATTTTGTCTTGTTACTTGCCAATAATAACAATCGTAGTAGTAGTAGTATATTTCTTCCCTCCCATTTTAAGTGACCAATAATATCTACTCCATTTGCAAATATTATTTCTACACCAGTCAAAATCTACTCACATCAAAATTAAATTGCTAATTAAATTTATTTAAGATTGTTGTTTTTCCCTTTCCCATGAATCCGATAATGAAACATCTCTCATTTACAATCATTACATGTCTGTTCGCCAAATTACACTGTTTCAACAGAAATCACCACTTTCTCATCTGAACTCTGCATCGTTTCGGTGTTACACAAATTCATATCGTCACCGCTCTTTTGGCTCCTCACCGGACAATCCACGCTGTCGTGAAGCTCAGAACTGCCTACGAACAACTTCTTTTCTCCTCCATCTTTGCTGCCATCTTGTTTTAACTTCTCCTTCTCTTCATCATCGTCGTCGTCGTCGTCGTCGTCATCGTCGTCGTCATCATCTTCGTCTTCAACTCGGCAACGGCAAACTTCAATACCAGAATCTCCCGTTAACCTTCTGTGACGGTATTGGCTTTCGTCTGCAGCTACGTCACTATCCTCGCAATATTCTTCGTCAGCTTGCTCCTCGGACTCTTCGTCGTCCCAGTTGGGGTTTACTGGTTCGAAAATGTCTACGCACGGAGAGAAAAGGGTTTGTTTAGGTGGAGACTGGGTATTCCGCGGAGAGGGGGACAGAGACGAAGCGTGACCTGAAGACGTTGCGCTTTTCTCGGACGTATGGAGAGCAGCGAGAGGGTCCAACAGCAACATGGAAACTGGAGGAGAGGGAAGAGAAGGCGAAGGTATGGAGCAAGGTGAAGAAGGTGAGGTCGCGAATGATGGCGGATCTGCCTGAATTGTAATCGCAGGGAAAAAAGAATTTGAATTTTCATTTTTGACTGGCAAATTTGCAAAAGAATGTTCCAAATTAAGACTGTGCGATTGGGGTATGCCTAAACAAGATGTGGATTCTGTTGGGAGCGATTTTGACAATGTTTTCTCATCTGACAAATTTGCATTTTTTCTATCAAACGTCGACCAAAGAATATCTGAAGCTAAGGTTAAGTCCGACTTAGCTTTTGAGTTAAAACTTGGGTCTTCTTTGTAAAAACGCAAACTTGATGCTGTGTTTTCTTGGCAACTCAATTCCTTCGAGGCAACATCTTGGGATAATGGTGAAACTGGACAGACCAAGTTAGCATGATCTGGTATGGATATTGAAATGCATTCACTGACAGGTTCTGGCAAAGTTGTGGCAATTTCTTGAGTTTGACTAACTGTTGGAGACTGAAGTTTTGAATCTACATCGGTTGAACTTGGCTTTTGAGTTAAATTTTGCGTTTCAGAAATTGGCGGAGTTACAGCTTGTGTTGTAACTTTAGATTCAAAATTTGGGGTACAGTCTGTACTTTCTGGGAGAGGAGTAGCAAGTTCCAACAATGATTTGGGTGCTTGCAAAATACCTGAATTTTGTAAAGTGCTTGTATCTATGTTTTCACTTTTTTGGTCAACATTCATAGCTACCATTTCTGTTGGTTTCACCAGTTCTGTGGTTAGTTCACAAGACCCAAAGATGTCTTGATGGTTCTTAGTAAGTTCAACTTCAACTGTAGGTGCTGGGCTTTTAATTTCCACACTTTCGCATGGTGCTTTGACAAAATATGTAACTGTATCATTTTGTTGTGTGACAATAGATGTTTTTGTGTCTAATTCTGAAGTTTCTCCAGCTGGTTTGGTAGAAAAATGTGAAATTCCTTGGCTTGAGGGTGAAGGGATAACAGACTGGTGGGAATTTGTGGCAACTGGATCAGCAAACAAATGTAAAGTCCTTGTAGGAGATAAGTTGGAGAGAGTAGTTTCTGGAGTTGATTTATGAATTTTGGAATCCGAGTTTTGAGTTTTGGAATCTGATTTTGAGGTGCAAGTCTCATCAGATAAAATAGGTCTGCTTGGATTTTGCGGAGAAACCGAAATTGGGACTAAACTTGGGTTTGTGTCTGTATTCCCGCCCATAGAGTCTAGTATTAGGTTAAGAGTCCTTGGCTGTTTGTGGCTGGTGGTGCTATCAAAAGTTCTAGTTACGTTTAAGCTAGCTGGAGGGCTAGTCATTGGCGAGTTGGATTTGGAATTTTCTGTGCTCTGAGGACAAGAAATTGGATTTGTTGTAACTGTTTTGATGTCCAGTTGTTGCTTTATTGGTGGCGTAATCCCAACCGGAAATGTAGCATCCAAGTTAGATGAGGCTATTGTTTCCAGTGGAGACGCGGCTCCAGTAGCAACAACAGCGACACTTTCTGTTGTGGCTACCGGATTGGTTTCCTCAATTAAAATGGCGACCGCGGCAGAGTCGTCCATCTTGCCCTGGGGCAGCTCCAGGCGAGTGGCAGCCGCGCTGATCGTCTCCATGGTGGCGGAGTCCAGAGCGAGGGGCGTGGCTTCGCTGGGCGTGGAGGTGTGGCTTGTGTCCGTTTCATAAGTAACGGGAGCAGAGAGGGAGGAGCTACAGGGGGAGGATGGGCAGCAGGAGTCACAGGAGCAGCTGGAGCTAAAGACAGAGAGCAAAATATGTTTTCACACCATATTATAAAAACTTGAAGGTGCTGTGCTTAATTATTCACCACAATAAGTTCATAAGCACTTTTCACAATATTTAGAGATCAGAGCGGAGTTTTGCCATCACATTACTTTTAAAAACAACTAGCAGTGCAACAGTGCACTTCCTTCAGATTTAGGTTCAGATTTATGTTGCGCATTACAAGCTTCTTGGGATGGGACAAGATCTCGAGCCACAAGACCTTGCAAGATAACATTGCCACAAGATTGCACAAATGTGGAAAATTATCTTGTGAAATTTTTGTCCATGTTATTTACATCAGCCTTAGAAAAAATGGTGGCTCCAAAAAGCAGTTCTGCAATGACAGCAAAAATACTAAATACGTCTTCCACGAGTCCCAATATTATTTCCACCACCACCAAAGTGTAGTTCCTTAGTTAATTTATTTGAATCCTGAAAGCAGTGTAATCAGTGCTATCAGCTAGTCTTCCTGGGTCCATTGAAATCAAATCTCTATTTCAAAATTACAAATATACATTCACTATTTTGATAGCAATCCTCAATACATCCCCATTACGATAATTATTTTCACTGTAAATAAAATCGCATTTCCAAATCACTGTTGAATTCTTCTTCATCTACAGTGCACATTCACAGTCCATTTACAGGATTTAACATGTGACATTTCAGATAGATTTTTAAAAATAACTTGTTTAGTTAGGTGGACATTAGTAACAGTTCTAGTGCCATACTTCTGCAAAGAATTACAATGAACAATGTTAGTGATGGTTTGGCATTTTGTAACCATGATAAACTTCCTGCAATAGACTTCCTGTCATATTTCACCACATAAGACCTTACTGCCGATGTGCGTGCAAAGCAAAAACTGTAGATCTCTAGAGAATATGTACTGTGATTGGAGACGTAGTAGTGGACAGGTTTAGACTTTAATTTGTAGGTCTAGAATTTTGGGCTTGTTTCACATTTCAGAAAGGTTTCAATATTTGCTTTTCTTTAAAGGTTCTATATTAAACAAAATGGATTCTTGTGAGCTTTTAAGCAATGTTACAATGCTGTTAACTCATCAAAAATATACCCGGAGTTGTGTTTTTGTTGTGTTTGAGTAATCCTTTGTTATTACTGTCTACATCCAAATGGAAAGGGTTTTTTTTCACTTGTTGACTTGCTATTTTCTTACTACATTGACAAATAGCCAGCCCAAAGGCACAGTATGTAACTTTCCTGGAAAAGGGTCAGCTACTTGTTTGTCTAAATCATAGACTACATAAAGAAGTGGATTCAACTCCAGTCAAATGAAGCTCACAAGGTTAGCTGAGTTCCATATTAGGAATAGGAATTTATTTATGGACAAAATAGCGAAATACAAACACCAGGATTATGTAGAGCAGGTTAATATGAACATTTTAAGACCAAAATGATGAGGCTCACTGCAGCAGTTGTAGAGTGAGGGGTGACAATTTTTCAATGTAAAGTCATTTGGAACCAGAGTCGATGGAGCTGGAAGAGCCCCCATGCTCACGTCCTACTTGGAATGCAGTGAGTCGGTTAGCTATGTCAGTTTATATATACTGTATATATATAAATGTATAGTAGGCAAAGTAATCTAAATAGAGATTGCTTTGCCTACTATGTTCACAGTACAACATTAAACTTGGAAAACAAACAACACTCAACACACAAGATTAGTATCAGATTTTACTTTTGACAACACTACAGTGTTATACTGTAATACTGTAGCTAGTTCTTTTTCCACAGTGCATCTCTTACCTGTTGTCAGAGCTGAGTGAGGAGGGCCCGTCGCTCAGAGGCTGCAGGGGCCGGTGGAGCAGGGTCCCTGGGTGCTGCTGGGTGAGGAGGTGGGGGTCAGCGGTGCGAGGGGGCTGGGGGTATCGTGGAGCAGTGAACACAGAGCTGTACGGAGGAGGAGGAGTGGAGGGCTGAGCGGCCACCTCCTCATAAGACGGTAACTTCAGGGACGCCAAGAAACCTGAGGAGGAAGAGGGATAGAGAGTGTTAGGCCTGGTTTAATCCTGGTGTAGTCCTGGGTCAGTTCTATAGTAGTTCTGGTTCAGTTCTATAGTAGTCCCGGTGTGGTTCTGGTTACACATAGTTTAATCCTGGTTCAATATTGGTTCAGTCCTGTTTCAGTGCTTGTTTCAAAATAAAACTGTACCTGTTTGAAAATGTTCCGTTGTTAAGTCTTCGTTTAGTCCTGGTCCAATGGTTTAGTTCTGTTTTAATCCTGGTCCAGTCCTGATTCAGTCCCAATTCAGTTCCTGTTTCTAATTAAAACCATTCCATGTTTGAAATTGTTCAGTCTTGGTTCAGTCTTTGTTCAGTCCTTGTCCAGTCATAGTTCAGTCCCTGTTTAGTCCAGGTTAAATATTGGTTGAGTTCTGGGCCAGTCTTGGTTCAGTCCTGGTTCAGTCCTGCTTCAGCCTTGCTTCAGTCTTGGTTGTGTTCTGGGCCAGTCCTGGTCTAGTCTTGGTCCAGTCCTGGTTCTTACTGAGGTCCAGCATGGAGGAGGGGAAAGAGGAGGCTCCCTGATAGGCGAGCAGGCTGATGTCTCTTTGCCTCTGCTGCTGTTGGACTCGGAGTTTGGCTCGGCGATGTCGATAAGCACAACAGCAACTGAACAGGATCAGGACGGTCCAGAGCAGCCAAAACCCTGAAGAGCACAGGTCCAAAGGTTAAGATAGGAAAAAAACATTATAAACATTATTATCTCTTTTTTTTAGGCTCAAAGTTGCTTTTAGAATAAGTGCAAATCTGTATTGATCTCAAAGTGAAGATATTTACTTATTCAGCTCTTAAAAGTACACTATGCAACATTTCTGGTGGAGGTCTGCTACTTGCTTGTCTCTATATAGACGTCATAGCTTTGCTTAGAATGATCCACAGTATGGCATTTTGAGTATCTATTTCCATGTAGAAAAGCAGGCTAGCCAACCAGGCTAAGTTACAGGTCAGATCTGTGCAGAAGTAAGCCTACAAGAAGGAAGTTTTTCTTCCTTTTTGCGATAAAAACATCTATATTTGAATACATTCTAGAATAGATATATACATTTAATGCATAAAGTAGAACAGCCAGCCATACCGGAGTGTACATGATTACTCAAACAGGTGGAAATTCAATAATAAGGTCAGAGGATCAGTTCCCAGACCAAGTCCTGTCATTGTGTCCTTAGGCATTTCACCCATCTTTCCTAGTATAAAAGTGATGCATGGGTGAGTGATTATTGTTGGCCTCACTTCATTTTAAGGCAAATGTGTCTATAATAGTTTACAGCAGCTTACCACCAAGCAGAAAGTGAATGAATAATGCATGAAATTGTAAAGTGACTTTGAGCATCTAGAAAAGCAGTATATAAAATTATATCATTATATAGCACTATATAAATATTATTATTATTACATATTACTTAATGTATTTGTTGTTCTTAGCCTCTATTTATTGTTTTAGGGTTTTATTATTATTTTTATGAGCACTGGTAGAGCATTTGTTTATTTGTATGTTTTAAATGTTTTTTTTTTTTTTTTCTGTGCAGCATTTTGGAAACGTTAAAGTTTATAAAATGTGGTATATAAATAAAGTGGACTGGATTATTACTTCATTACTTACACCAGAGCTTATAGTAGTAGTAGTAGTAGTAGTAGTAGTACCTCTTTACTTACACCAAGGCTCATAATAGTAGTAGTAGTATTACTTCATTACTTACACCAGAGCTCGTAGTAGTAGGTGCAGCAGCCGCTCTCCCCGCAGCAGTGTCCGGTCTCACACAGGTAGCCCCCATTAGCGTTAGCACCGGGGCAGTAGCGCGGTCTCCCCAGCAGGGGCAGGCTACCACCAGAGTGGTACTCCATCACACCCCCGCGTCTCCTGCAGCTACTCTACGCCACGGCTACGGCTACTCCTGCGCGGACCACTGACGGACCGCTGACAGACCACTAAAGGCCCTACCCTAGGCCTCTGCTGTAGACTGAAGCAGCTCAAAATGCCACCAAGCCTTCTTAAAACTGCCAAAAAATATCAATCCTCACCTTCTATTATGTTTGTAGAATTTTAGTGAGGAAAATTTTGTTGTTAAAGAAAGTGGGTTGTTAAAGAAAAACTGCTTACAACAGATAAACCAAGTCTAAATTAGATCCAAATCAAGACCAGTTCAATATTAAGACAAAACCAGGAGAAAACCAGGACTTAACCAGGACTAAACCAGGACTAAACCAGAACTAAACCAGGAGTAAACCAGGACTAATCAGGCAGCTTGTTTGCCGGCCAGATGACGTCTGCAGCTGGTGGCGAGAAGCAGGATGTACGCCAACTGAAAAAAATAAAAAAGACAAAGCTTTATTGATAAAGTGGAGCACAATGACAGTCTTTAGCAGAGTCCTGATTGAGATTCAGCCCAGACTGCAAAGACTTTGGCAGCGTATGAAACAAAGAATGCATTTTACTAAGACTAAACCAGGACTTGACTAAGAATTAAACTGGACTACACAAGGATCAAACCAGGACTAAAACTGGACTTGAAAAGGACTAAATGCCAAACCTATTGAAATCAGAGATAAAATTGTTTCAGATTGGCCATGTCTAAATCAAAACTTAAATTGTAGTCTCAAATATTTAAGCCAATAAGAACTTCAAGGAGCACAGTGTAACTTTTCAGGTTGGAGTACAGGCACCTGCATGTGTCCATGGAGATGTTATTGATGTCTATTTTTAAATTATTTTTAAGTCATTATCTATTAACTTGTTTTATTGCATGTTACCATTTTCCTGCTGTTCTTGAACTGTGCGTTGCAACACTGGAATTTCCCCACTGTGGGACTAATAAAGGCATATCTTATTTTATTGCTTTGCCTGGAATGTCCCACATTATGGCAATAAACTTTCCATGGTGATGAGGTGATGCCAACGGGTGAAGTTACAGGTTGGATCTGTGGAAAGACAACCCTGCTCACAGTAGGATTTTGTTTTAGTTTTTATCATATTTTGTAATAAAAGACATGTAACTGAACAAATGCAATATTTATAAATTGAATGCAATACTGTGTAACATTGCAGCCAAAGCAATAACATCCTCTACCTGAAAAGTTACATAGTGCACCTTTAATATAGGGTTTGAGAAGATCTTTCAACCTTACTGGTGATATATCAGATATAAAACCAAAACCAAAAAATACGAGCATAAATAAATCCAAACTGAACCAAACAAGAAGAATAAATAACAAAGACTTGGATTCTCGCCTGTTGTCCTATAATTTGTTGAATGCGACACCGTTTGGGCCAAGTTCGAGTGGCGCGAATTTCACTGCGGCGCGCCGAGAGAAAACCAGAGCAAAAACATGACACTGCTGTGCCCCTCCAGACGACAGGTGCGACCTAAACTGGACCGGGTCTAAACCATTTCTAGACCAGGCTGAACCGGGTCTACAGCAGGTCTACAGCAGGTCTACACACTGGAGTAAACCTGGGTTCAGAGCTGATACACGCTAATAAATCAAATGCGTAAAGTCCGAGTTAAGAGGGGATAATACGCTTGTAATAAATAATAGCCAGGATTAAGCCAGGACTAAATCGCTACTAAAGCGGTACTAAACCTAGACTAAAGAAGATAGACACCATTTTGATTCAATGCGCATGCATGTGTCCCCGTGCGCGCGTCCTGGTGGTGTACCCAGAACTAAGCTTAGCGTTCCCCGTGCGCATACTCACCTATATCACCTATCCATGGCGCCGGGCTGTGCGCCTTAGCTCTGCGGGCTCTGGTGCTCTGTGTGTCGGCCTGGGTGCGCGGCTCGGGTCGGTATGTGACTGCGGGGCCTGGTCTGGAGCGTCTGCCCTCCTCCCTGCGCTCCCTCCGCCGCCATCAGCAGCGCCAGCGGCACGTCAAGACTCCGACCGAGCAGCGGGTGTACTTCCTCTGAACGCGACGGGATTTCACAATTAAACGACTTGTAACGGAAAACCACATTTGCCCTGTCACTCCTGCCACACTCCACAGCTGCACAGATGCCACTGCACAGACAAGTACGTTACATAACAGCACAACAGGTTTTTTTTGTATTATTATTATTTTCAATCATTTTATAAGTTGAAACCATCATTTATCTCCGTAAAAGCACCACTTCTCCTAGGACTTTATTGTGTGGTAGCGTCCAAACTTTCCCAAACCGGAAATCAAGCTCGTTGCCTTTTTATAACTTGATTCCTTCGCCATTTCAGAGCCCTGTCTGCACAGCCTCGCCGCCCATATTCCGCTAAAATCTCACTCAAACAACAACACACGGTTTGCACACACCCGCGCGCACTTACACACTCCCCACTTTAGGGCGCCATGTGCACATTATACAGGTGTAAAATGACATAAATGTCGCTAAACAGTCTCGGAGGGAGATGGTGGACGTTTGTAGTAAAGCTGGAGAGACGCACGCATATTATAGATTCTTATGGCGCACGCACTGAGCGCTGATTGGCTGAAGCGGCGGAGGGAGACACGCGCGGCCCCAGCAACAAGGGACAGATTTCTTTATTTGTCACAGATCATTTTTCAGCAGAGGTGAAGAGGAGCCAAAATATTTACTCAGTATTATTACTCGAGCACAAGTAAAAAGTAGAGACCCAAATAGCTGAGTTATAAGGTGAACTATAATCTTATCGGTTTTATGGATGTAATTAGACAAATACAACAGAAAACCATTTGAAGAAAAGATACTGAACTCTTTTCATGCACCGTATCTATGTATCTACTATGAATGCAATTGCCTTTTATAAAAGGATTTTTGTTTTCGACACTTATACTTACTGATAATTACTGTTTTAGCCACGGCTGCCCAACGCTGACAGACATAGTGCTGCTAATTTGCGCCAACAACATCTCCAATTTCGTTAACACGCCACATTCATATAGCTGCAAAGTAGGTGATAACTGTCTGCACCAAAGGCACAACAAAACTGTGGTCAGAGACTCTGTATAAAGACGGCAACTGGTTTACATACCATCAGGATAATACATAAAAAATATTATACCTAATTACCTAATTAAATAAAGCTAATTAAACTAGAAAACTTTCTGTTGCGTGTAACAGGTTCTCCACCAGATGGCGCCATTCGTGAAAAAGTGAATACAGTCTTATCCCAGTCTTAGCACATCTCTATAAATCTTGACAAAAATCAGCACAAAGTTTTGACAACAAAGAGAATAAAAGTAGGACAAAAACAAAGGATCAAAAATATTTTAAAAATTAGATATGACCATATAAAAATAATGAATATCATATTTTTACTGGTTCAGTTGTGGTTTTAGTTCTAGCTTACTAAAGTCCTGTTCTAATTCAGACCATTTCTCTAATCCAAATTTTTGTCCTAATTTAGTCTTGACCTGGTTTAGTCCACACTGATCCTGGTTCTGATGTAGTCCATACTGTAGTCCTAATTTAGACCTTTTTTGCTCTTGGTCTGGTTTACTCTATTCTCTAGTCCCATTCTAGTCCATGGTCTAGTCCTGGTTTAGACCTTATTTGCTCTTGAAATGTTTTACCTCATTCTCTTGACCCATCTAGTCCATGGTCTAATCCTGGGCTAGTCCATCATCTAGTTCATGGTCTAGTCCTGGTTTAGTCCTAATTTAGTCCTTGTTTACTCTTGGCCAGATTCATTCTGTGGGGCTGAATCGTTGAACAAACACACACAGACTTTGGACCAAAAACCTCCAAACATCCAAAGTCTTTGGATTTAGACCGGGAACCAGACCAAGACCCTGACTCGGACTAGAATTTGGACTTGGAAAAATGTCGACTCAATTTCATGATGAGCCGGACGACGACGATGTCAGCAACTCCTATTGGAACAAAGGTATTTGAAAAGAACAGTTGGTCACATTGTATAGTTTGATGACATTATAATTTCAGATGGAGGGCAGGGGCCTGTGTAACTCTATGGGAGATTCATTGTTTTTGAAAGAAATGGCTAAATTTATGATCCACAAATGTTAAACCTTCTCATTTTTTGTTTGGGACTGGGTCTACAAACCTGCCATATTAATCTGTCTTTTTGGGTGAAGGGCACCACTACTTAAGCTATTGTTAAAATAAATAAATAAAAAAAAAAAATAAAAAAAATAAAATCTGCAATCTGATAGTGAAAAAACAAGTTTTAAACTACAGAGATTTGATTTGCATCAAATACTAATTCTACCACTACTACTAATACTACAAATTCTCACTTTGGCTTTGCTCCTCTGACTCTGCTCCTATCTGAACTAAAATCCTGTTTGTGATCCTCAGACCCAGGTCCAGTCCGGTACTCGGCCTTTTACAGGTATCGACGATGGCTGGTCTCTGGTTTAGTCTCAGCCTTCATCCTCATCCTCCTCATTGCATTTGGAGTTAGCAGTGAGTTAAACTAATCCAGAACTAAACAAGAACTAAACCAGGACTTCACAACAACTTAATTAAGGACTTAACCTGGACTTCACTGAGACTAAACCAGGACTAAACCAGGACTAAATCCAAATTTAACCAAGGACTAAACCAGTCAGAACCAGCACAGACTTAAACTAAGACTAAACCAGGACTATAGGTCTAAACCAAGTGATATGGAGTAACAGGACCATTTAATCAAGGAATAACCAGGACTCAACCAGGACAAAGTCAGTACCAACCAGGTACTAAACCAGGACTAAACCAAGACCTACTCCAGGACTAAACGAGAACTAAATCAGCATTAAACTAACACTAAACCATGACTAAACCAGGACTAACATAGGATTCTTGTGTCCAGATGCAGGACTGGCTTCTCGTCTGGGTTTGATGGAGGAAACCGTTTCGAACCTGAGTGTCTCGATGGCCAATGCACAGAAAGAAAGCAAAGGTATTTTTCTGCACCGTAAAATGTAACGTATGTATTCGATTTAAGTAAGTCTGTATAAGTCGTCTTTGTGGCAACTAGAGGCAAAACAAAATGGAACATAATAATTTCAATGGAGAAAGTGTATATAACAGCTTGGTTTCAAGAAATTTACTATTGTAATTTACAGTATTTTGTGGAGATAATTATGCACACTACGCATTTTTGATTAATTTTTTTGTATGACGTTTTACTGGAAAATACCTTACAGAAGTGTTGAACCCACAACAGTTTTTCAAATTAATCTAAACATGTGTCCATCACTACCAAATATTACATTTAGCAAAACTCAAATACAGTTTTGAGGCTAGAGAAAATCCTTAGTAATACAGATTCAAACTAAGTGACATTTCTACCCTGGAAATTCAAAATTGTGTCCTATTTTTTTGCTTTACTTATCTTTATTGTGCATGTACTTTTGATATAAAACTTATAAAACAATAAAAGTATCCTATATGTCAAACTTTTTTTTGAAAGTGCTTGTTTTGTTTATCACAGATGCAGCCAAAAGCATGCAGAGGCTGAGATTTAATGTGGAGAGCAACAAGGACAACCTCAACTCAGGTTAGACTTTAAAGCTGCACTGTGGAACATTTCTGATCGGGAATCTGCCACTGAGATTTTCCTACTTTGCCTGATAATAAGTTAATGCCATGGCATTAACTTATCTATCTTGCATTCCTTCAGTTACAGGAATTTTCTATTATTAAATACTGTGACAATGGTGGAACATTCTAACCAAAGCAATAATATTTCCATGGAGACAAGCAGGTGGCCGACCCTCCACCAGAAAAGTTACATAATGCATCTTTGATTAAAAAGCCCAATTAATTTTATATTTTACCTATTATCTAGGCATTATATAACACATGCTTTTACATATCTGTACAGATGCAAACTACTAAATGAAAGGACAGGAACAATTCTTGTATTAATTAAAATATATATTCATAAGAAACATCCCAAAAAGAAATATTAAACATGATTATTTACAAGGTCCATTATCCTGCTATATTTATCTAACCACACCACAACATCTGCAGATTAAAGGTCTTGTATCCGATTTTTTCCCATGCATTTGAGCAAAACTGGTCTTGCCCCAGTGCGGCTGGATTGTATAAGCAGCTTGTGAGGTCAAAATAAGTCTACTGCATACTGTCTGCATCTAAAGCTTATTGTGAGATAATCAGAAAGTGCATGTTAACATGCTTGTTGTCAGCATTACCATGACAACAAAACTTCACTCTGGTCTCTGAAAATTGTGAAAAGTGAAAACTCATCGTGGTGAATAATTAGAATGTTCAGAATGCATAAGGTAAATGAGGAATAAGTTGGACCACCGCAAACCACTTAAAATTAACTAGCTGTGTTTTTCTGGTTTTTAAGACGGTAAAAATCAGGTATAGCACCTTTAACTAAAGACAGTTTACTTGGCTCCATCTGGTAAACACAACTTTGAGGAGGATGGAAGGGCATCTGACACAGAAGCTGTTGAGACCTTCCTCAGTCTGGTTTGAATCCCAGTTGAACCTGGTGTGTTTTTTTTTCAGTGGCAGAGTCATTACACCAGCTCTCAGTGTTGGATTCTCTGACCAAAAGTGTGGCATCGCTCAAATGTGCATTGGACCAATTACTTAACAATGGTGAGTATTTTTTAGAGTTTTTATTATAGTGAAGATATTTTCTCCTGCAGTTAGTTCAGTTATGACACTCTTTGGGCTTAATCTCAAAAATAGGTTGCAATCCTTCAGCTGGACGACAGGCCAGAATTCTATGGTAGTATTTGCTGTTTAACTGTCGGATTGTAGATTTGTTGTCCTGTTGCATCAATAGTTAGGACCTCATTTAGACCTGGAATAGTCCTGTTTTAGACCTGGTTTAGATCTAGTGCAGGGGTCTCCAACCTGTAGCTCGGGAGCTACCGATAGCTCTCCAGCTCCTTCCAAGTAGCTCGGCAAGGGATTTCTGAATTACACATATTGTGCTGAATAACTAAAATTTGATTAATGAAATGCCTTTACCATTGTACATTTTGATGCCTAACTTTGTAGACTATTAAATGGATAATGGTTTATGTTTCACAGGCATCTAACTGTACCTCATCTAAGGCTCGCCGTGGCTCTTATATATGCTCAATTTCTTGTGACTAAAACTAGTAGCTCTCTGGCATTTTCGTTTTGTAAAAGTAGCTCACTGGAGGAAAAAGGTTGGAGACCCCTGATCTAGTGGTACTCAGAGAGACGAATAATCTTATAAGTGACGTGAACCATGGGTGCAGAGTAAATAATGTTATCAAAAGTTATGCAGTTGTAGTAAATGTTTTTATATGTTTTGTATGTTTTATTGTTGTAGGCACAGTGGGCTCTGTAGTTGTAGTAATAGTAGTTTTATTGTTGTGTTGTAGGCACAGTGGGTTCTGGCTGTTGTCCGCTTGAGTGGGACCGGTTTGAGACTTCCTGTTTCCTCTGGAGTAAAGTGTCCTTGACGTGGCACGATGCCCGAGACTGGTGCCACGCTCACCAGAGCCAGCTGCTCATCATCAACACTGACAAGGAATGGGTAAGGCTCCTGTTGATACTTCAACTGTTAGTGCATATTTAATGGATAATCAGTTACCATTAAGAATGAGTGCAAGTTTGGTTTGACTATGGCCAGTTTTTCATTTGATCTTAATAACACCTACATCTTATTTTATTTTATTTATTTTATTTATGAGACAATGGCAGTGCACAATCTACATTAACCTTAACAGGAGAGATGCATTGTTCAGGTTGTAGCACCAGAGCTACATCTTGAGCCCTGACTGCTTCTGTCTAACTGATCCGTTCTCTGCCCTGGTCCAGGACTATGTGACCAGTCGCACTATGGGGACCTTTTACTGGGTCGGACTGACGGACGAGAACGGCAAATGGGAATGGGTCAATGGCACTCCATACACCATCGACCGCAGGTAACGCCTTTGCGCCTGTCTGCACCTGTCTCTGCTTCTGTCTCCACTCCTCTGATTCTGCTCCTCTGGTTCTGCTCCTCTGGCTCTTCTCCTCTGGTTCTTCTCCTCTGGTTCTGCTCCTCTGGCTCTTCTCCTCTGGCTCTTCTCCTCTGGTTCTTCTCCTCTGGTTCTGCTCCTCTGGCTCTTCTCCTCTGGCTCTTCTCCTTTGGTTCTGCTCCTCTAGCTCTCTGCACCAATCTGTGCCTTTCTGCACCTGTCTGCTCCTCTATTGTAGGCGGTGGAAACCTGGGCAGCCTGATAACTGGACTGGTCATGGTTTTGGGGAGGGGACGGAGGATTGCGCCCACATTCATTCGGATGGGCGCTTAAATGACCTGCACTGCTCCACACGCATGCGATTCATCTGCCATAAACACAGCACCCAGAGCTAATGCTAAACGCTAAATTAAATGTACTGGTTTGTATTGTAATAGCAATAAAATTCACTCATGGCTTATTTCTGTATCTGTAGACTTATCACTATCACTTAGTTTGGTGGGATAGTACCTGTGGTAAATATTTATCGTATGTTGACAGAAAAAAAAACTTGAGAATTACAGAAAGTAGCAGAGTTCTAAAAAGGAGTTCCTCTGTCTATGATCAACTGATACTTGATCATCTTGACTTGACATCATGCTGGGGGTGTTTTTCCTGTTTGCCTAAGCCAGAATGTTCAGCAGTTACTATGGTGACACAATGCAAATTAGCAAACACTGCCAAAAAGTTTTAAGATCATCTGAAAACTTAAGTGGAAATAGATTTAAACACATTTTCCGGAGCCTGTGATAAATACGAGTTTTCCTGGTTCTGTTTAGGTGAGCATGAACTGTTGAAAAACTGTTGGCTGACGCTAGATAGCTTTTGACTGTAATGTTACTCGAGAGGGACAAACAGCACAAATCAGCTCACCTGTTGTAGTCCCAGTTAAATCAGCTCTTTATGGTCAGAATGTGTTAGAACAAAGCTCAGATTAAAGTCTAACTTGAGTAACAGAGCTTCAGATAGAGCAGTGCTTACAGTTAGCAACACACCCCCAGAGAATGTTAATGATATCAGCTACAAAGTATCAATACATCTAATCCAATCTGTACCAGGAGGTAAAATTATAAACCTCACCAAAATTACTGTGTGGGTGATTGTTAGATTTAGTCTGAAGAAGAAAGCCAGATTAAAGTCACTCTGACACAGGAAGAACCCGGAACCCTCTTGTTGTGAGGTTGAATTGCTAATGAATGAATTTACCATGTGGAGTTAATAATTAGTGGCCAGACAATATCAGAATTTATTGCAAAAATAGTTTAAAATAAAACTGTATTCTTTTTTAACATGTCAAACTCGCTAAACGTGCAAATGCAAAAGATGATTTCAAAATGATTAAAATTAGAAAAAGTTGAAATTATATCAACCAAAAGTGCAAAAATATTTTAGATGCGTAATAAAGGTACAAAACTTCACAGTATTAATACAAAACGCTAAAATGGAAACTCTGATTAAGATATGTGGTGTAAATAAATATTAAAAACAAAAGTGCATCAATATTTAAAATGTAATAAATAAATTTTAAATAAAGAAAAAAAAGGTGCATCTGGATTTTTTGTCACAACTAATTATTTCTTAATAAAAAAGCAAAAAAGAGTTTTTGTTTTTTTGTTAAAGGTGCACTATGTAACTTTCTGGTAGAGGCTTTAGCTCCTGCTTGTCTCTATGGAGATGTTACTCTTTGTCCTAGAATGTTCCCCAGAGTGGCACTTGTAAAGCGCTGTATAAAAATGTGACCTTTTATTGTGACCATTTACCATTAAACTTTTCTGTATCCATAGCGACCAGGCCAAGTTAGAAGTCAGATCTTTTAGCAAATTAACACTAATTCACTAATTCAAGATCTACATGGTTAATACAAGCAAAGGAACAACATCAATCATGTCACAGACCCTCCAGAAAAGTTACATAGTGCACCTTTATAAAACAACTGGGTTTTTTTTTCACAGAAACACTTGTTAAGGCGAGTTTGTGTTACCTAAAAAAATCACTACTTTCACTATACACTAATAATACTTTTGTCGTAGAAGTCTGAAGTGGTTGTAGTACCAGCTCTGTCCATTTGAAGAAAAGGGGGCACTCTCAGTTCAAAATAAACGCTCGGATCAGAACCAGCTCCACCGCGGCCCCGCCCAGATGACACGCCTCCAACACGCACAGCAGCCTCTGATTGGACAGCTGTGCTGCTGTGGCGATGAGGTCAGCCGGGGAGGGGGGCGGGCCATGGGGGGAAAAGGCGCCATGTGACAAAATGGCCGCCCAGGAGTTTGAGTGACGCAGTGGAGCCGGAGAGGAGGCAGGGAGGAAAAGGACGTCCAGAGACAGGCCAGAGAGGACTGAGGAGGAAGAGCAGAGGATTTTTACTTAAAAACATGATTATTTTTCTTTGGAAGGCTGTGGAGTCAATAAAACTGCACTGCGCTATGTACCTTCTTGTCTCCATGGACATTTTTACTGTTTAATGTTCCTCAGTACCACATTAAACTCATCTATCTCTGTAGAGAAAAACAGGTCAGACCTGTGGAGAAGTGGTTATGTGAATGGGTTATTTTTTTTTAGCAATATAAACACCTACAATTAAAATCTAGATATGTTTAATGCCATACTGTGGAACCTTCCAGGCAAAGGAATAACATCTCAATGGAGACAAGCAGGTGCCGCAAGCTTTAAGCTTGAAGTTGCGGACAAAACGTTTATGAAAAGATATCCATAACTCTTGAAGCAGATAATAGCAGTAGCGATAATAGTAATAGTATAGTATTTGTAGTAGGTTAACAGTAATAATCGTACCTTGCAGCCTGACAGAGTAGTAATCCTCAAAGGCGAACTGGAAATTGTGCGCAATGTCGGCCATATTTGCGCCCATCGTCATGGCAACGGCCAGTTTGTCCTTTTGGGCGGGGTCAAAGCACACGGGCAGTGTCTCCACAGCAATGGGGGAGAGGGTGGGACATGTGGTGATGTAAGAGGAAGAGGCAGAGTCTTCCTCTTGGTCGTCAGATTCCTGCAGGAACTCCAGAGAGGCCTCGAACAAGACCACTGAAAACACACATGTACGGTAGGGCATCAGGGCTAATCAAAACCAAATCAGAATCACATACACAAACTATGACTAAATTATGAAAAGGTTTGTTCCTGTAACTATCAAATTGGATGTGTTAATCTGGTTTATGTTAAATATCTCTGTAATTACTGGTCTTATCCACATGAAACAAAATCTGTGATCAAGTTCTGGTCAGTTGAAAGGACTTTAAACTACAAAATGAATATGGAGCTAATCCCATTTAAATAATGTTTAATAATAATAAGTTTTGGGTTTACTGTGACAGTAAAGTTAGCAACAATTAGCATGCTAGCAGCAGACTTCCTGATTATAGGACAATAAACCCCTCAAATACATAGAAAAGAATTGAGGATAGGCCCTTTAAAGGTGCACTGCGCAACTTTTCTGGTGGAGGGTCTGCTACCTACTTTTTTTCCATGGAGATATTATTGCTTTGCCTGGAATGTTCCATGGTATGACATTAAACATATCCATCTAGCATTTATGGCAAAAGGAGAAATTCAATTTGTCAACTGGACAGAGTTTATTTGGTCGAATATGTTTCACCCAGAACTGAAGATGCAGCTTGGATGAGCTGCGAAACGTATTCGACCAAATAAACTGTCCAGTTGACAAATTGAATTTCTCGTTTGCCATGGATCCTACCTGGACGACTGAGGGATTCTACACATTCTAGACACAGCAATAACATTTCCGGGGGACAAGCAGGTCAGCTCAGGTCAACCCTCAACTAGGAATGTTACGCAGTGCACCTTTAAGTGGATTGGATTGGGTCAATGCCTAAAAAGAAGAAGTACCTGAGTTATGGCTGGGCTCTGGTCGGAGTGCGGCAAACGGAGACCTGCAGGGGGAGCAGCAGAAACATTCAGAGGTTTAAACAGAACCAGAGTATACAGCAAAAGAAAAGAACAGTCCCTTTAACTTTCTTTTCGAATCCAGAAGGGGCTGTAAGTGGAACCAGAGGGTGTCAAACAACTGTCCTAACCTGGGAAAGTCCAATCGTAGCCACTAATTTGTAGCACATGACTTTCAAATGCAAAACACATCTCCTTCTTGCTTGCTTGTTTCTCAATCATATGTAAGCTGCCATATCTGCAGCTTACATATGAAAAAGATCATGTGTGTCTCTAATTAGTTAATCCACATGTCAGTCACACCCATATCGCCAAGACCCTATATGTATTTTAAAAGTATGAGAAATCACTGACCGTTTGTTTGGAGACGGGGCTTGGAACAACTTCCTCTTCACTGAACGACTGCAAAACAAAACATTTGAGTAGGTTTGTTAAAGGTCCAACTTTATGCTTAGTTCAGACAAAAGATAAGACTCTCCAGTGTGAGGCGCTGTGAAGGCTCTGACCTGGGGGTGTGGTCCAGGGGGCGGGTGATGGCAGGTGATGACGAGCAAGAGGAGGGACTTCTGACGGAGCGAGGGGATTGGTCAGGGTGAGGAGTGGAGCCAATGAGAGGAGAGGACAGGGGCGTGGCAAAGGGAGTGGGTGGGGTTAGAGACCAGGATAAGCACTGATCCTCCTGGGAAAATAAATAAAAGTAAAAATGTGTTATAATCCTGAATGACACCTTTCCTCATACAAAAAATATCAGAGAAACATATAATTTCAGCAAAAATAGTATCAATACCTGCCCTCGGCGACAGTGCGTCACCGCTGAAACTGTTGCCTGGAAACAGAAGCTACGTCGTTCGCGGTAACAGAGTCGGTCCAGCTCCCTGCGCAGCTCAGCTCCCTGAAGGACTGATGGTGCAACTGGACACAGGAATGCATAGAGAATTATAGGACTAAACTAGATCTAAACGAGAACTAAATCCTTATAATGATCTGGAGCAGTATTTTTTTATTTTATTTTAAAAATAATCTTAGTCAAAAACTATGACTAAATTAATATTCCTTATCAAATTGACACCAAAGAACTTTTCACCCATTAGTACTAAACCAGGATCAGACTAGGGCTAAATAAAGTCTCAAACACTAAACTAGAACTGAACCAGGTCCTCTGACCTCTGCGTGACTTCATGAAGGTCTCCATAGTGACAGGAGGGGGTGGGAACACGAAGAATCCTCCAGTCAGAGCGCGGCTGAGAACCTGCCCGTCATCCTGTGACCGAAGCCACTTCAAGAAGCACTTCACTGGATTCAGTCTGCGATAGGACATCTGAGAGTGGTGTCCAAAACCTGCACAGAACCAAGACTGAACCAGGACTGAACCAGGACTAAACCAGGACTGAATCAGGAATGAACCAAGACGAAACCAGGACTAAACTAGGATTGATCAGGGACCAAAACAAGAACAAACCAGGACTGAACCAGGACTAAACCAGGGCTGAACCAGAGCAGAACCAGGACTGTACCAGGAACTGAAACGAGGACTGAATCAGGACTAAGTCAGGACTGGCCCAGGACTAAACCAGGACTAAACCAGGAGTAAAGCAGGACTAAACCAGGACTGAACATCAGGACTAAACCAGGACTGAACTTCAGGACTAAGCCAGGACTGACCCAGGATTAAACATCAGGCATGAACCAGGACAACATCAGGACAAATTCAGGAGTAAACCAGGACTGAACCCAGGAACCACAATCTAACTCTTCTGGTGGACACTCTGCCACCTGCTTGTTTCCATGGAGAGGCTATTACACATGTGACAACACCAGGCCAAGTTACAGGCCTGGTGTTTACTGTGGACAGACAACCCCACTCACCGTAAGAATACTTTTTTACCTTCTTACCTGTGCAGTAGACTTGGGTATAGCTGGTGTTTGTGAGGTAGAACTGGGTCTGATCCAGAGTCCGGACCAGTTTGAGCCGAGTGCAGACCACGACCGACACTGAAGAGAGAGATATCACCAAGATCAATAGGATTTTAGGATTATTACTGACTGGGGCTGAACGAAAAATATCCAATTTCAATTTGTCTGACAAGGATTGCTTTATGATGATTTATATTCATGTTCAGGCTTCTGTTCAAAGTTCTGATTTGATAAAAATACTGAAATATGACATTTCAGAACATGTTTGTACAGTTTTAATCTACAGGTTTAGCATTTTTTTAGGCAGAATGAAACAGTACAATTTGTGGAGTTGCTAATTACACTGATTCAAATGTGATTAACCCTGGACCCTATTACTGACAACGACATAAATTAAAAACAAGAAATACTTAATTCACTTTTATTCCATTACCATTTAATAGATTGATACACCAACTATATTGCTGGGTTTTAGATGACATTACAAAATTCTATGTACCAATGATATTTTATATAGATGGGGGCAGCTAAAATAAATAATGTTAATGCCACAGTATGCAACTTTTTAGCCAAAAAAATTGACTAAAATAAAAGCATGTCATGTCACAGGTCATGTGAGTCCAGTGGAGGTGTACAGACGTGTTGACTGTTAAAGTTACAGTGACTCTTACTTGGGAGCAGTTGTCTGTGGACTTCGGGTTGTGACGTGGCAAAAAGTTTCACTGTGATTGGCAGATTGCAGCTGCCATCCTCCAACTGCAGCCAACGGTACTCTAAGAACAGCTCCGCCCCCTGAGAATCTGACCAATCACAAGAGGAGAGAGAAAAAGGAAATGTCATAGCCCAATTTGAGTCACTCCATAAATAACATGACTGACGCATACTGGGTAGTGACTCTCACCTTTGGAGCGAATCCGTTCACTTCTTCCTGAAAACGTCACCAAACCGATGACATCACAGACTTCCCCATGAGGCCTGTGGCGCAGCTCTGCACTGAGGACACAACAGGGAAAAACATGTAAAAGGTCTGACATGTTGAACTGAACTTCCACTCAGCAGGCAAAGCCCCTTTAAAGGAAAATGACTTCCCCATGCATACATTAAAGCCCTACATGCAATACCAAAGCTAGGGTGCGTAATAATAGATTCAAACACATTGGAGTAATGAAATTAAACATTTGAAGTTGCACTATGGAACTTTTATACTTCCCTAGTATTTATTTATCACTGACATAAACAAACAAATATTAAACAAATGTTAAAATGGCAACTCCAACCTGGAGCAGAAGGAGTAGGTGGGCTGTGGTGGGAGGTGCTCTGGAGACACAAAGGACTCTGGGAGTTTTCTGATCTGAGATGCTGGGTTCCTGCTGTTCACACTGATCTCTGACAACGCACAGAGAAACCTGCGTTAGTCCTGGTTTAGACCTGGTTCAGTCCATGTTTCAGTCCCTGGTTTAGGCCTCGTTATTCCCTTTTTAAAACCCAGTTCACTCCTGGTTTGGTCCTGGATTAGCAGGAATTAAGTGTGGTTGGTTTAGTTCTAGTTTGGTATATATTTAGGCTTTGTTGAAACATGTCCTGTTTGATCCTGGTTTGAGTCCAGTTTAGTCCTGTTCTAGTCCAGGTTTAGTTCTCGTCTAGTTCAGGTTAAAGCATATTTCTATCTTATCCCAACTGAAAGGACTGAATGATGCGCAGGAATCATTCACTGCTTTCAGCACTTTCATTTTTGTACCAGTTTCCTAACAATTTTGAGATAATGTGTGCAAGTGTGCAGCCTTAATCCACAGATTACAGGAATAGTAGACCTATTAGAGTAGACTTATTAGGAGTAATAGGTTCAGTCTCAGTTTAGTCTTGGTTTAGCCCTGGTACAGTCCTCATTTACTTCAGTGTTAGACAGGTTTTTGTCCGGTAAAGTAAAATTGCTTTGAGCCCACACCGATCTCGTCCTGGCGCTGTCCCTGGTACAGTGGTTTGACCCTGAAGCGTCGCAGGCTGATGATGTCACCAGGCGTGAGACAGAGGTACCAGTCCAGACACACACTGTTCCACAGAACCACAGACACGCTGCCGGATCCGTCACACACCTCCAAAATGGCCTAGGAACAGAGACAGAGACAACAATGGCAAATAAACTATTTATTTATCCTTTATTTAACCAGGAAAGTCCCACTGAGATTTGGAATCTCATTTTCAGGGGAGTCCTGGCCCCTGAGGGGAGGAGCTTATTGTATGTATGTATATTTATGTATTTTATATTTTTAGTGGAAACTGGAGCACCCAGAGGAAATTTACACAGACACAGGGAGAACATGCAAATTCATCCAATTCAGCATTTGGGAAAAATATGTTAAAAGTGTGGAATGTTTTTCTTTTGTGTGTTTTATTTGACATTTTAGTTATTTATATTAAATATAGTATTATTTGTAACATATTGATGGAATTTGAAGGGCAAGGATAATCTAACCTGTTATATGCACTTTAACGCATTAATCCATTTTAAAGCAGGATTATACTGGTTACCTTGAAAGGACATGCACAGTTCTTCTCCGTTCGGCCGTAGTACATCAGAGCAGACTTCTGGAGGATTCGAACAATGAGCAACTTTTGGGACGTTCCACCAGAAAACCTTGAGAATCTGAGTTTGAGCTCCACTACAGACACAGACGGAACCAGACCTGAGGAGCAAAGACCAAGGTCAGTCCCAATTTTGTCTTGGTTTAGTTCAGGATTAGTCCCAGTTTAGTCCTGAATTATTCCTGGGGATCAGTCTTGGTTTAATCCTTGTGTCATTTTGGTACAGTCCTGGTTTTCTCCTAGTTTAGTCCTGGTTTAGTTTGTCAAATGATTTTAGTTTAGGACATTTCTTCTATAAATACACTTTAACCAATACAAGAATACTAACCCCTGCTCCATCTGAGAGAAAGACATCAGCACATTCTACTAACAAACCAACAATAAAGACCCTGGGAGGGCATCTGACACTTACCTTCTTCCTCTTCCTCGTCTGACTGCTCCTCCTGCTCGGTGGGTGTGGCCCGTCTCCAGTTGTTGCCGTGGGGATCGGTGTTGTTCCATAGTGACAGGAACACACTGCGTTTGGCTCTGAGCGGCAAAACTCCGGCATCACCAACTTTAAAATGGTTACACAAATAATAAAGAAAGGAATTTATTTTTTTATTTAAGTATGCACTATGTAACTTTTATGGTGGAGGTGGCTGCCAATTGCTTGTCTCCATGGAGATGAATTAGTGCTGTGCCTGGAATGTTCCACAGCATGGCCTGTCTTGCATTTATTCAATTACAGGTGTTTCAGTGCTCAAAAATTCTTTCATAAATGTGCATTCTTACTGTGAGCTGGGGTCACCTCTCCACAGATCTGACCTTTAACGTGACCTGGTAAAACCAGTCACTTGCTTGTCTCCAGAGAGATCAATACATTAATGTTTCTTCATTACATCGTCATAGAGACAAACAGATGACAGACCCTCAACCAGAAACAAGCAACATAAGATACAGATTTACCATGAGAATCTGAGCCAGGACTAGACCCAAACCAGCACCATGGACCAGGATCCAGGTCCTGATGAAGACCACAGACCTCCAGAGAGACCAGGCTGAAACTGCGAAAGTGTTAGAGTGTTAAAAGTCAGTTTAAATGCTGCTGTGCTCATTCATTCTTCTGCCTATGAAATAGTCCTCCATAAAAAAGTCAAATTCAGATGGGACCAGACCTAAGGAGCCAAGTCCTGGTTTAGTCCTGGGTTAGCAGTGGTTTAGTTACTGTTTAGTCCTAATTAAGTTCTGGTGTAGTCTTGGTCTAGCCTTGGCTTAGTCCTCTTTAATTGTGCCCATTTTCTTATTCTTTGCTCAGTCCTGGTTTAGTCCTGGGTATACTGTGCTCCATAAAAAATGATTTCACTTTATCTAAAGTTTGTAATCACAATACTGTGTGTAGAATCCCTCAGTCGTCCAGGTAGAATACATGGCAAAAGACCAAATAAACTCTGTCCAGTTGACAAATTAAATTTCTCCTTTTGCCATAATCACAATACTATTCTGAAAAGTCTGGCTAATACTACCACTATCAAAGTACAGTCTCCTACAATGTCCATTGCTCTGATTGGTTACTCTATCTGTCAATCAAAGGTATATGTAAATATGTGGACATTAAAGCTGCAGATTAATGGAAGAATATCACTCACCTGTCTGTATGGGGCGCGGAGTCTGTGTCCTGGGCAGTGGAGCATTCTGGGAGCTGTAGTGCCAAGCTGGTCCTAAAGGTACTGCTCTTTATAACAGATCCACGACAAAGAATGTGTTTTTCTACCAAATGATTGAGAGATGGATCCAACGAGACTCGCAGAAGACAGTCACCATCAAAAAGAGTCAAGTCGTAAAGATCTGAACCTAAAAATAAACATTTAGACTTCACCTGTACATGTGTGTGTGTGGACATTTGGCAACATGCACTGTACTCTAATCTTTTAATTATCTTAGCAAAATATATATCATATCCATAAAAGCAAAATAATTAATGGTAAACAAATCTTTCTCATTTTCCTTTCTGAAATCCAGTATTATAAGAAAACCATCCACTTGTCCTCCAATTCCAAAGCTGTAGGAAATTCTTAAATAATTTAATTTATAAATTTTAACTTTAATATGTGATTTTTGGTTGTGTATGACTTTTGGCTACTCTACTCCTCCACTGGCGTTACCTCTATCGGCCCCTGTCCTGTCTATTTTATTGTTTGCTATTTTTTTGTATAATTTGTATTTATTTATCTTGTGTAATGTCTTGTATATTTTATTTAAAAAAAAAAAAAAAGCATGTACTGTACTCACTATGGAAGACGTTTTGGGGGAAGCACAGGGTTGAACTTTGATCTCTGGTGTAACGTTCCACATCCAAAACTACCAGCTGTTCCCGACACACAACAGGAGACTGACAGAAAATAACAGGAAAAATGAACTCATGAGGATATATTGATGATATTGTGACAATGAATGGACTCTCATTTCACTTAGAAGACCCGGGCCACATTATTACTAACGCTACAGAAATACTACAATGAGATTTTTTTTTCTTGGTTGCAGTTAAAGCTTACAACTAAGAACAACTGAAGGAAGGAAGATTTAGATTTTGACTCTTTGTCCCAGATACAAGGTAAACATGTTCAAATCAAACAGCTTTTATAGTTTTAAGATATTTGTTTTTATTTAAATATGCACTGTGTATGCTTAGATAAATGAGCTTTACATGTTTCTGAGTTTTTATACAGTCTATGGTTTTCTTGTACATATACTGAGAATGAGAAAAACGTGGGTGGTACGGTGGCTGAGTGGCAACACTCATGCCTCACAGCAAGAAGGTTACGGGTTCGATCCCCGGGTCGCCTGGGCCTTTCTGTGTGGAGTTTGCATGTTTCCTCCGGGTACTCCGGTTTCCCCCATCAACCAAAAAACATGCAACACCCCTATGAACAGTTTACAGTCAAGGAATTCCTCCCTCCCTCCTGTGGGCTCACCACCTGCAGAGGGGTTCATAGGGGTCTGGGTCTTGTGCACAGAGTAAGACCCAGCCAGATTAAGCGGGAGAAGATGGATGGAGAAAAACGTGTATGTTTATTCATTTGCAAGTTAAGGCATTGGTAACCCAGGTTCAGTTGTGATTGTAGCATTAAAAAAAAAAACATAAGAGCGTAGGCTACATACAACTGTATACATCTCCTGTAACAAATTTCTTCAAACATATATTATTATCACCTATCTTGACTATTAGCCGTAGCTATCGTTTCAAAGTGTAAATGTAACTTTTACATAATAGTGCTAACAACTGATAAACAGGTGTTTCCTTTAACCAGATTCCAGTCAAACTATGATAAATGTTTGACTGTTTTGATAAACTATGACATATGTTAATCCTATTTCTCTGTTAAATACTTAAAATGACTTTAACTAATATGGTATTACCTTAAATCATACGGTTAGACAGTGTATTCGGCGTTAGATTCGTTCACATAGAGCTTGTTAATTTTAAGTAATATACGATTTGTTTGGTCGAATTGAAGACAAAATTATGCACAACTGCGTCATATTTACAAGTTAAACATTGAACAAATAAAGCACATGAAAAACAAAAGCAAAACTGCTGTAAGAGATCAAAATATTATTGAAAACTGTAATATAATATTAGCAGCATGAGAATAAAGTGTCGTGTGATAAAGAATAAAAGAAAGCCACATTAAAATCGTAAACAATTTAATGAAGTTTGGCGTACGGAGCACAAAACGTATCTTAGCTTGACTTCTGCACCACGAAAATTAGATGATCGGGATTGAATGAAAAGGTTCGGACCTGGTTTCGACCTGGATCTGGTCTGGACTCGGGTCTGGACTCCGGTCTGTTTTGGGATCGGACCAGGGTTCTGTGGAAGACGCAGCCCGCCGCCATGACAGCTGCTTGTAAACACCGCGATGCACTCTGGGAACTAGCGGGCTTTAAAATGATGTTAAAAATGATGTTCATTCAAATTATGAGGGGAAAAAGCTCGTTTATTACAAAATATACCAGATGAAAGCATGATGTGTTCTTTGAGAGGATGATAGAGAAATAACTGTATCAGATGCCCTCCCATACAGTTCATACAGTACAGTTCAGACAGTCAAGTGTCTAAACTGAAATATATTTTTATCCACATCCAAGCCGCTGAAATTGTTGCATTATTTTGGATATTTACTAATGATTAATGTGTATACAGAAATAATGGAGTATTAGTTTGTGGTTGCAACAATTTTCTATTTAATTATTGTGGGAGAAAATGGTAGATTCAAGGCAAACTGTATGCTCCAGAGTAAGAGTAACACACCACACAAGACTAATAACTGTTGAAACTGATTCTTGTGGCTACTATATAAAATAAATATATTTCATCTTAGAGTTTGTGTTGATGAAGACATTGCATTTACTTTGTGCTAGTTTGTTTAATCTGGATAGGCCCAGTAATGTCTAATTACAGGGACACAAACCAGATTAAAACATCCATTACCATAGCGATTTTAAAACTAACTAAGAAAACAAATATCAGAACAGAGACAGTTGGAGTCCTCCACATGATGTTTATTGTTATTGGACACATGTAGATTTTTACGTTGGTCAAAAATCACTCTTTCAATTGATCATTCACTCAAACACAAAACAAATGGAGGGAATATTACAATAAAAAGAATTTAAAAAAGGAGGTTAAAAAAGTTAGTCTTAAAAAAAATCTAGGTCATCCGGAGCGTCCAAGTCTCTGTATTCAATGATGCTGCGCGGGTCTCCTCTCATCCCCCTGAAAAAACAAATATATATGAAGTAAGTGAGAGCAGAGGATGAGAAGGTCAGATGAACCAGAAGATGTAGAGGAGAGAATCAGAAGGAGCAGAAGATTCACCTGGTGCCTCTGGGTTTATTCTGAAAACTTGAGTTTCCCCTGAAAGAGTCGTAGTTTCCTCTCCCTGCTCCAAACTGTGCTGGATACGGGCCTGCACCTTCAAGAAACAGTAAATATACAACTTTAACAAGAATTTTAGCAGACATTTTTCAAAATAAAGAGAGACCCAGAGACGCAACTGTTGGGTTTCCATACTTGTTAAATTAACTTGCATTGATTTCCTGGATACTGATCCAAACTGTAACCACAGTCAAGTAGTCAAATATTGAAGTACTGATTCTGAAATCATCACGCTAAACGATAATATTGAAATACATTTTTACCACGTTCACAATAACCTTTAAGGAGCATAATCAGAGTTGACCTTTATCTAAGTAGATCATATGAAAATGTGACAACAATATATAAAAAGTAGTTAGTCTCAAATGTATCATGCAAGTTAATTATTAGACCATCTACAACTCAACTGTCATCATATCCCAAATCTAAACTTTAAATCATGCTGTTGGTGTAATATTAAAGGATTTACATCATGGAGACCTAACTTTTGTTCCCACAGAGATAAGTCCCCATGAATTAAATGAGAAAGGGTCATTACCAGGGAACCCGGGCATAGGCGGTCTCACTCCAGGAGGGTATCCCAGTATGCTTTGCTGCTGCTGCGGTGACTGACCAGGGAACGGCTGCATCGCTGTAGGAGGAGCTAGAGAGAAAAACAGAAATAAAATATTTAGCATAGATCAGTTGGTAATTGTTGACACTCTCGTTCTTTTGTAACGGGAAATTAGCAATTCCATATTTTTATTTAGTCAACAACATCCAATAATGGTCTTTAAAAAATATTTAAGTGTAACCTTTACTGAAGACACATTATGCTTTTGTCTGCAATACAGTTAAAATCTATCACATCTGTGGATGTTTTATTTTTTAATTTTGAAGATAAGCAATACTGATCTAAAATGGCTGACTTCTTGTTGTTGAAAACAGCGTCCCTGAATTCTTGTACAGATGTTTTACTCAAAAATCCATGAATCACTGTAAATACAAAAGTGAGTAAAAATTTATGTAACGTCAGCTTAGCATAACATATCTCCTTTAATCAATATCGTATCTGCTACTGTCGATAACATGAGCGGCTGTCACCTGGTGGGGGGAGGGGCTTGTTCTCGGGCAGGGCGGGTCTCTTGGGGTCTAAAAGGAAGTTGTTGAAGAATTGTACTTCCTGTCTGACAGCGCCGACTTTTTCTCCGTGTTTGTTGAGGATGTGTTTACGTACAAACTCTGGTGCCTGAAGAGAGAAAATGGTCAGAATTACAGAAGTCCTGGTTCAACTAACTCCAGGTTCAATTCCTAGTCCTTGATTGGGAATCTTGACAGAGTGCACAGTTTGAGTCTCCGTTTGTTCTATCCCAGTTTTTATATTCTTTATGTAGTCTCCAGTTTTTCTATCCTTGTGTGGCTAGATGAATTCTCGTGATATTCACAAACTCACGAGAATTCATCTCGCCACAGACCAATCACAGGGCAGCTTTGTGGTTTGAGTGGAGCCAAAGGTCAAGTGCCCAAAATCAAATGAGTTTGGCATTAGGTTATCAGGTTACAGTTTAAGTCCTGGTCCAGACCTTGAACTTCTTGCCGCTGAGGGGACAGAGCCACTTGTCTTTGCTGAGCTCCTGAGTGTTGGCCGTCAGGAACTTCTCCACCTGAAACAGAAAAGCAAGTGTTAAGGTTAATGTTGTCAGTTTAGTAAAATAACAATTTTGCATGTTCCAAACAGCTACAGTGACATCGTATATCATGGTATTATGCAGTAGACAATGACTTATTGTACCTCCTGTTCGGGGTCCTTCTTCCCCAATCTTGCAGCCTCCTCTTCACTCACAGTTTCAGTCAGACACAAAAGAGGAGCCATGCGCTGATCACACATCTTCAGGTGCTCCGACACTGACCAGTCACAGGGGAGGGAGGAGTATTACATCATCACTCAATGACCAACCAGGAGGCCAAGACAAAACTAGTACTTAACTTGAACTACAAAAGGTCTTAAAGATATACTATGCAACTTTCTAGAGAACATTCAAAACCTTTTCTCCATAGAGATGTCATTTTGCCTGGAATACCTTTACCCAGAATGAGCCTAAACCCTAGACCAGGTCTAAACTAAGACTAAACCAGGCTTTTAAATTCTCAAATTTAAGCAAAACATAGCATAATACAATCTCTCAAAAATAATCCATCTTAAACACAGGGTTAATTGTTGTGTGTCTCACCTTCAGCTGCAGTGATCTTCCCCACGGGTAGGGGGCCCCGCACGTGCATGAGGCCACAGCGATGCGGCATCTCGTCCTCTGCTGGATACTCGCAGAAGTTATAATAATCGACAGAGTGAACGAGACGCAGGTACAAGAGCAACCTGTCCAGCACCTGAGGAAACGACAAAATAGGGTTATGGCTTTTGAGATCATGTACTGTCATATACTGTGCCAGATGCCCTCCCATTGTATAATAATGCTGTATTCCTGTTTAGGCCCAGTACCTGACTTTTTTCCCCACGTCTCTGAACAAAATTTGTGTTGCACTAATACTGATCTATTGTATAAGGTGCCATTGATGTCAGTTAGCATGAAAGTTATGAAAAGCACTTATAAATTCATTGTGGAGAGTGATTAGGATCCTTGATATGCGTTACATAGAATGTAAGGAATAACTAAATAATAAAGGAATAACCACTGCAAACCCTTTATAATACGGTTTTCA
Source organism: Taenioides sp. WSHXM2023 (assembly GCA_029959045.1). Classification (NCBI taxonomy): domain Eukaryota; kingdom Metazoa; phylum Chordata; class Actinopteri; order Gobiiformes; family Gobiidae; genus Taenioides; species Taenioides sp. WSHXM2023. The sequence continues at coordinate 12,711,905 of CM057106.1, read as the reverse complement.
CTCATTTAGACAGTAAAAATTAGGTACAGCATATTTAATCTGCAAATGCTGTGGTGTGGTTGGATTAATATGGCTCAGTAATAAACCAAACCAGAACTAAACTGAATCTAGTGAAAGCATGTTGTGTTTGTGGTCCCACCTGTAGCAGTGTCTCGTCTGTTTCCAGGGAGACCTCTGAGGGGTCTTTAGCTTCATTAGCCTCGTTAGCAGCGACCCCCGTTAGCTCCTCCTCCTCTGCGCTCACCTCCTCAATCAGGTAGTCCGTGATGTTTTTCAAAACCGGGTTGGACTCCATCTGAAACAGGGACTGGAGCTCAGAACAGGACTAAACCAGGACTAAACCTGGACTAATTTGAGACCAACCCAGAACTACACCAGCACTAAGTACTAAGAACTAAACCAGGAAAATCAGGACTAAATCAGGACTAAATCAGGACTAAATCAGGACTAAACCAAGACTAAACCGGGACCAATAGGATCAACCCAGGACTAAGCCAGAACCAACCAAGGAAAAAACAAGAACCAACCAAGAACTAAACCAGGATCAAAACAGGACTATCCCATAACTAAATTTTGACTAAACAAGTGCTACACCAGGACCAATAGGAAAAAAAACAAGGACTAAACCAAGGATTATGTCCAGGACCAACACACCTCAGAGCTCCAGAGTGCCCCCTTCTGGTCCAGGGCATGTATGAGTTTGGCAGAGAGGCGGATGTCATTCCTGATGATGGGTTTGTGGTGAGTGAGTCCGTTCACGCTGCGCACTCGTCTGCACAGGTCTCTGTTCACCACCGGGGCCAGCTCCACATCCTTCAGCTGAAAAGGGGAAAATAAACAAAAAAAAAATTAAAAAGTTGTATTAATTATCAGACTTCCTCTCTCCACATGTACACAGTTTTAATCAGGTATGAGCCAGGTCTACTGCTGGCACTACTACATCTTCCTCCTAAATTGTTACTGTTGTTTTTGTTTTCACCAAAATGATATTTAGTACAAGTCAAATAAACACTGCAGCTTTCTGAAGGTGGCACGTCACCTGCTGTTTGCATGGAAATAGAAATCATACTTGGGAACATTCTCCAAAGAGATACACCATTTTAATGCTCTAGGCAAATTATCCACATTTCCATGGAAACAAGAAGTAAAAATTAGGTTTGTGGAAATGCAAGTCCGCTCACAGTAAAGACGCTTTTTCAGTGCAATAAAAACATCCAAAGTGGCATGGATTAGTCAAGAAAAACACTATTTAAAACTATTTAGACCAATAAAAACACTAGCACTAAACTTATGCTTGTGATTTCTCTTTTAGTTTAACACTTAATATTACAGACGTCTCTAATGCAATTTTTAAAGAAAATAATAAACAATGTGATCACAATTAGATGCAATTCCAATATTGTTCAGCCCAAACTCCTACTAATTCTGTCATTAATCTTTTATCCTTATATAATCCGCCTCCCCTTTGTTTACCCGAATGTTCTGCAGGTTCCAGCAAGTTTCTTTGATGTTCACACTGCGATCGAACGTCACCCAGCAACGGCGGAAAAACCTGAAATATATAATCAAAGTTACTCACAGCTGACAATAAAGTTCCAAACATTTTAAAACTTTTTGAAAACTGACCTCCTTTCTGGTTGAGGGTCGGACAGCGCCACCCGTAGGAATCCTGGATACCTGCGACACAGCTGTAAAGACAAGACAAACATTAAATCATTTTAATAGTGTAACTTAGTCATAATTAAATAATTTTCTTTAATTTCTTTGACAGTTAACTTTTAGGTATAATAAATTGGATTATTCAGGAATTTTAAAAAGAGACCTACTATCCAAAATGATTCATGCATGTTTGAGTAATCCTGTATTGTACTGTATTCAAGACTTGAGTCCTCAGAAAATTACTGTGTATGCATAAATATTTCTTTCTAAATATTAGAAATGACAAAATATCATGTAGATGATGTAAATAGTAAGATGAATAAAGATCTTGGATGCGTACATTGGTGAGCTCCTCCTTGGAAACCTCAGGTGGGATGGTCCGGATAAAGAGTGATGTTGTCAGGTGAAGAGGCCGTGGCTTCGCTGGCCCCTCCTCTTTCTTACTTCTCTCTTTACGCTCTTTTCGTCGCTCTGTAAAAAAACAAAAAAAAAAAAAAACCAACACACACACACACACAATTACAAAATGAAATTTAATTGGGAACACATGAGATTAATATTTAATATTTTAAATTATTATTTTAATCAATCAAGTGCCAGGACTAAATCTGGGATCTCACCGCTGTCAGGCTCCTCCTCCTCGTCTTCCTCGTGTTCTGATTGGTCCTTGTCCGACTGTTCCTTCTCTGACTGGTCAGAGTCTGATTCAGAGGCGCTCCCTTCTCCAGAATCAACAGAGACCCTGCGTTTTCTTTTTCTGCCCTGAAAAAAATCAAAACCAGCAGATGGGTGAAAGGTTCTTAGATTGGGCCCTAAATGTGTGTGAAAAGTTAAAAAAAAAAAAAAAAATTTTTAAAAAGAATCTCAAAACAAATCAAAACTCAAATCAGTAAATGATAAGATTTCTGTTTTTTACAGCCGAAACAGATAATCTAAATATTATATTATTATTATGTATTATATCACCATAGTCACCATATCAGCCATTATATCACCATTTCTCTGATATTTGTTGTTCATTATATAATGATTGTATAAACATAAACAACCTCTTTACCTTCATTACTCTTCTAGTTAGAAATAGCAAAAAATTATAGAAAAATATTGGGGAATATTATCGTTATCGATATATAGGCCTGAGCACCTTTCAGTGTTTAGGTTTTCAGTACTAGTACCTAACAACTATTGTGTTCAGTATCTTTTCCTCTAAAACAGACAATAATAATGGAACATTAAAACTTACCCGTTTCTTCTTGTCCTCTTCTTGTTTCTTCTCTTCCTCCATCTTTTCCTCCTCTCCATTTTGTTTGGTCTCTTCGTTCTCCTTTAGGCAAAAACAAGATAACATGTTAAATAAAACAGAATAAAAAGCCCCTCCTAATTTCACGCAAAGCAATACCATATCCATGGAGACGAGCAGGTGGCGGACATTCTCCCAGAAAAGTTACATAGTGCACCTTTAAATTTCTATGATTCACTATCATAGATATAGTATTCTCATATGATGTGTGTAGAATCCCTCAGTCGTCCAGGTAGAATCCATGGCAAAAGGAGAAATTTAATTTGTCAACTGGACAGAGTTTATTTGGTCGAATACGTTTCGCAGCTCATCCAAGCTGCTTCTTCAGTTCTGAAGAAGCAGCACTGAAGAAGCAGCTTGGATGAGCTGCGAAACGTATTCGACCAAATAAACTCTGTCCAGTTGACAAATTTAATTTCTCCTTTTGCCATTCTCATATGATGTTATTATTTATTTTTCTCTACATGAATGAAAGTATAAATACTACTATATTTTGAAGTTGTGGTACTTATTTGTTCTATTAGCATATTAGTCTAGTACACTCCTCCGTCACCTTTTTGTCTTGATCCTTGGTCTCGGGGCTGGCGTCCGCTGCCTTTGGTTTTTCGTCCGAGGTTCCTGCCTGATCTGAGTCTTTGCTCTCACTTCCTGGTTCTGTTGTAGCCCCGCCCTCTGTCGCTGTACTGGTCCCGCCCTCAGCATCTCCAGCACCAACAGGAGTTTCCAAAACCTGCAGGTCCAGGTCTGTGCCCCCCTCCATCTTTATCACAGCTGAAAAAACAAAACAAAACAAGGACTACATTAGCCACAATGCAGTTCTGGATGTTACTGTAAAACACGTGCCAGCTGAGAAAATGTGTGAAAAAGAGGATAGAGGTAGGACTATGCAATGAAGCAAAGCGAGATATAGTCATTTTTATCGATATGATCAGATTGGGTCTTTTTAATGGAGAGATCTACAGCCAATCCTATGTCAGTAAAATCATGTAGAGTTCAGACTATTAAAGGAATTAAAAACAGAATTGAAACTGAAACACACATATTAAATTAGGTCACACGTTTTTAATCCCATGTTGTTACCCCACATATTAGCATTGAACAAACATATTTCCAACCCATATTCGAAAAGCCAGTTCTGATTTAGCCCCTAGTTTGGTCTTGTCGTGGTCATTTTTTAGTCCAGGTATAGTCCAAGTTAAGTTTTTGTCTTACCTGCGTCCATGAGTTTTACGATCTTGGAGGCATGGTCCATGTCCAGCTTGATGTCATCCAGCCAATGGTTGTCGATCAGGAAGAGGAAAACATCCAATCGGGTCTTGAGCGCGGCCTGAGTCTCCGCCCTCCTGGCTGTGATGTCATCGGGGTGGTATTTGGACCTAAACCACTCGTGCTGTTTGTGCGAGAGGAAAAAGTCCTGCAGCTGCTGCCGCCTGAAATCCAGTTTGTACTGATTGTAACGCTTCACCGCCTCTGTCTCATCCACATTGTCCTCCAGGTTCAGCAGAAAGTCCTGGAATAGAGCAAATAGGCCTGTAGTAAAAAAACAAACAAAAAAACCAAAAACCTCTTGGTCCAAACTGCACTAACAAAACTACACATAAGTGCACGGGAATTCTTGTAAAAAAACAACTATTTATGCAGTACACAGAAGCAATGTATAAAGACTAAACTTGTGAATCATGAGTTCAATATGGCTTTTTTTTTTCATGTAAATACTAAAAAATACCAAATCTTCAGCTAACTCGCTCACTAACTGCTCCTTTCTGCTGTTGTCCCATATAAATCCTTATAATCTAAATAAAATGATTAATTGACTAATACAAATTTTTTTTGATAGACAAAGACACCATAGAGCGATTAATGGATGAAACAACTAAAGGACTATAGCCCTAGAAGAAAGCCATTACAACCAGGTCAAAATCACAGTTTGAAATGGAGCCATGTCAAGGTGTTTTTATAGAGATTTTTCTTCACATTCTAAAATATGAAAACCAGCAAATAAAATAAATAAACTACAAAAACACATTTTGAATTGTCACATCTGGTTCAGTACCTTGAAGCTCCTCATGGTGGGAGGACCTGGAGGGGGCAAGTCTGGATCCATCAAACCCAACCTGTCAGACACTCACATTAATATCACTGTAATTATAGCCCTTCAAAACCATTACACACTTTTAAACAAAAAATATATACCCTAAATGTATATTGATACTTTGCAGATGAATCAGCATAAAATCAGCTCACCTGTTGTAGTTCTGTTAAATAAGTCCCTCTAAAACAACATTACAGTCACAAGCTAGCTAGCATTAAGGTCGCCACACGCTACAGGAGAATTTGCCCGAATTTGGCTATGATTTGCTTCTCCCCAAGTTCAGGGCGGCTTGACCTGACTTTGTGTCCTCATGTGCGAGTTTGAAGGCGCTGCGCTCCTCATGCCTCTGGTGTCAGTGTGACTCTGAGCTGCTCTGTCAGATCATAATCACCAAACTACGGCAACAGCCAATTAACCAGAGTGTCAGGGACAGACTTCTCTGTGTCCATCACGCCGGACACAGAGGTGCAAGATACAAACTCTGTAAATAGCATGAAGTTGTAAATATAAAGTGCAACATCTCATCCATATTACCCATAGAATTTGTCCTCCGCAAATAATGACACACAGTCCACAAAACAGGGCTGTGAATCCAGTTTAAAGTTTCTTTTAAAAGTAAAAAGGCCAGAGTAGTTCCTCACATGTGTCTGTTTACATCCACAAAGCGCGTGGATCAAGGTGAAGCTGCAGATTAGCGATACTACTTCCTGTATACTTTATTGCCAATCTTCTATGCATTAAAAATCATGTATCTGAAGTATTGCACCACTATGTTGTTATCAAAAATAACAACAACATAGTATTGACTTGCATCTAAACAAGAAGTGCAGTGCTCTGACCTTTTGAACACTCAAGAGTCTCAAAGCGAGGCGAGGTGCTCTCACAACTTTGTTTGGCAAATTGGTCATTGTGTCCTTAGGCAAGGCACTTGCACATTGCCTAGTATGAAAGTGGTGTGTGCATGAGTGATGGTGGTGGTTGGAGGGGCCGATGGCGCAGATTGGCGTCAGTCTGCCCCAGGGCAGCTGTGGTTACAATAGTAGCTCACCACTACTGAGTGTGGAGTGAATGAATAATGCTCTGTAAAGCGTCTTTGAGTGTCCAGAAAAATGCTATATAAAACTGATGCAATAATAATAATAATAATAATAATAATAATAATAATAATAATAATAATAATGTGTGTAGAATCCCTCAGTCGTCCAGGTAGAATCCATGGCAAAAGGAGAAATTTAATTTGTCAACTGGACAGAGTACGTTTCGCAGCTCATCCAAGCTGCTTCTTCAGTTCTGGTCAGATGCTGGTGGACACTGCTTTATATCTGCTTGAAGGGAGGAGCTTAATTACAATGAAAATTACTCTGAGACAACACATATTTGTTAGTTATGTGGGTCTATTCAATATGATGTTTCCAAAAAACTACAGAGGATCTTCAGACAACATGAAATCCCAGTCTATTTCAAACCCACAAACACTTTAAGACAAAAACTGGTCCATCCTAAGGACAAAACACCGAGCCACAAACAAAGCAATGTGGTCTACTCCATTCAGTGTAGTGAAGACTGCAGTGAGCGCTACATTGGAGAAACAAAACAGCCACTTCACAAAAGGATGTATCAACACAGACGGGAAAACCAGGGTGGGCCGCAATCTGCCGTACATCTCCACCTAAAAGCCACAGGCCACTCCTTTGAGGACAGCGAGGTCCAGATCTTGGCCAGAGAAAAGAACTGGTTTGAGAGGGGAGTTAAAGAGGCTATTTTTGTCAAGAAAGAGAATCCTTCCTTGAACAGAAATGGAGGTCTCAGACATCATTTGTCTCCCATCTATAACTCTATCCTCCTAAATCAAAACAAACAGAGAAAACAACGGGACTAGCCAGGACATGTCCAGAGGTGTGAAAACACCATCATGGCCCTGAATGGATATGCTAACTACTCCCCCACTCCCACTCCATATTGAATAGACTCACCTAACTAACAGAAACTGTAAACACTCCATATTGAACAGACACACCTAACTAAGAGAAACTGTAAACAAATATGTGTTGTCTCAGAGTAATTTCATTGTAATTAGCTCCTCCCTTCAAGCAGATATAAAGCAGTGTCCACCAGCATCTGACCAGAACTGAAGAAGCAGCTTGGATGAGCTGCGAAACATATTCAACCAAATAAACTCTGTCCAGTTGACAAATTAAATTTCTCCTTTTGCCAATAATAATAATAATAATAATATTTGTAGTGTATGTGGTACGCAGCCATATCCTGATGCAGTCTTTGTGATTGGAGATTTAAAATCTCATAAGATTCTCCTTATCTCTGTGGTGTGCGCTTTTTGACGCATGTTTAAAAATCCTGCAGTATGTGGCAGCCTTTAGCCAACATTTCTTCAGTTAGTCACACCTCACACTTAAACAAACAGGAAGTATCTAAAAATATCAGGCTGTGTTTGTATTGTGTCACCATGGTACCTGCTGAATATTCCATCACAGAGATACATGCAGTCTCTCCTCATCATGATGTCACTGCAAAGTATCAATAATTCAACATGAACCACCCAGTGCCATTTACCCCCTGGTGCTGTCGTACCTTCCCTGCAGGGGGTGTCCATGTGGAGGGGGCAGGTGGGGCAGCTCGGGGGGCCAGTGGGGGCCTCCAGGAAATGGAGGCCCTCCATATGGCATGTCATATCTGTATGGCTCCCCCCGGTGGTCATCCCTGAGAAAACAAAGGATACAGTCAGAGGGGTGGGCTTTACCCATACAAATCAGTACACACATACTGGGTTTCCAAGCTTTTTGGGGCCATTATATTAACTTATATGCACTTCCTGGAGACTGATCCTAACCTTCCAGTCACTAATTGCCTAATTGTAACCTAAATCTACTATGCATATGACAATTTTTTATGATTTTCTCATTTTTACTTACTCTGGTGGGATAATAGATATTGTTCATGTACATATAAACAATAGCTCTACACCAATCAAGAGGCAATTTGCAAAGAAAAGTTGAAAGATATGTAGAAAATTACAGGAAGTAGAGAAACATACAGATGATCACTTCTAAAATCTGAAGCTCCTCTGAAAGGGGCCCCTACACCAGCATTTGAAGGACATAACTTTAGTAGCCCAATCATTTATTTGATTGTACACAGTAGATTGTACTGACCAGTCCCTCCTCATGCGTTTGTGCTGCGGGCTCATGTGTCTGGGTGGAGAGAAGCGCTCCCTCCGTCCTCTGTCATACTCTCTCCTGCGCTCACGGCCACGATCCCAGTCCCTGAACGCACCACAGAAAATACAGCAGTCAGTAAACATGCCACATTGAAAAGAATGAAAAAAGAAATGAGCACTTCAAGGTAGTGTTGTCACGATCAAACTCTATTTTGATACTAAGGAATAGACTCGAGACCACGATGATGATAAAAAAAACTCTTTATATTAGACAATGTAATTTTAACATTAAACCATACTACTTCCCTTTATATTAACATGTGGCCTTGTATCTGCATAATCCCACAGTTGTCCAGATGTATAGTAGTCCATGGATGTATAGTAGGCTATGTGGTCGTATTCTTACTGATGCAGCTCAAGGTCATTCTAAAGCTATTTAGGCAAGGTTCATTTCTGTCCTGTGAATGTGACTTTCTTAGTATCAGTACCTACTCAAATGAGTATCTAGTTTCATTACTAGTTTTAGTATCCATTAGTATCTAATTTCAATACTTTTAATAAAGTATTGAAAATCTGGCGATGTGAATCATTTCATTCGAGCACTTTTGAGTAATTATGCATATTTAATAACTACAATAATGGTCACTTCTACTTTTATCAGGGCTGGAAATCACAGGGTCCCTCATGATGAGATACCATGATATGGCAAAATATGGCTATAATATAATAAGCAACAAAATTGCAGTGCTGCCACAGCTTATTTTGTGAAATGTACCAAACAATACGTCACCACATCACTCCCTCAACACTTCATACACAAACAAGGTAAGGGAACTGTCTTGACGTGTCCAAAAACAGTACAGTACACTGAGGCAGGAGCTGGGATTTCACAGCTCCCTCTTCATTTGTGCAGTTTAACCCTTATTTACAGCATTAGTGACAGACTAGTCATACCTCTCAGGCCAGTCATCTCGCCTCCTCTCCTCTCGCTCTCTGGACCTTTCCATGTCGCTTCTCTCCCTCCGGAATTTATCCCGACGCCTACGGTCCAATTCATCGTCACTGTCGCCCATTTCTGCTCAGAGAAGACACATTTACTCACAATAACCTAAACAGGATAATAAATGATCAGGATAATAAAAGAGAGGACGGTTAGGGTTAGAATTTGACGTGTGTGTTGGAGTCTGCAGTCTTTCTAACGATTAATAATCATAAAACTAGTAATTATTACTTTAATAGTGGATTATACTAACTGGTCGTTGCAGCACAAACTACGGTTCAAATATCTGCGGCAAACTTCTATCTTCTCTTGAATTTGGGGTAAATATCTCTGAAATATGAACTTCACCTATGTTAATAGCATGTTTACATTGCCTCGGTTAAAAAAATATATCTCATCTTCACAAAATAGTTCACTTTAATGAATGAATGAACAGCTACAAAACAATAGCCTCTTTAGCATTTAGCATCACATTTAAATGCACTGATATCGACACAATAGTGGTCCCTAAACAAATGCAGATTAAACAAGTATTCGTTTTAAATGTGTGAATTTAAGTAAAATAAATTCTACTGAATGTTTAAAGGGTAAAAAGTGCACATCTGGGGAGTTCATTTGCAGCTAGAAGTGGTGGGTTAGCACAACAGCTAACGGCGCTAACATTTCACCTCACTGTACTAATTTAATCGTTTGAATGTATGTTTTCTACGATCTGTGATGAGAGACTGAGTGTAAAAGGAACAGATCTGTGAGTTTTACCTGAGGTTTTGGGGGTTTATGGAGGGAAACAGAGGGAAAAGCGGTGAGAAGAGGCTAAAACAGGAGCCGAGGACCCGTGGAGCGCACACACAGGAACCTCGGTTGCCAGAGAGCAACAAGCGACCAAAGCATTGGAAAAAAAAGACCAAAAAAAAAAAAAAAAAAGCGATCCCAACAACATGATGTTTGTCTGCGCTGCATATGCCAATGAGATGCGCATATTTTAATAGCATATTTAACATAAAAACTGAAATATATAAAACAATAAATTATCTGTAAACCTATATATTTTTTTATCTTTACTAGTTGTATTATCACTGACCGGAAAAATGCCCAAATCTCCTATTTTATGACGTGAAAAATGCCGGTCAGTAGTAAGCCCAAAAATCGCAATCTCCAGCTCTCAAAATATACAAGCGACTTTCCCAAAAAAAAAAAAAAAAAAAAGAATAAATAAAAAAGTTGATATAAAGTAGCAGACTTGGCAACTCTGCCGGGGACACTTCCGCTGAAACAGATCAGACAGCGCCTCCAGCGGCCAACAGCGGGTGGTTCAGAGTTTTCTCTATTTTTTCCGCCTAGATCCATTTTCAAGGTAAACCGTTTTTATTGTAATAACAGAATTAATAATAACAAACGAGAAACAAGTTCATAATAACATAAGGTCATTAAAATATTTGACGCAAAACACACACACAAGAATAGTTAGATGATTACAAAATAAAATCAGGGCAGACTCAAGACACATACCTTGTTAAGCAAGATAACAAAATACAAAAGTTTCCCCCTCCTCACTAGAGTTATTTCTTGATAATATCTAGGTTTTTAATAGAGTTTATGTTTGTTACATTTTCATGGGCGTCAATAGGGCCTGCTGTTTTTTTTTTTTATATATTGATAATTTAAATTGCGGTTTATTGTTGGCATTTCTTGCTTGCTTTGATAATTTCTTATATAATAGCTTAACACATTTTCTGCATTATTATAATTTAAAATATTATTTTAAAGTAATATTGCAGAGGGTAGACTAGCCAAAAAAAAATTACTCAAGTAAAAGTATTTTGAAGGACAAAACATAAAATAATGCATAAAAGCTTGTATTTTCAAAGGATAGACATAAAATCTACTAATGCTAATTATATCTGAAGGAGTGGTGAAAGAAATACAAATATTAAATTTAAAATAACTTTATATTGTCAACATAAAGCTTTTTTGTTACTTGTAGACTTACTCACAATGGGAATAGCAGTAACATTCTTTACTCAAGTAAGAGTACAGTTACTCATATAGGAGTAAAAGTATGCTGCTAAAAAAGCAATCTGAAAAGTACAATCTCTTTAAAAAGTTACTGAAGTAAATGTAACTGAGTACTCACCTCTACATAACTCTGGTCATATTGGAACTTTCAAGTTTGGTTCTCACTGTGGAGCCTAATCTCACACGTAGGATCATACAGGCTAATTATCAACACTTTTTTTTTGAAGACTGTGTTTAACAGAGAAGAGTGAACTTTTTTCAACGTTGATAGGCCCAGTAATTACAGATATATTAACCATAAACCAGGACAAAACTTATGCATTTCTTTTCTGCCATTTTGACCTGTCCCTTAAGACTAAATAAAGTCAGGGTTGGCACTTCAGTTTCGGTCTAAACCAAGTCTAAACCAAGTCTAAACCAAGTCTAAACCAAGTCTAAACTAAGTCTAAATCAGAACTTAACAAGAACTAAAAACCCTAAAACGTCTTACTCAGATCTTGGCAGGTGGTCTGTACTGTTTATCTTAATTTGTGGTTAGAACAGGATTTCCTCAGTTGGACTTGCTGCTGCACAATGAAGTGCCCGCTTTTGATTCTCTGTGAGTAGAATTCACACTGTAAATGTTATTAGTAAATGTGCATTTCCATCAGATTTTCTTTAATTTTGTTTTTAGGGGTGGTGACTGTGAACTTTGAAGTTGTCCATGGTCGAGGTATGTCTCAACTAAACCCTAACTAATTCTTTTCCACCTCGAGATGCAGGCAGATTATCAAAATATTGTTAATACTATGAAAGTTGTTTTGAATAAATGCATATATATTGAATATATTGTATAAAAAATATCTGAAGAAACAGATTATTAAAAGTATATTTCAGTATTTTTGTGGGCAATTTTAGTCTGGTTTTAGTCCAGTTTTAGTAATTTTGATCAGGTTAAGTCCTGTTTTTGTTCTGGTTAACTCCTGGTTTAGCTTTAGTCTTGGTTTAGTCCTATTTTAGTCTATATTTAGTCCTGTTTTAGTTTTGGTTTAGACTGAAACTCAAATAATTTTGTGTCAAAAAGTTAGTGAGTAGTGGAGGAAGTGACAGTGACGCTGAATATCATTAACCAAGTAACACAACAACAAAATAATAAACCAAAACAGACTTTTTTTTTCAGAAGCCTGGTTTAGTCCTGGTTTAGACCTGGTTTAAGTATTTTTGGGGCCTAGTTTGAATGTTCATGTAAATCTGGTTTGGTCTTGCTCTGGCCCTGGGTTAGCCCTGCTCTGCCCCAGGTTTAGTTTCAGGTTTATTCCTAGATTAGTCCCAGTTTTGATGTGAATGCACTCTAAGAATCTGTTATGTTGACCTTGGCTTTGTTGATCCTCTCTTCTGTAGCCTCTGTAAAGGTGACACCAAACGTGGCCCAGTTCTGGGAGTACCACAATGTCTCTGTGAGCTGTGAGGACTTCGGACCTGACTGGACTGTGTGGAGGTTCACCAAGAGGTTTGTAAAGTCTAACTCTTTGACTCTGCTCCTGTCTGCTCCTGTCTACACCTCTGGCTCTGCTCCTGTGGCTCTGCTCCTGTCTAAACCTGTGTGTATTTCAGCGGGGACTTATCAGGATGTGGGTCCGGATGGGGAAAGATCAGGACTTCGGGCTGTCATCTGAATGTAAAACATTACGACTCTGGAATTTACTGGTGCGAATCCAAGTATCGAGAGAGCAGTGACACCATCAACATCACTATAACCGGTGAGGCCTGTTTTAGACCTGGTTTAGACCTGGTTTAGACCTAGTTTTGTCCTAGTTTAGTCCTGGTTTTAGAGTACTCTGAAGCTGCATTAGAGGGTTTGGACAGGAAGTAGTAGTGAGTTCAAAAACAGAATACCTCTATCTATGTCATCAACACAGAAAATCCCTAGTTTCAATCTTAATTAAGCGAAATAAAGGTGTTTTTCCCCTATTTATAACTATAGTGCAATTTAAACACTCTGTGAACATTATCATTGTAAGATAACAGTTACGGAATTACCTCTACATATTCAACTTTCAGCTTTATTATTGTCCCAAAGGGAAATTGGTGTGCAGCAGTGTCAGACACACAATAGATATACAATACAATTCAATAATATACTTAACCGCATCTTAAGCTTATGCTCAACAATGCAGACATACATTTTCTTAGAAATAGGTCAAAAAGAACAGGAAATGTAACCACATTTCACCATGACTGATCCAAGCTATAAGAGAGCGTACATCCTGTATGTTATGGTTTTAGAAATAAAGGAAGTCCGAGCTCTCTGAGTTCTGAGCAATTTCAGACGCCGCCCAGAAGGAAGGAGGTTAAACTCCTCAAAGAGCAGGTGGTCAGGGCTTTCCATTATTTGTTGGGCCTTGCAAATTACCCTTCTGGAGTAGATGTCGTGCAGCTGGGACTGCTGTAAGCCTACAATTTTACCTACCACTTTGACCAACTGAGCCAGACAATTTCTACAAGACACAGAGAGGGCACTGAACCAACAAACAATACAAAATGCAAGAATAGATTCAATAAAACTGATTTTTTAAAAAAAGGGTCATAGCAACATTACTGACGTTAAAAGAATTCATTTTCCTTAAAAAGAACAGTCTTTGCTGCACTTTCTTGCAGATGGCATCAGTGGTTGGTTCAAAGCCTAGGCCACTGTCAATAATTGTCTTCAGGTATTTATATTCAGAGACAAACTCAACTTCTTCCCTGAATTACAGGATGAGCTGACTTTTAAAGGTCTACCAGCATGTCTTTAGTCTTTGACACATTAATAGACAAATAAAAGCATTCACCATTCAATAAAATCATCCACCACAGGTCCGTGACTATTCTCACTGTGTGTTAAGAGACTCACAATTACTGTATCATCTGCAAATTTCAGGACGTGCCTGTTATTAAATGCACTTCTGCAGTCATTGGTATACAAAATAAAAAGCAAGAATGATAACGTGCAACCCTGTGGAGATCCAGTGGAACAATACAGTCTCGAGGACATGACACCATTTATTTTAACACACGTCCTACATGATAAAAAATCCACAACAAGGTTAAAATCCAAATTGAAAAAGGAGATCAGTTTCTCAGCCAGTAGATAAGGCTGAATAGTATTGAAGGCTGAAGAGAAGTCTATGAACAGAAGCCGAGTGTGGCTTTTGGGAGCTTCCAGATGCCCCACTAGTAGATTCAACAAGGTCAATAAGTCATATCGGCTGCATGTCGAACTAGGAAGTAAAATTATACATACATACATTTCACAGAACTTAAAAAATAGAGAAAACAAGTCGTATGCACTTTAAGGTTAAGGTACACTTTATTGCCTCTTTATCGTCATCTGCATTTGACTCATCTGTCAGTGTAAATATTTTTATATTTTATATTTATTTATACCACGCATTTCATACATAGGGTAACTCAGTGTGCAGCGCCCGGAGACCCATCTCAGACTTTAATCTAGAACTACCTTAGCTGCAGGAAGTCTGAACTTTGAGAGGTATGTACTCAGGTTAAGAACAGTTTTATGGGTTTCTTTTCGGGTCCAAAATGGTGAACTTGTTTATAATAACCAGTTCCTATTGGACTGCCAAAGGTGCCTCCATAAAAGATGGACATGTTTGTTGAATAGGTGAGAGAGGCTTTTGCTTTAAAACTTTAATTACAACACTCCACACAAGGTGGATTCATGTGCCACATGAACATGTAACATGTTCTCACCATCAATGTATGCCTTTATCATTTTATTTGTATTTATAGGTCCTGCTTACGTCCTTGTTTTGTCCTCAGGAGGTCCTGTGATCCTGGAGACTCCGGTTCGGGTAGAGGAGGGGCTGGAGGTGGTTCTGAGGTGCAGATTCAAATCTGGAGCCCAGGACCCAAAAGTGGACTTCTACAGAGACGAGATCCTTGTCAAGTCCAGTCCTGAACCTCAGATCACCATCAGGTTCAGCAGAGCCCAGCAGGGGGCGTACACCTGCAAGGACAAGGACAACAGTCATCGCTCTCTACCAGTACACATGTATCTGCAAGGTTAGTCCTGGTTCCCCTGATTAAAAGTACACCATGTAACTTTTATGATGGAGGGTTGAAACACACACTAGAAAAGTTGGCCTGTGCCCCATTAAGACAGCTCTGATGATGAATTTCTTTGTCTCCATCATGTAAACACATTCATGTAGACTTGGATTTTTCTTTTTAAGAAGTGTATGAAGTGAGCCGACAGTTAGCCTTAAATAGAGAAAATGAATCATGATATGACGAAGTGACTAAAATAGTAGATCATCATATGGATGAGATCACAATTAGATTTTTATCACCATAAAACATAGACTTATTCAGTCATAGGTTGAGATTTTGAGCAGGTCTCTCTTCACAGATGACTCTCCAGCTCCGGTGCTGATCCTGAGACCGGACTCAGATCAGTTCTTTGAGTACAGCTATGTGAACTTCTCCTGTGAGCCGCACAGTGAGGGCTGGACTGTGCAACGCCACAAGCCCAAAACCGGGTCCAAAACCGGGTCCAAAACTGGGTCTCAGTGCGGGCTGGACTGGGGCTCCAGCGTACCTGGGTTTGTCTGTGTACTCAGCTTTGCCAAGAGACTAGACAGCACCATCTACTGGTGCGGCAAGAACACACGACGCAGCAACTCTGTCCAGCTGCTGGTCAAAGGTAAGTGTCCTGGTGCAGTCCTGGTTTAATCCTGGTTTAGTCTCAGACTGGGATGGGGCTACTTTTGAAAATAGTTTGACACCAGTAATTGAATTCTATTTAAAGAGCCTGTACACAGTTTATTTCCATGTAGCCTATTTGAGCAAAGCTTGTATTGTCCTGGGACAAATATATTGTATAAGCAGCTCTTAAGGTCAAAATAAGTCTGCTGTGTACTGTATGCATCTGATTAGAGAGCTTATTATTATCCGAGAATAAGGAAATGCGTGATTAGCATGCTAGTTGTTAGCTTTACACTGACAACAAATCAGGTACAGTGCCTTTAACATTATTAGCATATAAACTACCTATTTTTTATCTGTTACCTCTCTCACTCCCCTCCACCCTCTGTCTTTCTCAGACAGCGGCGTGGTCCTGCAGGTGCCTCTGCTCCCTGTCTCTCCGGGACAAACTGTCAGTCTGACCTGTCAACATCACACTGACACCACCCTCCCAGCACGTTTCTATAGAGACGGACACTTTCTGTCAGAGTGGCCTGCAGGGAAGATGGTCCTCCAGCCGGTGGCATCATCTGACGAAGGCCTGTACCAGTGTGAGATGGGAGGACAGAAGTCGCAACCCAGTCCACTCAGGGTCAGAGCAGGTTGGTACTTAATATTAAAGGTCCTATATTACACAAAATTGACTCTTATCAGATTTAAGCGATGCTAGAATGTGGCTGCCTCCTCAAAAACACACCCAGAGTCACTTTTTTTCATTCACACATTTGAGTAAGCCTTTATTATTAGTCTGTGTACATTGCAACAGCTCAACACCTACCTTTTACCTTTTGTTCAGTATAGACTGGCCATGGAATGAAATTATCCAAATGATACTAATGAAGGTGTATGGAAACACAAAAACTGTGTTTTTAAACTCCACATGACATCACAAGGTGGAACAGAGGGTTTTTTTCTGGTTGAAAGAAGAACAAAACTCAACTCCAGCTGTGTTTCTGATGAGGAAACGACATTATAACATTGATCAGAAAATATTAGGCCCTTAAAAGGAGGAATAATATGCAAACTCATCTTTTAGAGCTTTTAAACATGTTATAATTATTTTCTGTTCTCATTTACCCTCTCAAATTTCATGCATGTTTGAATAATCCTTATGCTCCACTTCTCTGTACTTGTCCGATTGTTTTTTGTTTTTTTTGTTTTTTTTCTGCTGATACACGTAGAATTTGGCAGTGTCGTGAAGCCATTTTTGTACAAATGAAAACGAGTGATTTGCAGCTATCCATAGGGGCTGACCGTATGAGGCACTTTGTTGTGATGATGTTTATGGTGAGGTACTGTAAAGAGGCAGATGGGAATCGACTCTGCATTATCCAATTTCAGAAAATTCGCAATTACATATTTTTCCCAAATAATTCAGCTGTAATCTAGGCCTGTATAATACATCATTGGTGTATTCTGATTGTACATGTTTACTCCTGATTCCAAGACAACAAAAAAAAACAGAACCTAAACCTCACTTTTCTTCTTCTTTTTCTCATCTGTTGTAGCCGAACTCCCTCCCGACTCGCTCCAGTCTGGTCTCTCTCCTTTTCTCTTCAGGTACATAATCGTGTTCTCGCCGTACGTCGCCTCCACTGTGCTCTTCATCATCATCTACAGGGAGGCAGGTGAGTTACACGCCAAATCCTGTTGAACTGTTGGAGCTGCTGTTTTCTCTGTTTTGGTTTCTCTGTTCAATCAATCAGTTAGAAAGTGCATATGACATTGAGATATTACATGTAGTAACTATTTACCATAGCTTTACATCAGTTTCTGGGGAAAAAAAGTTGAAAAGAAAAATACAAAAATACAGGAAGTAGTGATGTATGTCACATTTGCTGCATGTCCAATCTATGGATTTATTAAAATAACCAACCAGGAAGTACAATGAACTTGTTAAATTCAAAAACATTCAACATTTGAAAAGCAGATGGCAATTGTTACAGTAAGAAAGTAAACATAGTAGTTAAGAATGGGCGGCTGAAACATGTCAAAGAATTGGTAGAAATTTCAATATTGGAAACAAATAGTGACAGTGCAGTTTGCTCAAATACTAGATCTACAGAGGCTGAATGATTTGGGGAAAATATTGAATTGTAATTTTTCTGACAAGCATTGCATTTACAATTAGATGTGAGATTTATGTTTTAATAACAGGGTTCTGTACAAAGATTTTACAGATTTTAAACACATCCAAAAGAACTGACAAAAGACTAAATATAAACTGACAAACTAATACATGTTTGTACAGATCAAAACTACAAGGTTAGCAGTTTTATGCAGAATAAGATATATAAGGATATTTCATTTGTGGAGGAAATTATGGTACTTAAGAAACTGTAGCTTTTGTGATTTGGTAATTGCATCCATTCAAATTGTGATTGTGATTAATCTTGTCTCCTGTTTTTTAATTATTACAGAGGGATCAGTCGTTCAGACAAGGCAGAGGAGGAGAGAGTTCAACCTTCAGGACCCTCAGTATGACGACGTGATACCAGATGTCACCACTGAGTACCAGTTCTGACCAGGATTGCCAGATTTTCAGACAGAAACAAGTGACGAAGCCTTTGAAAAAAGAGCCCAAAACTAACGGCTCAAGCCCTACAAAAGGAAGCCCCCCACATGTGCGTCTCTGCTGATAAGATCTTTAAAACATTAACAAGTTGTGTTTCAGTCATTGCTACAAAGTGGTCAGTACTGAGTCTAAAAGAACTAAAAGAGGATAAAAAACATCTTTTTTATGAGGTGAAAGCAAAGTGCCAAGCATATTTTAGCACATTTCTGATGCATGTTTCAAATATGTTATATTCTTACCAATAAATGCCAAAAAATATATATCCCCTATTCTTTTTTTCCATCATCATCCACCCCCAGCTCCATCTATTCATAAAGGCATTTCACCAACAAGAAGCAGATTTTCATGCAGTTGCTTTTATTGTCAAAACATGGATAAAGGACATTTTTAACCCTACATGTATGAACCCTTTTATTCATTTTTTGCGCACAAAAAAAGAGAAAGAAGAGCAGTTTAATAATAATAAATGTAAATGTATACAATAGGTTGGGTTCACATGACATCAAAACTTCTAGAATACCTATAGTTTAAACTGAGCTGGAGGACAGGTCAGAATCCTAAAAAAATGCAGATTTGTTGAGCTGGTTTATGGTTAATATCTATGTAATTACTGGACCTATCCACATGAAACAGAAACTGGCTCCAAGTTCAACGTCTTTTCTGTCACTATAAACAAACAAAAGTTAAATTATTTTTTCACGGTAGCTAAAGGAAGTGGTGCCATTGCTCGTGATTGTTGTCAACTGAAAGAATATTAAATAAATAGATTCATATTGCAAGTGTGTGGAGCATATCCCAAACAAATCATGGTAAGGTTCAACATTTGTGGATTTCTATTTTCGATATTTCTTTCATAAACAGTGAATTTCCCAAAGAGTTATATAAGTTATAAGCACACCATCTGAGATATTAATTTTAGTTTGCTTTGTTTTTGACACTCACCGTCCCCTCTCCCTTTGCTCTCTGTGCTAAGTCACTCCCCATTCAGAGCACTATCACAACACAATCAATCCTGCTAATGAAACTAATGCACATCGCATCAGGTTTGTAAAGTTATAGGTTCAGATACAGCTAGCAATAGAGAGATCACTAAATAACTCAAACATGCATGGATGACATAAAACCACTTCAAGCATGTTTTTGATGAGGGAATGTCATAACGTCATCACGTATGGTAGAAACGTCATAATGTATGGTAGAAAGCTCCAGAAAGTAGATTTGGCATAATACCCCCTCTTTAAATATTACTGGCCTGTAGAATGTTGTGATGTCATTGAAATTCAACTGTCAAAATTAAAATAATGTCTAAATGTAGCTGTGATTTTGTCCAGTTCAGTCTCGCTCTCCACTCAGTGCACAGTGGCCTCGTGGTAGTCTCTTACATGCTTAAGCCTGAATGATTTTGTGCAGCGTCTGCACTCAAACGGCTTCTCTCCTGTGTGGATCATTTCATGTTTTCTCAAATTACTGTTATCGTTGAACCGTTTCCCACATTCCTGACATTCAAATGGCTTTAAACCTGAATGCCTCACAGTGTGCAGTTTTAAATTCTGCACAGTTTTGAATCTTTTTCCGCATTGCTCACACCTGAATGGCCTCTCAAACTCATTTTCCTCCATTTGTTTCTGCACATTTTTGGGTTTGGTATGCATCTCTATGTGCTTCTGTAATGTGGCATTTACAACAAAAGCTTTTCCACAAATATTACAAACAAATGGAAATTCTTCTCTGTGGCGCATCTCATGTTGCTGCCAGTGCTGTTTGATCCTAAATGTCTTTCCACATTCTGAACAGCTGAAAGGTTTTTCCCCTGTATGGATCATCACATGTTTTCTCAAATTACTTCCATTACTAAACTTTTTGTGACACACTTTACATTCAAATAATTTCTCTTTGTTGTGGGTATTTTTATGTTCATTTAAAAGTTGTTTCAGTCTAAACTGCTTGGGACACTGGTCACAGTGATACGGTAGTACATCCAAGTGAGATCTTTTGTGCTCCGTCAATTTAACATGAAATTTAAATGTTTTCCCACAAAGTTCACAGCAGTATGGCCTTTCATCGCTGTGGCTTCGTAAATGTTTCTCTAAATCACCTTTTCGTACAAACGTTTTGTGGCAGGTTTTGCATTCAAAGTCTCTGTTTCCGTTGTGAGTGACTTGGTGATCCTTCAGGGAACCTTTTCGGCCAAATTTCTTTCCGCAGATTTGACAAGAATATTTTCTGACCCCGGAGTGAATGACCAGGTGCTGTTTCAGAAGTGCAGCACGGTGAAAGCTCTTGTTACATGTGGGGCAGACGTACTCCATTCCTTTGACTCTAAACACAGGTTCTGGAAAAAAGATTCAACAATATATATTTTACTATTTTACTAACACGTCTGTCATCTTATGTAACACTCATCTTTCAGTATACTTGCGAAATAAATAATCAGATTAACATGTAATGATAAACAATACATAACAGCTAGTAGTAACAGTACTCGTAGTAGAAGTAGTAGTAGAAGTAGTAGTAGTAGTAGTAGTAGTAGTAGTACCTTGGTCATATGAATCCTGGACACAATCATTCATTTCCTTCACCTCTACCTCCATGACTTTGAGATCCCACTCAACATCGCCCCTCTCTGGCTCAAAGTCTGTAATTGCAGTCAGATCCACAATATGACTTTCAGGTCCTAGATTCTACTATATTAACTTTTGAGGTTGCAGTATATAAAGCTGTTTGCTTTATTTCACAAATTTCTTAACAATTTGCTTTAAGGATTCTGCTCCATCATAAGAAAGAAGTCCTGTAGGGTTGAAACAAGTTAATTCGTTAATCACAACTAATCTAAACTAAAATAGTTATTAAAATTGTCTAAGGAGAGATTTTATTACCCCTTGAGGGCAGGAATTAAACACAGGAAATTTGTAAAATTTGGTCTATGACTTTTCTTCTGATAACTAGTACACTCATCAAAATAATAACCTCTAGATGACTCAATTAACAAAATCATTGTTAGTTGTTGCCCTAAAGGTACAGCCCTGGTTTAGAGCCAGAGAACGCACCTTCATCCTGTAAATTCTCATCTTGGCAAAAAATTGAAATAAAACCATCGTTGCACTTCATCTCATCCTCCACACTGAGTCCAGTAAACCTCCTCTCAGCAAAGATAGATGCATCTGAGGAAAAAAAAAAACTGGGCTAAATCAGAACTAAACATAGTCTAAATCAGAACTAAAGCAGGTCAAATCAGGACTAACCTTGAACATCAAGTTTTTGCTCAAAACTGCTGTATTCTGGAACTTTTAAAAAGTCAAACAACACAACAACAGGTATTTTAAGTTCCATGTTGTTCTCTGGATCCATTCTTCCTAAAAATACAGTCATTCATTCAGATGAAATACAATGTAAAAATAACAATGTATTCTACTGATTGAGTAATGCAAAATGCCCATCAAATGTTATGATATCATAGAAATAACTAAATAAGCTGATAGTGGCTCAAGTTCAAGAGAAGTCTTAATTGGTTGCACGGTGGGAAAAAAAAAACTACTTAACTACTTATTTTGAATTTTAGTATAGTATTTTTTTTAGTCTTTGTTAAAATATTGTAATGTGTGAGCTACTATGTTCAAGTAATTTCTCTTGTAGCTCATCTAAGTTTCTATAAGTAGTTTACTCCTGTTGTGCCACTGGGCATTATATTTTTACCTGGGTGAAGATGGTGTCTGAGGATGTTATTACCAAATTATTATCATTAAGAAATAATAATAATTTGCCAATCTGAGGGTCCCTTAAAAAGTCAAGCAACGACTGCCATTATAGGATTCATTCCATTTGAGTATTTTGCGTGCAAGGAAAAAAAAAAAGTAAATAAATAAAAATTCCTGAAGCTAAATGCGAAAATGTGCGTTATAATGAGTAAGTTTATCAAATAAACAGAGCACAACACAGCAAGTTGTTACATATAATGCAACAGTAGTCTAAGTCCAATAAATATTGTTATGCTTTACGCCATATTTAACATTATATACCAATTAGACACGCAGCGTTATAGGGAACATAGCAATAAATACAAAACCATTTGGCTATTCAACATACTGATGAGAACAAAATAGCAACTAGCTATTTAACTCACGTTTATCGTTCTTCTGTTAAAGTTATCTACTCTATTTCACACCACAAACTCATCTATGAGTGAGCGTTGCCTTCGTGGTGAAATGTTCAGTGCAAACCTGAGAAAAAGGCTTAAAAGGAAGCTAAAAATGTTCTCAATGCGCGAAGAATGGATCACGCGTTTGTTTACTTCCGCATATTGCGATCACGTGATTTTCATTTGGACCAATCAGAAGTAAGAAATACACACACGTTTTTGCTCACAATTCAATGTTTTTAGTCAACTCTTATACAGTGAATAAAATGTTAAATAATTGTCTATGTACGTTATAGTTTACCACTAAATACCCAACAAAAGCAAGTCTATGTTCAGTTCTCTGTTTGGTTAGGTTCTAGCCCTGGTCTAGTCCACCTCTATAAACTGGGTGCTGGTCTATTCTTGGTCTAGTCTTGGTCTGGTCTGGTCTAGTACTGGTCTGGTTCTTCTTTGTGAACAACTTTACTTTGTAGGTCTCTTTGGCACTTGGTTCTGAATGATTTTCTGCATCGTCCACACCCAAACGCTTGTCTCCTGTGTGGATCATTTGGTCTTTGCTCAAATTACTCTAATTCATCAAAAAAATAATCATTAACATTGTTTCCCACACTTCTGACATTCATATTTTCTAAGTACCTCACCACATGCCATGTTATATTATTGTTTCTCCTGAAGTATTTTACACATTTTGCACAATCAAATACTCTTTCAAGATCACTGTCCACTTTCATGTTTTTGGACTTCATGTCCCTTTTTATGTGTTCTTGTAAAGTGCATTTTGCAACAAATAGTGTTTGATTCTTAACCGCTTTCTATATTCCGAACAGCTGAATTGTTTCTACCCTGTGTGGAGCCTTCATGTCTTGGGCGTGACAGGGACAGGAACAATGATGGAAGAGATTAAACAGGTCGGGACATGGCATGGTTCCAGGGAGGTGTTAAAGATGTCAGTGAAAACAGGAGTCAGCTCATCCACCCATTGTCACAGATTCTCTATAGCTACTTTGTTCTTTTATTTTTGTAAAGTTGTATGACAAATATGGGTTGTGTTTTTGGGCGTGCTCTTTGCACTTTCGCAGAATAAAAGTGGTGATTTTACCTTTTCCTGTTTTGTTTCACTAGACACAATGATTAATAAAATACAAGTTATGTTTTAAAGTCACTGTTGATGTAAAATATATTGTAAATATACACATCTCAAAATACTGCCCACAGAAATATATAATTTAAAAGTGTTTTCTCAGTATTTGCCCTCTGTTGCACAGATGCCAATGTTAACCTGCAGCCTCCAGTCCAGTCTGTGTATCAGGGGGACTCAGTGACTCTGGTCTGTTCTGGTCCTGCTCAGAGACAGTTATTCTTCGTCAAAAATGGATCACCTGTTCAACATCAGCCTCAGCACAAATCTACAACAACAGTCCAACTGAAGATCAATCCAGTGTCAAAACCAGACCAGAGTCAGTACTCCTGTGGGATCAATATGAACAAGATAAAACACCTGGAGATTCACAGTACCACGTCAGTATTTAACACAATTTCTCTGAACCACATGTACCCTGGTCTGCAGAGTTAATATTCTTTTATGAATTTATGTCTTATGTACTTTACCATCTCTTTCCTTCTTTGCATAAAGACAATGCACTATCTGTGTGAGAGCACTGTCCTCAGTTATCCCAGCAGGGGGCAGTGTGACTTTGAGCTGTGACACAGAGGGGTTTACAGGGGTATACACATGGTTCAGGGGAACTTATTGTCAAACTGAAACATTCGTTCAGACCTCACAGAGTGTCAGTGTCTCCAGAGGAGGAGAGTACAGCTGCAGAGGACAGGACCAGTTCATCCTCACACCTCAAAGTCCTGCAGTCACTGTCAAAAAAACTAGTGAGTCCTGTTTTCTGGCCCTGTGGTCAGCATCAGTGTCTCCTTCTGTATTTGAAGTATTACTCATTTACACAGTTCCCAACACAATGTCTCTGACTCCAAACTGGTCTGTGTTATCTGTGGAAGAGTCTGAGTCTGAGCTGTGAGGTGACGGGAGCAGACACACAGTGGACCTATCAGTGGAGCAGGAACAGACTGAACCCACCTCCAACAACTGGAGAATACAGAGTGTCCAGTGTGAATGAGTCTGACACAGGACCCTACAGCTGCAGAGCTCAGAGGGGCCCACACCTCACCACTGTGTGGAGCACTGGCACCACTGTCACTGTACACAGTATGTGCACTTTCACTGTGCAAAGTGTGGGTTTAACCACCATGTTTTTATTTCATGTTTTGATATAAATTGTATTCTACAGACAAACCTCAGGTCACAGTGAGTGGACTCTTAGAGGTGCAGACAGGGGCCAGTGTGGAGCTGCTCTGCTCTGTCTCTCCACTTTCCTCTGGGTGGAAATATGACTGGAGCAGAAATGAGCAGCTCTTTAAACAGTGTTCATCTGAGGCACAGATCTCAGTGTCAGAGGGAGGGGAGGATCAGTGCAGAGCCAGCAGAGGAGAGCCTCCCACAGCCACAAGTTCACACTCAGAGGCACTGGTCAGTTTGACTATAACATGTCTTTTATACTTCAATATGTATGTGCAGTTCATGTACTTTTGTATGGTGATCTCCTTAACTGTGTGCCCAGACCCCAGCTGTTCCCTGGAGAGCAGCTCTCTCTCACCTGTAGCACTCATGGAGCAGGCGCTGAGAGGACGTTTGAATGGAGGAGATCTGGACAGAGGCTGGAGCACACACAAAGAGAAATGACCATGAGAGCAGCAGTGACGGACAGAGGCTCCTACAGCTGCAGAGGAGTCCTGCCCCACACAATCACTGAGTGGATCCACCCCCTCACACTAAAGGTGTCTGACAGTAAGTTTATATTTAATATAACACAATGACATTGTATGTGATGATCTAAATATAACATCTGCTCCTCAGGAGCCCCCCGTCCTGTCCTGTCAGTGTCTGTGTCCTGGCTCAGTCCTGGGGTCTCTGTCTCTCTGAGCTGTGCTGTGACAGCGCCCTCTGTAGGATGGAGCTTTTACTGGTACAAGGTTGCTCCTCAGTCACAGTCTCCCAGAGGCCAGTGGCGACTCCTTCAGCCTCCAGGGCCTCCACCACTCAGCAACATTTGTGTGTCAAACCGAGAGAGGAAGTCCTGTCTTCTACTCTGAACACAATGACCCCTCATTTGTCTGGTCTGGAGGTATGTCCCACATGTTCATGTTATTCACCTTTGAGCCTGTCTCACTAAAGCCTCACTCACTAAAGCCTGACTCTCTAAAGCCTACTCACTAAAGTCTGTGTTACTTAAGCCTGGGTCTCCTGTGTTTCTCTCGGTCAGTCCTGACAGAGCAGACAGCACAGTCTGGAGGAGGTTTTCTGATAACAGATTATTATCACAACAGTACACTGTTGTGATAATAATTTGAGTAAAGGCAAGTCTAAATGTGAGTTTCTTTTACATGAGAAAACCAGTGCAGTGTTTTGGTGTGAGTCTGGATCAGAAGAACTGAGCAATGCCCTCAACAACTCAGTCCACAGTAAGTTTGATATAAAGTATAAGGTGTGGGTCTTTTAAAGTATTTTATGTATTTGACATGTTTAACTTCACAAGAGACAGCATTCTTATGAGCCCAGTGAGTGCAGTGACACAGGGACAGCCTGTGTCTCTCAGCTGTAAACTGAAGAAAGGGACTTTTTCTTCAGTCCAATTTTATAAAAATGGAAAAATGATTCAAAATGGAAATGAACCAGAGTTCAACATCACTGCAGTGTCCAGGTCTGATGAAGGCTTTTTTAAATGTGAGGGACAATTGAAACTATTACAATGGTCAGAACCAAAGACTGTCAGATCTCCAGAGAGTTGGATGTCGATTAAAAGTCAGTGAAACAATTCTTTAAAATATAAAAAGATACAAAAATAAAAGTATATTCTATCTTGATTACAGATGCACCCAAAGTCAAGGTCTCTTCTTTTGCTGTGATTTGGGTGGTTGGACCTGTGTGTCCAGTTTTACTCCTAATACTGCTGCTTTTGTGGTGTTTTTATAAAGACTAAACATGAGATTTCAGTCTATATGAAAGTGTCTATGTGCAATACTGTATACATTTTACTAATGGTTAGTTTCGCTTTTATATGTTTTGATTTTCATTTTGCAGACCTGTGCTTTACAAGGTTGGTTTCTTTATTATTATTATTATTATTATTATTATTATTATTATTATTATTATTTATTATTATTATTATTAATAATAATAATAATAATAATATAATCACGTGTCTCTCAAATGTGGAAGACATGTGCTTTCGAAAATTCTCATAACATTCAGAACTAAATATATAACTTTTATTACCTGAGATAAGTAATATTTTAGTGCTTTGACTGCTGATTCTGTAAAAATCTGCACTGTCAGATTTGTCCTTAATGTAGCTTTTTCTCCTCTTTAATAAGTAAGCAGCCATGTTTGTTTTTAGACATGACGAGACCATGTGTCTCTCTGATTGGTTTATCCGCCTGTCTATCACTCCCTCTGAAATCAGGGAGACTGGATACAGCTCCAGATCCACTCGACTTTGTAAATTGTTAGTTTTGTCAAAGCATGTGGTTCTAGCTGGTAATTATAACATGGCACTTTTGTGTAATATAGGACCTTTAAATTATATATGTTTTCTGTCTTAAAATCAGACCTATTTCATTTTAAACAATTTTTGTTTTGTTTGGGTGTCACACTACAACTAGCATGCTAATTGTGCACCAGTGTTACTTCCTGGTTCACAGTCAATAAAATTGCTTAATTTGTGACTCCGATTTTAATCCTAAAAACGGCGGACCGTTTTAGCTGGTGGTTTCTATGAGACAGTTTTCAGTTTGTATACTGAAGTTGTGTTCTTGAGCAAGACACTCAATTAGCACATACAATTGCACGTCCCAAATTATAAACAACTTTACCATTTATTATCTTATCATATCTTATCTTATCTTAAGATAAATTATAAAAACGCTCAAACTCTGCTGAGCCGTCACAAGAAGTTTTTATTTCCTTTTTTAAGTGTGAAATATGTCAGTGTGAACTGTGATGTAGATGGTTGACAGTGGAACTTAATTTCAATCACTCTTGGTAAGAATTTTAAATCTTAACACCAAATGTGTGAAGCAGAATTGAAACTTCAGGTCATCATTTTAGGGTGCACTGGTGTAGCCTGTTTATATCATGTGTTCATTCTGATAACTGCTCCCAGTCACTGAGTTGTAGAATACTTGCAGACCCAAAGGTTGTTGGTGCAATACAATCTCTGCCTATTCAGCATGTATGTTACTTATGATAAAGACGATGTAGGTGCTCAAGGTCATTTCCTTTAAAATAAGGTCTGATGTCTCAATATTTACTGAGCTGAAGTTGGCAAAGCGTGTTTCTCTCCCAATACAATCGGATCAGTATTGGAAGATCAGATTCAATTGATTCATTTTCCCAGTGTCAATGCTTTTCCTAACCCTCCTCCTTGTGCGCGCTTGACCCAGTTTCTGCTCCGATCCCAGGTGGCTGGTAGTGAGTAGTAAGATTGGGAAGAAGCTCTTTGTAGTACTGAACTGCCATAACTAAGCTCTGAATTAAACATGTGGCAAAGAGAGGAGACAAGGACGCAAGGAAGGAGGTAGGAGGTGAGACAAGGAAGCATAGTGTCCTGGTGTAGTTCTGGTGTAGTCCTAGTGTAGTCCTGGTGTAGTCTCGGTTTAGTCCCAGTTTAGCCCTGTTTTAGATCCGGTTTTGTCCTGGTTTAGACCTGGCTAGTCTTCCTGGTAGTCTTTGATCCAACCTGAATGAATACTAGTCAGTTTAGTGCAAACACAACAAGGAGCAATAATAATCAAATATAGTAAAAATATAATAATATCATTAATGTGCATGGTAAAATAAAGTATGCCTATTGAAATTTGAAAATCCCCAAACTGTCTGAACTCTGAAGCTAAGCAGGGTTAGGCCTGGTTAGTACTTGGATGGGAGACCGCAGGTGCCACAGTGAGGCTCTGTTGTTGTGTCCTTAGGCAAGGCACTTCCCCCACTTGGCCTAGTATGAATGTGGTGTATGTGTGAGTGTTAATGGTGGTTGGAGGGGGTGACGACGCAGATTGACAGCCTCACTTCTGCCCCAGGGCAGCCATAGCTACAATAGTAACTCACCACCGGTGACCAAAAAAGTGCTCTATAAATCAAAGTATCAATAATAGTAATATTGTTGTGTCCTTGGGTGACACGTCACTCATATGTATTACAGGGTTTTTTTGTGTGATGGTCTGAGTAGGTGAGGGTAGCAACATTTTTGTCAGTCTGCCCCCAGGCAGCTGTGGCTTCTGATGTACCTTCATCAAATATTACAGAGGAGTGAATAACTATCTAAAGATAGTGTGTACCTGTAAATGAATGCCATTATTTTTCATATGACAAAACAGGATATAATCCTGGTTTAGTCTGGGTTGGTTTAGTCCTCATTCAGTCTTGGTTTAGTCCTGGTTTGGATCCTGATTTCGTCCTACTTACATCTTTCTACTTCCTGCTCAAGTGGGCGGGAAATTGGTGGTTAACCCTCTGGAGGATTATGTAATGCTACTGTGTTTTCCTCCTGGTTTAGAACTTGTTTAGACCTGGGTAAGATCAGGTTTAGACCAGGAGTAGTCCTGATTTTGACCATGCAGGTGTTCAGATAACAGCAGCACTGAACCTTACAGGTGTCTAGATAGTGAGTGACTGCCAGCAGAAGTGAGCCTTGCAGCTGTTCAGACCTTAAAAGTGGTTCTGGCAGCCTTATGTAGAATCCCTCAGTCATCCAGGTAGAATCCATGGCAAAAGGAGAAATTCAATTTGTCAACTGGACAAAAGTTTATTTGGTTGAATACATTTCTCAGCTCATCTAAGCTACTTCTTCAATTCTTTAGTTTGAGAGGGGAGTTAAAGAGGCTATTTTTTTGTCAAGAAAGAGAATCCTTCCTTGAACAGAAATGGAGGCCTCAGACATCATCTGACTCCCATTTATAACTCTATCCTCAAACCTAAATCGAAACAAACTAAGAAAACAATAGGGCAGCCAGGTCAGGTCCAGAGATGTGAAAACACCCATCATGGCCCTGAATGGTTATGGTAACAACACCCCACACTCATTGCATATTCAATAGCCCGAGCTAACTAACAGAAACTGTAAACAAATGGGTGTGGTAGTCTCAGAGTAATTTCATTGTAGTTAGCTCCTCCCTTCAGGCAGATATAAGACTGTCCACCAGCGTCTGACCAGAACTGAAGAAGCAGCTTGGATGAGCTGCGAAACGTATTTAACCAAATAAACTTTTGTCCAGTTGATAAATTGAATTTCTCCTTTTGTTCTGGCAGCAGTAGTGACTCTGGCAGCTGTTCAGATGGTGAGGGACTGGCAGCACTGACTTTGGTGACTGTTCAGATCATAAGTGACTCTGGCAGCAGCAGTGAACCATGCAGGTTTTCAGGTGGGAAGTGAGTCTGGCAGGTGTGCAGATGGTGAGTGACTGGCAGCAGTGAACCTTACAGCTGTTCAGCTGTGAGTAGGAGTTAGAATTAGCCCAGCATGATGTCTTATTGCCAAAAAATGAGGATTTAGAGAAACTCTCAGTGGGCTCCTACAGGTTGGACAGAAAACAGGTTTCATGTGGACAGGTTTTGGATTGTTTTGTAGCAGTAACAGTACAATAGGCTGTGTTCACATGAAATCACAAAACTGAGCTGGAGGACAGGTCTGTATTCTATGGTGGAATTTTTTAGTTAAAGGTCCTATATTACACAAAATGTATTCTTGTGACCTTTAAGCCATGTTATAATGTTGTTACCATTGTTGAGTGATGTTTGAGTAATCCTTTATTATTTCCCTGTCATCTCCAAAGCTCAAAATTCTCTATTCCACCTTGTGTACTGTACACTGGGAAATAGGAAAACATTATTTTGTCAAATGATTTTGTATAATAAGTGTATGGAAAACATGCATGTTCCAGCCTTAATGTAATTCACCTCTTTAGTGTGATTCCCTTATGAACTATGTAACAAACTGACCAGTTTGTTACCTATAATTAACACTCAGCACCTTCACTCTTCACTAAGACACTTTAAAACAGCACATTTGACAGTACACAGCACTTTAAATATATTTGCACATATTAAAAAAAGACATTGCACATAATTGGTTTTAAAAATGTATTTATTGTCTTTCCTTTTACCACTTTTACTTTTACGCTGGGCCTTGGAGGAAAAGGAGACATTATTAATTAACCAATTACTTTTGAAATTGAGTAGTGCAATATGTAGGGTGCAATATATCTGTTTTAGAATGTTTTAAGTGTTGATGTGTGTGTTAGTATTTTATTATGTTTTAATGAATGGTGTGATGTTTTGTTTAATACTTACCTCCTTTTTCTTCTGTCCAGGTCCTTAAAGAGTCCCCCAGAAACAAGCTCTCCCTTTTAAGATTTCAGGCTGTACCAAGTTTAATATATTGTACCAGGGTAGTGGGATAGGTGTTTTATTGGTTTATGGGTTTTAAAGTTTACTTGGTGCATTTAGCTGTTAAAACCCCAACTATATACACAAAAGCCCTAAAACTATTTTTTAATAGTTTTAGCTATTAAGCACCTTGTACTTTTTGCACCCGCACTTTTTGTAAATTACTGAAAAACAAAAAGTAAAACTGGATCAAATCTTCATGCCTTTGTCTGTGTTTTTAACCTCTCTCACTGAACACGAACCCGCTCGCGGTCAACCTACATCACAAACTACCAGACGTTACCAGTCCAAGATCAGTTCTGAACTAGGCCTAAACCAGGTCTGAACTAGGTCTAAACCAGGTCTGAACTAGGTCTAAATCAGGTCTGAACCAGGTCTAGATCCAGCCTGGAGGTCTGAACCAGCACTAAACCAGGTCTAGACCTGGTCCAGAGGTCTGAACCCAGTCTAGACTCTGGGGCATAGTTGTGTTTGACTGGTTTTATCTGACTCAATCTGCAGCGCTTTATGGATCACACTGTCCACAAGTTCAGTCAATACATTTAATAGATCCTGATACAGCTAAACCACCAGGACTAAACCAGGTCAGAACTAGATCTAAACAAGGTCCAAAACAGTGCTAAACTAGGACTAAAGCAGATCTAAAACCTGAACTAGGTCTAAAATTGAACATGCTAAAATAGAAGTAACTTGAGTGCTTGAAATTAACCAAGTGAAAAGGAAACAGACAAGATCGGAACAGAGACCGATCTTGTTCTTATGGACCCCTGGGACTGAATGCCTGAATGGTCTCACTAAGGGGGCTTTGAAACAGCTCTGACTCCCCATAACCTCCCTCTGAACAGCAGCAGGGTGGCTCTAGTGCAAATGAAATGTTTCCTCCAACAAGCCCCACAGATTTCCCCTGAGAACAGCTTCTGAACGCCTGAAAGGTCTGAGTAAATGAGAGGTCAACGACTCCCATTAAAGAGAAACAAGAAAGAGGCTCTAGAGCAGGAGCTGTGCAAATACTGTTTTAGACCTGGTTTACTCCTGGTTTAGACCTGGGTTTGGACCTGGTTTTGGACCTGGTTTAGACCTGGTTTAATCCTGGTTTAGACCTGGTTTTGGACCTGCGTTAGACCTGTTATCTGGCTTAATATGAAAACATTCTATAGACCAATAATACTATTTAATACAGATGGGAGCAGCAGAAATTAATATTATTAAAATACATTTTATTTTTGTAATACAGATATTGGGTCTAGTCAATAATGTCAGCATTTGTGACTTTACCTTTTGGGTATTACTATTAAAATACAATTAAATCAATAAGTAAATCTGGCTCTTGCCCCCGTCTTTGAGAATGACATAATCACATTCAGGAATCTGAAGACGACCAATGGAGACAAGCAGGTGGTGGACCCCGCTCCAGAAAAGTTAAATATAGTGCACCTTTAATTTTTCAGTGAGGTGTTATCAAACATTTTAGATTTGAAATAGGATAAACAACAGTGGTCTAACAGCAGAATCCTGTACTGAACCAGGACTGAATCAGGTCTAAACCAGGTCTAAACATGGACTGAACCAGGTCTACTCTAACCCAGTACTAAACCATATCTAACCCGGTACTAAATCATAACTAAACCAGGTTTAAACCAGAGCTAAACCAGGACTGAACCAGGTCTAAACCAAGACTAAGCCAGGTTTGGCCCTGTACAAAACCAGAAATTAATCATGTCTAACCCAGAGCTAACCCAGGACTTAACCAGGTCTGAAAAACTGCTGTAATATATGTGAATCCTGAGTTCTGGGAACAGTGGGGTAACAGCTGAACGCCTGAATGGTTCCTCTGATGAGGCTTTTAGTGCTGTTCAGATCAGCATCCACAAGTTGAATCAATACTTTTGTCCAGAAGCAGCTCCACTTTAAACTGGGTCACAACAACAGTGTGCCAATACCAACAGGAAGACATAGTACTCAGCTACATTTAGAGGAGTAACTTAGACTTAAAGTGCATATGACAGGACGGAACCAGGACTAAACCAGGTCTAATCTAGGAGTAAACCAGGCCTAAACCAGGTCAAACCCAGTATTAAACCAGGTCTAAGCCAGTACTAAACCAGGACAAAACCAGGTCTAATTCAGGATTAAACCAGGCGTAACCCAGTACTAAACCAGGGCTAAACCAGGTGTAGCACAGTATTAAACCAGGACTAAACCAGGTCTAACCCAGGACTAAACTGGGTCTAATCTAGAACTAAACTAGGACTAAACTAGGTCTAACCCAGAACTAAAACAGGAGCAAACCATGTCTAAACCAGGACTAAACCAGGTCTAAACCAGAACTAAACCACGTCTAAACCAGGTCTAAACCAGGTCTAACCCAGGAGTAGAGAAATAAAGACCATGGACATTGTGTTGTGCTTGAGAATACATTGACCACAGCTTGTGCTTGGCTACACGATACTTGAGTATTTACAAGAATGTTTACAAGAGTTCACATTAAGCACATACATTCATGTCTCAGAAAAGGCTGCTCCTCCCACATTAACACAGTAACACTTTATAATTATAATAACTACACTTTACATAGCTCTAATTAAGTATAAACAAAGACTTGATTCAACAAATAGTTTATCAAGAATGACTCTTAATTAAAAGTACAGTTCCTAACTTTGTGGAGGCCTGTATGATTCCATATGAACAGAAAGGTAAAACAATACTTCGGAAAATCTCCATTGAGAAATTGAAAGCCAAATTATGTAATTTTGTGTTTTTACCAAGAAAAAATTAAAATAAAAGCATGTTTGTTTATTTTTCATTTTGGTTGTATTTATTGCACTACAATACATTGAAAAACGTGTTCTCACTGTGAGTGGGCTTGCATCTCCACAAACCTGCCCTGTCTGGAGGAAGGTCATTTAAATGTTGTTCCTTTGGCTAAACACAGATGGTATAAAATTTATCTTTCTCCATGGAAAATGTTCCAAAGTATGGCTTTAACTTTCTATTTCGATGGAAACATGCAGGTGACATGCCACCTTCAGAAAGTTACATACTATACTAAGTTTTATCACATTTTATCTTTTTTCCTTGCAAGCGGCCATATTTGATTTGATATGAATGGATGATGTGTGTCCCTGATTGGCTAATCCACCTGTCAATCACACCCATCTCATATCCTTGTAAAGTATTGAAGAAGTGTGTAGATCTCAGTCAAAAGGTAAGGGTAAACATCAGGTAGTTACTAAGTCTGAATCATTCTTAATAAACTATTTGTTCATTAAGATTTTAGTCTTCATTTATGCTTTATTAGCGCTAATTAAAGTGCAGTTATTAGACATAAAACAAAATGAAAATGGCAGCTTTAAACTCAAGTGCATAAAATATAATCTGCTGACAAAACAAACAAGCAAACTGTGAAAAGCTAAACAAGCAATTCATTGTGTAAAAAATTAAAATATTGTGTCTGTTCACTCCCTGTTACTGGGGCAGAGTGGTTATCCTGTCTCCTCTCAATATAAGGAGGTTGATGGTTAGACTCCTGATGTAAAACAAAAATTGTTTTTAGTATATCAACATCAAAAACAAAATCCATTGGCACTGGCACTTGTTGGGGTTTTGAGGCTCATGAAAAAAAAAAAAAGAAAAAAGAAAAACATTGAAAGAAATAAGATAACATCTCCATGGAGACAAACAGGTGGCAGACCCTCCATCAGAAAAGTTACATAGTGCCCCTTTAATTGATAAATTCTCTTAAAATGTCACTTTTTTCAATACTGAACTAACAATCCAATTTATGACAATGGAAACCAGTTCAAAATGATGTGTGTTGGTTAATTTGAATACATTTTAATAAGTCAAACTGCATGACGTATTAAAATGTATTCATGTCATCAGCTCATTAAAAGTTTAAATTTGTAGCTTGTTTGAGAATAAAATCTAATTCATAGTTTATTTAGAAGGTATCTCTCCCAGGGTAGTTTCACTGCCAACATTCATTAAAAATAATTGGCATATTTTGGAAATGAAAAGTTTCTGAACAAATTAGGAAAAAGGAAACGTGTGAGGAGATGAAGAAGGAAATGAAACAAGGACACATTTAAACGAAGCCCTTTAGTCCCATAAATATGTAGTTCACACAGACTACACTTCCCATCATGCATCTCTTCACTTGTAATTTTTTCATGCAATGATGAAGCCTCCGATATAGAGTTTGAAAGAGCAGACAGGAACCAAGATATTATTGGTTTAGTTTTAGTCCTGGTTTAGTCCGGGTTCAGACCATTCGTAGTCCTGGTCTACTTCTTAGTGTAGTCCAGGTTTAGAGATTCATTCAAATGTAGGTTTAGGACTTGTATTAGGCTTGATTGGGGCTTGGTTTTCAGCAGGTTGTAGTTTAGATCGGGTTTAGTCCTGGTTTAGTTCTGACTTAACCAGAATTAAACCAGGATTAAACCAGAACTAAACCAGAACTCCCCTCTTTGAACCACCACCTTAATGTGGTGGAGGGGTTTGAGTTATTAATTATAATATAATATATACATAGTTATATTATTACAACATCGCATGGCGGTCGGGGACAGTACCTCTGGACTGGCAGACTGGGGTGGTGGTCCCTCTGTTTAAGAAGGGGGACCAGAGGGTGAGTTCCAACTACCAGGGAATCACACTCCTCAGCCTTCCCGGTAAGGTCTATTCCAGGGTACTGGAGAGGAGAATCTCCAGTACCCTGGAATAGGTACTGGAATCTCCTGAACCTCGGATTCAGGAGGAGCAGTGTGGTTTTCGTCCCGGCCGTGGAACACTGGACCAGCTCTATACTCTCCATCGGGTGCTGGAGGGTTCATGGGAGTTTGCCCAACCAGTCCACATGTGCTTTGTGGATCTGAAGAAGGCATTCGACTGTGTCCCTCGTGGGGTCCTGTAGGGAGTGCTCTGGGAGTATGGGGTCCGGGGCTCTTTGCCAAGGACTGTCCGGTCCCTGTATGACCGGAGCAGGAGCTGTGTTCGCATTGCCGGTAGTAAATCAGACCTGTTTCCGGTGCATGTTGGACTCCGCCAGGGCTGCCCTTTGTCACTGGTTCTGTTTATTGTATTTATAGACAGAATTTCTAGGCACAGTCAGCGGCTGGAGGGGGTCCGGTTTGGGGACCACAGGATCTCATCTCATCATGCTGTTTGAGGATGATGTTGTCCTGATAACTTCAACAGACCAGGACCTCCAGCATGCACTTGGGCGGTTTGCAGCCGAGTGGATCAGCTCCTCCAAATCCGAGGCCATGGTTCTTGATCGGAAAAAGGTGGCTTGCCCTCTCTGGGTGGGTGGAAAGTACCTGCCTCAAGTGGAGGAGTTCAAGTATTTTGGGGTCTTGTCTACGAGTGAGGGGAGGATGGAGCGTGAGACTGACAGGTGGATCGGTGCAGCGTCTGCAGTAATGTGGTCGCTGTAGCGGACTGTTGTGGTGAAGAGGGAGCTGAGCCGAAAGGCAAAGCTCTTGATTTACCGGTCAATCTACATTCCTACCCTCACCTGTGGTCATGAGCTTTGGGTAATGACCAAAAGGACAAGATCGCGGATACAAACAGCCAAAATGAGTTTCCTCCGCTGAGTGGCTGGGCACTCCCTTAGAGATGAGAGGGTGAGGAGCTCAGTCATACGGGATGAGCTCGGAGTAGAGCCGCTGCTCCTCCACGTGGAGAGGAGCTAGCTGAGGTGGCTCGAGCATCTGTTCCGGATGCTTCCAGGATGCCTCCCTCGGGAGGTGTCATGTCCCACCGGGAGAAGGCCCTGCCCAGGACACGCTGGAGGGACTATGTCTCTCGGCTGGCCTGGCTAGCCTTGGGGTCAGAGGAGCTGGAGGAAGTGTCTGGGGTGAAGGAAGTCTGGGAGTTCCTGCATGGACTGCTGCCCCCGCGACCTGGGGGCAGCAGAAGAAAATGGATGGATAAACCAGGACTAAACCATGACTAATCCTTGTTAAGTTTTTGAACCGGTTTAGTCATGGTTTAGTCTGGTTCAGTCCTGGTTTTAGACCTGGTTTTAGACCTGGTTTTGAACCTGGTTTAGACCTACAGAACTAGACCTGGTTCAGTCCTGGTTTAGTCCTGGTTAAATCCCAGAATTCCTGTTTATGTCTTCAGTGTCTGTGTTTATTTTTCTAATCAAAATTGTTGTGCTGATTTACTAAATAAAGCATAACATATTTTCTTGGTTTCTGGCATAGCACATATTAAGACCTAATTTTGAAGTCCTGGTTTATTGTTGTCCTTAAATTCTTATTTTTTAGGTCATGTTTTCAAAACAAATATAATATAACCAATGCACTGTTCCTGTTTGCTCTTTCAAATATTACCTTCAGTAAAATTAAACTCACAAATTCCTCAAAACATCATTTCGAGCCATGATCCATCAAAAGTTTATCTGTAAATATATCATTCGGAAAAACACAATATTTAATTTTGATTTCTGGTGAAATTTCCACAGAAATCTTAAAATCCTCCGTTAGAGTCAAACAGAGGTCCAACATTCAAGATTCTCCTCGTGTCAGTTTAATCCATCCTTGTTTGCTTATTTTAGTCGGCCATATTGTCTTCTTCTCCTTTATTCTTCTATTTCCATTCTCATTGTTGTGATCCTGCCTCCAGAAAAACCCAGTCTAATCCAGATGTAATCTTGGACTTGGGTTTGATGGCTTTGTTCTCTGGAATAAAACAAGGAAAAGTGGTTAAAAATAATCTTTGCAAATTCCACAAGATGAATTATCTAAGTCTAAATCTAAAATTCGTCCAAAGTTATTCCTCACTTACCTTATGCATTCTGAGCATCCTAATTATTCTCTGTGATGAGTTTGTAAGCGCTTTTTACAACTTTTAGTAAAGCTAACAACAGCCAACATGCTAAAAGTGCATTTCCTGATTCTCAAAAAATAAAAGTCCTGGTTTAGTCCTGGTTTAGTCCTGGTTCAGTCCTGGTTTAGTCCACCTTCTAGTTTCTTCCTCACCTCAAACATCAGTTGCGTTGAGCCGTGTCACTGCCACTTCCTGCATCTCCTTTTGACTCTTACTCTTGTCCCGCCCACTTTTCTGATTCTTGTTGCTGATTGGATGAATGCTATCCAACCTCCCGCCCCTTCCTCTTCCCCCCGCCTCTGCTCCAGCACATTTGAATACCGCCAGGAATGCTGCACGGTAATTCCGGTTCATCCATCCGTACAACAGCGGATTGGCGAAAGTTGAGCACATAGCCACCACATGGAAAACCGTATAGAGTAACCGGAAATCTCGCATATCTAAAACCGAACTGTCAATATCGGTGGCGAGTTGGAAGGCATGGAAAGGAAGCCAACTGACGGCGAAAACGACCACCATAGTGACGAGCATTTTGGTGGTTTTGCGTCGCCGATGGTGCCTTTCGGAGCTGGCACTGGCGTTTTCAGCGGGGCTGACATGTCCGCGAAGTTTTGACCAAATATGGGCGTAGGCAAAGGAGATGATGGAAAGAGGAAGGAAGTACTGAAGAATCAACATGGAGATGGAGTAGACTGTGCCATCCGTGCTCTTGCCTGGCCACTTCTCTGTGCACACCTGAGTGGACAGGGGAATGTGGGTTAGACCTGGTTTAGACCTGGTTTAGTCCTGGTTTAGTCCTGGTTTAGATCTGGTTTAGACCTGGTTTAGACCTGCTTTCTAGTTCTAATATTGACCTGGTTTTGTTCTGGGTTCCATTATTGCTTCATTCTGGTTTAGAGCTGTTCTAGTTCTGGTATTGACCATCATTTCTTTTTTCCTTATAAGCAGCCATATTTATTTTGATACGAACAAACAATGTGTGTCCCTGTTTGGCTAATCCACCTGTCAGTCACGGCCATCTGAACTTGGGGAGATTCAATGGATTAACAAATATGTATATTCTGGATCTTGGACAATGTATACTTTGTATTTACAGTACTTGGATGGTGTGTACTTTGTAGTAGTTACAGCACCTGTATAGTGTATACTTTGTAGTAGTTATAGTACCTGGATGGTGTGCCCGTCCAGTGTGAATGAGCCATACTCTCTGAAGATGGCGAGGGGGCTGGCGAGGACTGCACTGAGCACCCAGGTCAGAGCAATGACGCCAAAACACACATCTTTACGCATGCGAGTCTCCAAGTGATACACGATACACCTGCAGCAAAAGAGACCAGGTTAGACCTGGGTTAGTCCTGGTTTGGTCTAGGCCTAGACTTTGGTGTAATGTTGCTTTAACCTTGGTTTAGTCTTGGTCCAGTTTAAGTTCAGTCCTGTTTTTACCCCTGGTTTGTTTAGTCCTGGTTCTGTCTTGGTACAGATTTGGTTAAGTCTTGGTTTAGTTCTGGCTCAGTCCTAGTCCAGTCCTTGCTTAGACCCAGCCCTGTTCTGGTTTAGTTCTGGTTCAGTGCTAATGTAATCTTACTTTAGTCTTTGTTCATTCCTGGTTTAATTTCTGGGTCAACCATTGGGGGTTTAGGCCTGGATTGGTCCTGGTATAATCTCGGGTCAGTTCTGGTCCTGATTTAGTCCTAGTTTAGTTATGGTCTAGTCTGCTTTAATTCTGGTTCCATATGGATTCCATCTGGTCTAGTTCAGGCTCAGTTCTGGGTTAGTACTGGACCAATTCCAGTCAAGTATAGCTGATCCCCTTTAATGCTTGTTAAGTCCTGGTTCAGCACTGGGTCTGTCCTGGTTAGGTCCTGGGTAGATACTGTTAAGACTAAGTTCAGAGCTGGTCCTGACTGAGTTGTGGTCCAGTCCTGATTTAGTCCTGGTTGAGTACCTGTGGCGGTCCAGGGCGATCACATTGAGGGTTACCGTGGAGACGTGGACCGCGAGGCCTTGAGCGTACGGCAGCAGAAAACACAAAACGCTCCCAAACTTCCACTCTCCCTGAAGAGTGTAAACCAGTGTGAATGGGAGGCACAGGGCATTCACCAGGAGGTCCGCTAAAAAACAGATCAAAACCAGACCAAGACCAGGTTAGATCCAAGTCCAGACCAGAGACATGCCTAAGACTGGGTTAGAATTGATTTAGTCTTACCTGACCAACCAGTCCCTTCTAAATTACCATATAGAGTTCTGTTCAAACTTGAGATGATCCAACCACAGCAGCTAATTTGTATCTCGTGTCTCTCAATACTGTAAAATCTCTCTTTTGTATCATTCAGAACAAAATATATAACTTCTTTTACCTGAGATAATAAATCTATGCTGTTTCTCAGTTCTTCATGTTGTTTTTTCTCTTTTCTTTGTGATATGAACGGACCATGCCTCTCTCTGATTGGTTAATCCACCTGTCAACCATGGCCTCTAAAATCAGGGAGACAGGATACAGCTCCAGATCCACTCATATTTGTAAAGCTTTGTAAAAGCGTGTGGTTCTGGCTGGTTTCTGCTCTGCTCTGGTCTCCAAAAGTTGTGAAAATCACGTATGATTGCTTGAATAATTAGGATGTTCAGAATGTAATAACTTTGGACCACTGAAAAACATTTATAATGAAATAGTTCTGTTTTTCACATTTTATCAGGTACAACACCTTTAAAATGTCAGAATATATTTATACCTTTTAATTAACTACAAATATCAGCTCTTATTCGTAAAGTGCTCAGGGCCACACAATTAAAATGGCATTATTTCCACTGCAAACCTCAAGAGCATAAAAAGTGCTGTTTTATTGTGCTATTTTTATTTGATTAAAAACAGCCTGAGGTGATCAAGTGTCCAATTTGCTGCTGTATTACAAATGTCCTGAGCTTTCTCTGAAAATGAACACAAAAATTCAAACACCAAAAAAGCTCCGGGTCAAAACTAAGTCTGGAGTCCTGGATTAGTCCTGGTTTAGGCCTGATTAAGTACTGGTTTAGTCCTGGTTTAGTCCTGATTAAGTTCTGATTCATTTCTGGTTTAGTCCTGCTTTAATCCTAATTAAGTTTGGTTTAGTCTTTGCTTAAGATGTGGTTTAGTCCTGATTCATAGTTCTTGTTCTGACCTGATTTAGTTCTGGTTTAGTCTCGGTTTAGTCCTACTTTGATCATGGTTTAGTCCTGCGTTATAGTTCTGGTTTTAGTCCAAGTTTTGGTCCTGGTTTATTCCTGGTTGTAGTAGTAGTAAGTAGAAGTAAGTAGTAGTAAGTAGTAGTAGTAGCAGTAAGAATAGGAGTAAGAGTAGAAGTAGGAGCATAATAGTAGTGTACAATTCAATTTCAAATCAACCAGCTAATAATAAGCCACAACAAAAGGAAATCTCTCAACATATTTATAGAAACGCTTTTTTCGAAAACCAGGATAATCCCATTTTCTGTCATTTTTACAGAACCTTACTGTAAATAACAGTTATTTCTCAGTTATTTTCTCAGAATGCGTCTCATTCACAGAAAACAACTCTGATTCATTTTTAATCTGGAGTCATTCGAGGATACAACATCTGTTATAGCATCTGTCTCCCTGTACACGACACACTTGGGGAAGTGACTTAATCCGCCGTAGAAAATAGATCCGGCCTTGTCGCTCATACTGTCAAAGAAATCCTGCAGCAAAGATGTGGTTTAAATCTGGTTTGTACTGTCTCTGGTCTAGTTCTGGTGTACCGTTGGTTTAGTTGTAGTTAAGTTCTGGTGTAGTGCTCCTTATTTAGCCCTGGTTTAGTCCTGATTTAGTCCTGGTTTAGTTCTGGTGTAGTCCTGCTTGTTTAGTCCTGATTTAGTCCTGGTTTAGACCTGGTTTAGTTCTGGTTTAGTCCTGATTTATGGGAGTTGGGCATTTTGAGAATAATATGAGTCGGCAGGGCGACCTACTCTAAAACAGCGCAGGTCAAAGGGCATGTTTCAGACAGAGTTTCCTGATCTGAACTCCAGAGAATATGACTTTTACAAATGAGCTGACTCACTTCTGGTACCACAGTATGGCATTATAGCTTACTTATCGTCCTTGTATTTTATCAGTTAATGTTGTTAATGCTACAAAACAGACCAAGACTACAAACTTTTAAAAATACTTTATGAAGATGTATAGTTTTGAAATGTATTCTGTCTCCCAGATTTCCAGTGGCCGTGATTGACAGGCAGATTAACCAATTAGAGAAGCACATGCTCTGTTCTTGTTATAGAAAGTAATAACATTTCCACAGAGACAAGCAGGTATAGCACAGCAGTGCACCCTTAACTTTGTTGAAATGAAAGCAGAAAAATAGAAAAATAGAAAGCAGAGTTTTGTCTATCAATGAACCTGACTATAGTATTCTGGCTCAGATCTTCAGGTCCACTGCTATATATATATATATATATATATATATATATATATATATATATATATATATATATATATATATTTATAAAATGTGTTCCTCACCTTCCACGGTGGTTGGTCTCTCTCACCCTCATCCAGCTCGGGCCCTCTACCAGAGGCCTGGGAGCTTGAGAGTTCTACGCAGTATCTTTGCTGTTTCTAGTACTGCACTTTTCTGGACTGAGATGTCTGATGTTTTTCCTGGTATCTGCTGGAGCCACTCCTCCAGTTTGGGGGTTACAGCCCCGTGTGCTCCGATCACCACGGGAACCACTGATGCCTTCACCTTCCAGGCCTTCTCCAGCTCTTCCTTGAGCCCCTGGTATTTCTCTAGTTTCTCGTGTTCCTTTTTCCTGATATTACCATCGCTTGGTATTGCAATGTCCACCACCACGGCTTTGTTCTGTTGCTTATCCACCACCACTATGTCTGGTTGGTTCGCCATCACCATTCTGTCAGTCTGTATCTGGAAGTCCCACAGGATCTTGGCTCGCTCATTCGCCGCAACCTTCGGGGGTGTTTCCCACCTTGACCTTGGGGTCTCCAGCCCGTACTCTGCACAGATGTTTCTGTACACTATGCCCGCCACTTGGTTGTGTCGCTCCATGTATGCTTTCCCTGCCAGCATCTTACACCCTGCAGTTATGTGCTGGACTGTCTCAGGAGCCTCTTTGCACAGCCTACACCTTGGGTCTTGTCTGGTGTGGTAGATCTGGGCCTCTATTGCTCAGGTGCTCAAGGCCTGCTCCTGTGCAGCCAGGATGAGGGCCTCTGTGCTGTCCTTCAGACCAGCCCTATACATGTACTATATATATATATATAGTACATGTATTTCTACTGGCAGTTACCATGGTGACACAATGCACACGTTGTGGGTAACTGCTGTTGTTTAACTATTTAAACAATCAAATCCTGTGATCAATGTGAGCGTTAATGGTCCTGTTTAGGAGTTTGATTTTCAGCAAAAAAGAAAAAAATCCTAGCTAGCTTGTGGCTGTAATTTTATGTGTGAGAGAGTTTAAGAGCGCAAATCAGTTCACCTGTTGTACTTCCAACCAAGTCAACTCTTTCTTGTCAGATTGAGTTAGAATAAAGATTAGATTAAGTCTAATTTGAGTAATAGAGCTTCTAACAGTAGTGCTTTGAGTTAGCTTCACACCTTCAGGGAATGTTGATGACATCAGCTGCAATGTATCAACAGGAGAAAAATTGGTAGTTTTCAAATTTTAGAATTATATTATATCATACTCTCAGAAGGGGAGAAAGAAACTGTTTTCCCTAGTGATAATATTGTATTTTCCGTTGAAATATCTAAGAGGTAAATTTACAAACGTTGAAAATGAAAATTTCTTTTAGTGATTAGTCCCTATATATATATATATTGCTATATTACAAAAATCAGCATTTTGACCATTTTAATTTCACCTGCTCCCATCTGTATCAAATGATATTGGTCAGTACAATGTTGTGATGTCATGTGAAACTCTGCTGTTGCTGATCTTAGAGTGTGAAAGAGACCAAGCTTGTTTCAGTCCTGGTTCAGATCTGAGCTGACAGCTGCTGACTCACATTCACCTCCAGGGGGCGCTCTGATGTCTGCACCATGACAGAGCAACAGGCTGACAGCCCCTCTCGGACACACATAAGACAAGGGAAATAAAATTCTATTTAACTAAGTCCTATTTAAAGACACTGTAGCTGATTATTACTGTCAGAACTACTTCACTGTAAACAGTTTCCAGGGGCCTAAGT
The DNA here is from genome assembly GCA_029959045.1 of Taenioides sp. WSHXM2023. Classification (NCBI taxonomy): domain Eukaryota; kingdom Metazoa; phylum Chordata; class Actinopteri; order Gobiiformes; family Gobiidae; genus Taenioides; species Taenioides sp. WSHXM2023. The sequence continues at coordinate 12,667,690 of CM057106.1, read as the reverse complement.
TATCACTCACTTACTCACCTTATGCATCCCGAGCATCCTAATTATTCACCACAATGAGAGTGGAGTTTAGAAAAATACAATCCAACTGAATTAATCCGCAGCGCTGTGGCACTGCCGACCTGCATGGCGTGCAGTCTGAGCCCAGGGTTAAACTCTATATCTGTACTGGGGCTAGACTAATTTTCCTCAAATATATTTGGAAAAATCGGGTACAGGACCTTTAATTACCACTACGTGTGATATAGGGTTTTTTGATATATTATAATGCTTCATATATCTGATGTCTTCCCTATATATAAAACGTAGAAAGTACTAAACATAAAGTAGTAAACATAAAGTAGTAGTGTATAGCTTTCAGGTGATCTCGTGACCCTCACTTTGGGACCATTATCTTGTTGCCAAATAAAAAAATACATATTTGCAGACATGGTTTAGCATAATTTTTACAGTTTGTGGGGACGTTGGGTTTAAAATTCAGAGTGGAGTTTCTCATCTATTTCTTGGGCTTCAGGGGACTTTAAAAATGTCTCCAGCTGCTTTTTACAAGTTCTGTTTCATGCCTCAGTGAAAGTTCCATTATTAAAAAGTTCTGATTCAAGGTTGAATTTGGAGGAAGTTGATATTAGGTTTTATAGAAGAAAACCTGTAAAATAATGCTGTAGCTAGGTATTGCTAATCAAGCACCCGGTACCGGTACTACCCACTAGTCCGAGGGTCCACTAGTCCGAGGGTCCACTAGTCCAAGGGTCCACTAGTCCGAGCTTTTGGCTGTATATTTCGAGAGTAATAGATGTTATGAAACGTACCAAGAGTTGTTTTGACGTCTTGGTCTTATTTGAACAGGGATTTATTGGCCTCAGTATACTCCTGTCACATTAAACACGATGTGTTTATTTCGACATTCTGCAAGTTACCAACGAAATTGTAATTCTGGGTTACGATCCACGATGCAGCTGGGTCCTAGGATTACGTGGCTTTCATGGGACCTGCGCTCTTCGAGTGCCCTTCTAGTTATTCTTGGCATTGACTCCGTGGCCATGAATCTGTGTTTATGAATCCACAATCTGAATTTAGTCCACCAGGGTATCAATCTGTTTTTAGTGTCTACTTACCTTGATCTATCCCCTTTAAACACCTTTAAAACTCGGACTAGTGGACCCTACCCCCTGGTACACATCTGGAGAAGGGTCCAGCTAGGTAGCAAACTCCTTTGTCAACATTTTGAGGAGTTTTTACCATTCAAAATATACAATATTTTGTTTTAAATTGTTAATTGCTATGGCAATGGACCTAATTTTTCATCATTCTGAAAAAGCATGGATAGAGCCTGGATCCTGGCTCAGATCTAAAGCAGGTCTATAAAAGCTGAGAATTCTGTTCTGTGATGATATTTTGGGGCATTTAACTGCTAACACAACATACTTAGATCACCATGTTACTTTTTATTGTTTTGAAAGTGCTCTATTTGCCAAAAAACATTGAATTAACATGTTTTGTAAGTTTCACTTTAGTGACACTGAATCTACTCTCCCTTTCCTCTCCATGCTAAGTCACTCCCCCTTCAAAGCGCAATCACAACACAATCAGTGTGCAGCCCGCTACTGACAGTAAAAAAGTGAAATTAATTGATTTTGCATTACACCCCCTCTTTAAATATGTACGTACCCACAGCAAGGTTGGCGATGAAGAAGTTGGTGACAGTTCTGAGTGTCTTGAAGCGGTAAATGACGTAAATCACCAGAGAATTACCCATAAGCCCCAGGACTATAATGGTGCTGTAGGCCAGGATCAGCACCACCTGTGGAGACAAGCCGGAACTTCATATTAGCTGTTGAGAGTTAACATAAAACAGAATGTATAAATGTGTCAGTGAGCAAACTCTGGGGGCTATTCAGTGGTTATAGGACGTTGTGTTCACGTTGTAGAACAGTTAAACTTCCCTGAGGGCCAAACATTTCCACAATGCAAAACCAGGGTCCACAAAAAAAAATCTGCCAGTACACAATGTTTGGTAAAATGGTTAAAAAAAAAATGCATTTATGACTTGTATGGCGTGTATGTGTTTATTTTAAATGCGTTTTAAATCCAAAAATGTTGCACCTGTCTCAAAACGCATACTAGCAGCAGTATTTGTTACCTGCACACTGAGTAGCCGAATGGTGTCCTCCGGGAAATTCATGCCTTCGAACGTCACCGTGGGAACAGCGCTCACCGGGGGCCATGACGACGTCCCGTCCGGCTCCGCCCCCGACGTGTTGGCTTCAGCCGCCATTTTGGGTCAGAGCAGCGCCATTTCACTCACTGAGGAGAGAAACAAACCACAGAGAAGATCAGAACCAGGGAGCTTTTGGAAATGCTTTTAGACCTACTTTGGGGTCTACATCAGGTGTAGTCATCCTGTACATTTTGAACTTTTAACTATTTCACTAGACAAAGACTAACTAACTAGCTACTAACTAGAAATGCTTTTATTGTCCAGTAATGAGGAAGTGCACATAAGCATGCTAGTTGCTTTGATCTCTAAAAGTTGTGAAAAGAGGTTATAAACTCATCACAGTGAATAATTAGGATGCTTGTAATGCATAAGGTAAGTGAGGAATAACTTTGGACCACTGCAAACTGTTTAAAATTAACTAGTTCTGTTTTTCACGTTTTAAGACAGTAAAAATCAGGTGCAGTGCCTTTAATTGGCTTAAAATCACAGGCAAATCTTTCTAGACATTATTTCCAAATTCTGTCACATCACATGAGTTCAAACCAGAACAAAAATAGGATTAAATTAAGGTATTGCTCCAGGATTTCATGAAAAGATCCTTGTATCTGTAGCGACTGTGTGTGGAGCCTCGGGGCAGGTTGATTTTACTGTACGTTAGCGTTCTGAAGCTAACTACGCTAAACCCAAAATGAGAGGCTGTGTTCCCTTCACTTTGGTTTATTCTGAGTGCCGTGATGGCACTGTGAAAATACAAGACATTACTGTTAAAAATACAGCAGAATGAATAGAGAGAGAGGGACAGAGAGAGAGAGTGAGAGAAAAAAAAGAAAAGAGAGACAGACCACATTGTATTTAATTAAAGATACACTATGTAGCTTTTCTAGTGGAGGGTATGCCACTTGCTTGTCAAAAAATACAGAAAAAAACAAACAAAACAAAACATAAAGAACAGGGTCATCTCTCCACAGATCTGACTTGTAACTATAGGCCTGCTCGCATCAGCTGCTTGTCACCAGGGAGATATATTTGCTTAATGCCAAACTGTGGAATATTCCAGGCAAAGCTGTAACATCTCTATTGAGACAAGTATGTAGTGGAATCTTAATCAGAAAAATTACATATTACGCCTTTAATTATTATGTATTGTATCTAAACTATGGTGTTGTTTAGTTACTTATTTTGGATATTGGTCCTGGTTTAGGTTTTCTACACTCTAGATACTGTATGGTTGAGTTCTTGTTTAGTCCCTCTAGTTTCTACCATTTATTTCTAGTTTCTACCATTTAATACTTTAAAGGGGGTGTGTTTTACTTATATGGGGTATTAACTGCTAACAAATAACATATTTAGATCACTGTGTTACCTTTTTTTGTTTTGGAATTGCTGTGTTCACCACCTTGTTTAATAAGTTTCACTTCCTTTTTGATGCTCTCTCCCCCCTCTGCTCTTTGTGCTATGCCACTCCCTCTTCAGAGCGCTAGTTGTTGTGTACAGTTTTGTATCATGCTTTTGTATATTTATGGAGAACTGTCGTGTGGGAGCATGGATGACGTAGGTTTGTGGGCTGAGCATTGGATTACTAAAGTGGTGAAACCTGCATGGATCTAAAACCTTTGATGAGGAAACATAACATTGTAGAAACCAAAAAAAAAAAAAAAAAAAAAGTGATTTTGCATAATACCCGTCTTTAATGTAAGCTATTTGCTTCTCTACAGATATGTAACTTGGCCTGATGACATCACCTGCTTGTCTTTATTGAGATATAAAACTAAAATGTGTAGCATTCGAGGAAAAATGCTTTAAATCTTATCTTCAATTGATTTTAATTTCCGTATCTTTCCAGCAACAGAATCTGCAGTCTTAAACTTTTCATTAGCATTATTACATACTATTTATTGTACAGTTCTCACAATGGTTAACCCAGTAATAATAATAGACATTTGACAAAGTGGCAGATGGTAAAGTTGAGGGCTGGTCCCAAAGGTCTCAGAGCCTCCAGCTCCTCAGTCTGACAGAACAAACAAGTCTGTTCCACCATGAGACCTTACAGGCATCCAGACCACTTCACTTCAACATGAACTTTTGTTTGTGAGTGTGTCAGAGGCCCTCCCTCTCCAGAATGCATAAGGTAAAATAAGGAATAAGTTTGGACTACTACCAACAATAACAGCACCTTTAACTGAGACATGAAAAGGTAAATCTATTGTTGGTGTGAGTCACTAAAAAAGCTGCATTCATACTAGTCTGTCTTTTGGTTTGGTTCTGTTCTAGTCCTGGCTTAGTCCAGGATTAGTCTTAGTTTAGTCCCAGTTTTGATGCAGTGTCTGTCTAACATCGGTCCTGTTGTAGTCCTGGTTTAGTTCTGTTGTAGTCCAGGGTTAACTCCAGATTCAGGCCCAGTTTAGTCCTCATTTTGTTTAAAATGATCAATTTCAACATTTGTGAATTCTTCTTTTGAATGTTCATGGAAAGTTTAGATCAAAGTTTAAACTTGCCATACTGTAGAACATTCCAGAAAAAAAAAAAAAAAAACAAAAACATCTACATGGACTCAAGCAGGTTTCAGATTGTACGTTATGCTGCGCATCCCTTTTAGTAATTTCAGTAGCAGCATGTGTAATTTTAATGGCTTTTTAAAACACACCATGCAGTTTGGGTGAGTAATGCCTCTTAACAGGTTTTCAGACTTTTGTCCAAACTGTGAAGTGTGATCCAGACTCCCACCATGTCCTTGTTCACACCATGCTCCAAGTCAAAAAGCTCCAGAAAACTGATTCAAAAGCTCAAAGCAGACTGTGAAGAGGCAGCCACTGTGAACGTGGGAGCAGGCAACGTATTTTGTTATTTATTATTAGCAAAACATTTAGTTAGTTAAAGGTTCATTGTGTAACTTTGTGTAACTTTTCTGGTGGAGGGTCGATCAGATGCTTTCCTCCATGGAGATGTTATTGCTCTGTCTGGAATGTTTCACAGTACGGCATTAAACCTTTCTATCTTCTTGGAGACAAAACGAGACTATGTTACAGATCAGATCTGCGGAGAGGCGACCCCGCTCACAGTCCAGCTATAAGGCCACCTGTAATTGAATAAATGTAAGGTAGAGCTGTTTAATGTCATACTGTGGAACATTCCAAGCAGAGCAATGGCATATCCATAGAAACCAGCAAGTGACGAACCCCCAAGCAAAAACTTACATAGTGCACCTTTAAAACCTGGTTTAGTTTTGGTTTAGGCCTAATTTTGTAGCCTACTGCTTTACATAATAAAGCATGGTTTTATGGTTTTCTGATTCTCGAAGTCGCTTTACAATTTTGATGCTGTTACTCTAATTGATACTTTGCAGCTGGTGTTATCAACAGTCCCTGTGGGGGTGAAGCTAGCTAGAGGCACTGCTATCTGAAGATCTCTTACACTAGTTAGTCTTTATTAGGAGCTTTGCTTTAATACAATCTGACTATAAAGAACTAGCTGGAACTACCAGAGGTGAGCTAATTTGGCTAATGTAGCTAGCTACCATTAGTTAGCTAGAATGTTTTTGAATTTCCTTATAAAATCATAAAGTCTGAAATGTTTCTGAGAATGATCGTCTCTCCACAGATCTGACCTGTAACTTGGTGGTATCACTTGTTTGTTTCTATGAATCAGAAGTTTAATATCATAAAGTAGTAAAAATCCGTGTGCATCTTTAAACCAAGACTTCTCAAGTGTCCATTAAATGATATGGATTCAAAGTAATGTTCTTATATATATCTGAATATTCCCTCTTCTCACTCAGCTAACCGCTAACCTTGGCGTTAGCTCCACTCCACTGCCTTTCTCCAGCCCCTCCAGCTGTTTACGCCACTGATGGTGCCAACACGAGGAGGGAAAACTGACAAGACGCCACAAAAACCTGGCTCTGAACCAGGCTCAGATCGAGTCCGAGTCAAGTCCGCACAGGGAGTGCTAGTGCTGGAGGCTAACGCGCTTACAGCTGGTTAAACACGCATCAGGGTTAAAAATAACTGCAGAACATCTGGGCCGTCATCAGGTGGACAACCTCACTGGAACAAATCTGGAAATGTGTTGAATTGTTTTGAGGATAAGTCTCCATACCTAGAAATCTAATCATATAAATGTACTATTTAAACCAGGACTGAATCAATACTGAAGTAAGATGAAATGGCACTGAACTAGGACTGAACCAGAACTGAATCAGAAGTGAACCAGGTAAAACCAGGAATAATTAAAATCACAGTCAGGACTAAACCAGGAGTAAACTAAACCAGAGCTGAACAGGACTAAATTGGCAATCAAGCAGGACTTAATGACTGGAGGAGGCAATAACTAACTTATTTGTAATATTTTATAAGATTCTCTGTACATTGACCCTGGTGGACTAAAAAAATGATGTAATGATGCAGGTTCAGTTTTCTCAAAATGTAATATTTACCTGTATCAGACATATATTATTTATTATCTGGACCTATCCACATGAAACAAAAACTGGTACAACGTCTCCAGTGCAAGCATGAAAGCACAAATGTTGAAATGATGCAGCTATTTCACAATAGCCTTTGAAAGTATGCCATTATTCAACTAAAGACGTGATTATTGTCAGCTGAAAGGACTTCAGGCTATGAGATGAATATGACACTCTTGTCGAGCCAATCCCAAACAAATAATGATGAGGTTCAACATTTGTAGATCATAGTTTGTATATTTCTCTCATAAACAGTGAATCTCCCTCATATAGCCCCCAACTTAATGAGGTGCATGCCCAGTTTTCTCAAAATGTTATAATATAAATTAGTTTAACTTTCTATTACTTCAGTTCTTTAGTGTTAACTTAAAGGCATTGTACCTGATTTTATTCTGCCAAAGTTATTCCTCAGTAACTTTATACACTGTCATTGCAATGAGTTTCTGAGCAACGTTCAGATGCCAGAGCGGAGTTTATCTGTTCCAATAATGCTAACAACAACTAGCATGCGAACACACACTTCCTGAATATTAGACAATAAAACACTTTATAATTAGATGCAGACAGTACACAGTAGGCATATTTTGACCTCAAGAGCTGCTTATACAATACATCTGTACTGGGGCTAGACATGTTTTGCTTAAATATATGGGTAAACATTTGGTACAGGGTCTTTAAGAAGCAGTTCAGACCTGATTTAGTACTGGTTTAGTCCTGGTTTAATCCTGGGTTTATCCTGGTTTAGTCCCAGTTAAGTCCTGATTTAGTCCTGGTTTAGTCTTGGTTTAGCCCTGGTTTAGTCCTGGTTTAGTCCTGATTTAGTCAACAATAATTAATTAGATAATTTTCCCTGTTCTTTCCCCATATGGCCTCTTCATTAGATTTGACCTTTTACTAAATCATGCTTCATTTGTTTGTCATAACTGTCCTGTTTTATTAGCTGTGATTCCAGATGAGATAACTCCACTTCTCTGCAGAGTTCTTTGTTTATCTTCAATGCTTTGTTAGACTGGAGTAATTAACCGGGATCCTGTTGTTCGGACGGTGCATTTGATTCACGCTTGACTCAATTTTAATGATGAGTGAACCGGAGCAGAATGTACGGGTGACGTCTGAAAGCAGTGCACCAGGGTTAACGAGGAAGTCGCACGGATGCTTGATTAAAAACATCACGAGAGCCTTTTCACTGAGACCCCAGTAAAACTTAGCCTTCCCATTAAAGAAAGACCTGGCCCAAGCTCCCTGCTGGAGGGAGAGATATGAGGCCTGCTGCCCCTGTGTGCAGCTCACAACACAGGCTACACCGCACATAGACTATAGCTCGGTTGTAGTTACAGTGTATGTCTGTGTTGGTCGACCTGTAACCAGAGTGGGCTCAGAAAAAAGAAGTCTACAGAGGTGCAGGTGGGTTAGGAGTGCAGATTAATGAAATAGACTCAGGCTGTAGACACTTTTGCATTTGCATGTGTTTAATTAGCTGCTCAAAGAGGGTATCCCTTAAGTGCACAGCAGATTCACAGCAGCAAATGAAAAAACGTCAGAGAGAAACAGCCTGTGGTACTCTGTGTGCAGGCAGGGTCATGTTATCAGTTTTAAACATGTGGTAACTACACAAGTGATGCTCCAGGATGAGAAGGTAATGACATCTGTCTTGTGCAACATTTCCTGGGGGAGGACCCCGAAACCCCCCTGGCCTTTAAGATGTCAGACTATCAAGGAAAAACGTACATACAAATCAAAGGGGGCTGTGCCTCATTCAAGCCTGAAAACTAAGGTGTTACACAGATAAATGTAGTCCTGGTTTAGTTCAAGTTAGTCCTGGTTTAGAGCTGATTAACAAAAGGTTTATTGCTGCTTTAGTCCTTTAAAGATTTCACTTAGACCCTGTTTTTCCTGGTTTTAGTTTGGTTAATTTCTAGTTTAGTCCTGACTTAGTCCTGGTTTAGCTCTTGTTTAGTCCTGGTTCAGTCCTTGTTCTTGTTTAATTATGAAGTCGCTTATGAGTGTAATTAGCAACACGTTGTTCTCATGTTTTATCCACAAAAGCAGTGGCTCTGTACTTTGGCCCAGAGTCATTTGGACCTGGTCCAAGTCAAGTCCTGCTCTGAAATGGACTGAACTCAGTGCCAGTGAAATATGGAGTGTGTAATTCCTAATAGAGCATTGGGTTTACTGGTGTTGTCCTAGTTTAGTCCTATTTTTTAGTCTTCCTGATTTGGACATGATTTAGTCTTGGTTTTCAGTTTGGTTAAATCCTGGTCTAGTTAATTATGTGTCTTTTTGGTTAAATTTTTTAGACCTGATTTTTGTTCTCCTGGTTTGCGCCTGGTTTAGTCCTGGTTCAGTCCTGGTTTAGTCCTGGTTTATAGTAGCCTACTCCTGGGGTGGATCTGGATTTGTTTAGTACTTGTTTATTCTTGGGTTATACTGGACATTTCAGTTATCCACAAACCCAAATGTCATCACACAGCTACTACTCTAAAACCCTTGAGCAAGACACTTCACTTGTAGTAAAAATATGTCTTCTAGGCAAAAGTACATATACAGTATATTGTGAGAACATGTGTATACAACAGATATAATTAAGACTGGAGGATAATGATTCATAATTAGCCATGTTAATGAGACTCGGCAGTAATATGTTAGCTAGCGGTGTGGCAGTTCAACTGTGACACCAAGGCTTTATGCAAATGACAAACGCTAAAAGGAAAAAAAACACCATGAAAGCATTTTACATAAATTACATCTTTGCCTGATGTTGTTTTTATTTAAATGCAAACAAATCTGTTTTGAACAGAATCGGCCCTAAAGAAAGCAACAGTGACAAGAAAACCTCAACATTTACTCATCTTTAAAGGAGCACTCTGTAACATTTTTGGTGGAGGGTCTGCCACGTGTTTATCTCCATGACGATGTTACTAATTTGTTTGTAATGTTCCACAGTATGGCATTCAAATTATGTAGCTTTTTTGTGTTTTTATTTTTTATTATTCAACAATACCTTAAAAAACATGCATTCTTACTATAAGTGGGGTTGCTTCTTTACTGCTTTTCTTCACGAAAATTATGTTCCACAGTATGGCATTCACCGCCACTAGGTCAGGTTACAGGTCAGATCTAAGGAGAGATGAGTCCTCTCACAGTAAGAATACATGATTTGTATAGTATTTTTGAACTATAAAAACTGTAATTGAATAAATGCAAGTTTGCTAAGTTTAATGCCATAATGTGAAACATTTCTGGCATATCTCCATGGCGACAGTAGGTTGTTGGATGTCAGACTGTGTCATTAATGTTCCACAGCTTCTCTCTCTCTCTCTCACTTTGTATGTTTGAACCTAAACCAAAACGCTATGAGCTAAATATACATCACAGTGACATTTAAAGCACTGGATCCTGTCTAACTCAGAAGAGAAAGGAGGGGAAGAGAAGACGGATGTGTGTGTGTGTGTGTGTGTGTGTGTGTGCGTGTGCGTGTGCGTGTGCGTGCGTGCGTGCGTGCGTGCGTGCGTGCGTGTGTGTGTGTGTGTGTGTGTGTGCGCGTGCGTGCGTGTGTGCGTGCGTGTGTGTGTGTGTGTTATGTAGCAGTAGTTAGTTAACAAAAAGAATGTTGTCAGATCTCTGAAGCTATAGGCTGGGCCTGGTTAGTACTTGGATGGGAGATCATTGGTCATTGTGTCCTTAGGCAAGACACTTCATCCAGTTTGCCTCCAGTGGTGAAGTAAAGGTGTATTATTGAGAGTGTTTGTGAGAACAAATGCAGAACAACAGATGGAAGTTAGCTCACAGTACAATGCGTACAATCATATTCACTGAAGGGCTGAATATGACACTGAAGGACATTTGTATAAGCGGCTCCTGAAGTCAAAATGAGTCAGCTGTGTGTCTGCATCTAATTAGAAAGTGTTTAATTGTCCAGTAATCAGGAACTGTGTGGTAGCATGCTAGCTGTTGTCAGCTTAACTGTGATGGCAACATATAATAATTAGGGTAAAGGTTTTTCCACATTCCACAGTAAAAATCAGGTACAGTGCCTTTAACATGCGCTGTGCAACCAAATAATAAACAAAAGTACAGCTTTATTAGTACTATTATCTTTATTTAATGGCCTTTATTTAAAATGGTAAGATTTTGTATGTGAAATATGTTTATATTGCAAGCAAAAAAAAAAAAAAAAAGTTTTTTACTAGAAAAAAAGCAGATAAAACTAGATAAAAATTTCTTTTGTCAGTGCACAGTGCAGTGCTGTCTCTGAGGGGGCAGGAGAGGAAGGAGCTAAGAAGCTAGGATTTAGGAGCTAGGAGGCTGTGTGAGGATGTAACGCTCTGCCACACACATGTTCATCATCTCCCCAAACAGAAAAGCAACAGAAACAACAGAGAGCTTACATAAGGACTGGGGCTGGATCAGGTGGGAAGAGACAGGGGATTCTGGTTTTAACACGCCATAGTATCAGAGAGAAATGTCACAAAACAATGTAGCCTATGATATAATCCTCCTGTGTCAAAAAGGCATTGGTTTGTTTTAGTGGTAAAAAGCAGAAGGAACTACATGGACCATAATCCTTTGCCTTTATTCAACGCAGTCAACAATAAGCAATTATACTGTTAATTAATTCGTGTTAAAGGTGCACTACGAAACTTTTCTGGTGGAGAGTTAGTCACATGCATGGAGAAATAATTATTGCTTTGCCTGGAATATTTCACAGTATGACATTAAACATATCAGATCTGTTGAAAGGCAACCTCGCTCACCATATGAATGTAAGTATTTCTTGCTTTTTTTTTAGCAATAAAAATGTAACTTAACCAAATAAATGCAATATTTAGCTTCAATAAGTTAATTCCATACTGTGAAACATTCTAGCCGAAGTAATAAAATCTTCATGGAGGCCAGCTGATAGCAAAACCCCCACTTGAAAAAGTACATGGTGCACTTTAACGGTACATTTGGCCTCTGAGTGTCAATAATTCCTACACATTGTACATTCTGCCCTCGCCCTGAGCACCAGCGTCTGATTCAGCTCCTACACGACCTTTATATTTCGTCCATAAATCGACTAAATGACGAAATCGCTCACAGACTTTGAACTTTGACCCCCCCGCTTCAGTTATCAGTCTGGGAGTGGTTAAACCACGAGGCTAGCTAGCTATGACCTTTCCGATCCTTATGGGAGCAGCTAACAGCGCTAACAGTAGTAGCAGCTAATGCAAGTTTAAACAGGTCTAACATATGGAGACAGAGGAGTCTGCTGAGTACTGAACCAGGACTGAACCAGGACTGAACCAGGACTGAATCAGGACCGAACCAGGACCGAACCAGGACTGAACCAGGACTGAATCAGGACTGAATCAGGACTGAATCAGGACCGAACCAAGACTGAAACAGGACCGAACCAGGACTGAATCAGGACTGAACCAAGACTGAACCAAGACTGAATCAGGTCTGAACAAGACATCCCCAGACTATAAAAGTTTTGAATTAATCTGTTTTAATGAACTACTTCTGACAATCTTGGTCTATCATCTTCTAATTTGTAATCTATTCACTAGCAAGGACCACGCCACAGCAGTGGAATACGATAAAGATATTTACTGACGGTGGATAGATGTGATGGCTGGGGGGAGACTCAGGGTGGGGGCTCCGTCTCCAATCCAAAATGGCCACGCAGCTGGTTCGGAAGCCCCCCTCCCTAAAGATGATGTCTTCAGACTGAAGGATGGATGAGAGACAAGGGGTGGAAGGAATGGGGTTGAGCGAGCTGACACGGATGGTGTTGTCAGGATAGGCCATATAACTAGGGCTTCTGGGTAACTGAAAGCCTGATCGAGCTTTGGCTGGTGAGGAGGTTGAGGCGTGGTCCAGCTCCTGAATCTAAGTTAATCATATCAACTCCACTAATTAAAAACAGTTAAACTCCACTAAACGACACTGTTGTCATCAGAGGGCACACGAACTCTGTCACAGTGAGGATTAAAGCAATGTAAATTATCCTAAAACAATAGCTGTGAGCATCAAAATTGGTTAGCTTTCTAATGAAGGTAATTTGAATGTTGACATTAAACCAAGTCCTGTGGTCTTCAGGAAAACCACCTAATGACATCACAAGTTAGACCAGAGTGTTTTCATTTCTGTGGGAGACAGCCTAAACCTGCAGGAATAATCAAGCATGAGACAAAACACAACTCCAGGTATGTTTGAATGCTAAATGTTTAAAATCTTAAAACCTGTAGCCTATGATATTCAATGCAAGATATGAAAGGCACTATCAAAATGCCAGAAGAATTCATAGTAAAAAGTAAACAATGGAATTCAATTATTTGGACAAATATGGAGTTACATGAGACGCCTCCATTTTCTGGCAGCACCAACAACCGCCCACCACCACCCCGCTAAGACGGTCTGAGTGGGTTTTTAGTTTTTAGTCCTTTGTCAAAATAAACACGTTTGTTAAATTTCTTATTTTTAATAGGGCTATAAGATTAATTTCAAATAAGTCTGAATCACAATTTGAGTTGATGAGATTATAAAATCACAAAGGCTGCAATTTTTTTTTATCTACCATAATTTCTTCCAATTAACAAATACCAGGTCTTATTATGGATAAACCCTGAAGTTTAGATCTGTATTAAAATGGGGTTTTTTGTATTTTTGTATTGTACTCATATTTTTTTATGAGTGTTGTTTTTTTTTTTGTTTTTTTTTTTGTTTTTTTCTGGATGAGTTTAAAATGTAAACTTTGAACAGAATCCTTTTATCAAAACATAAATCGCAAATCTAATCACAATGCTTATCAGAAAAAAAACATTCAGCCCTACTATTAACAAACTTTGACACACCAGATCAGAACTGGGGTTAAACCTGGAACCATGACAACCAGAACCAAATCAAGTCTACATCAGGACTAATCTGAAACCACATCAGGACAAGAACTCAAACAATTTTTAAGGTACGGTATAACCTGTTCTCTTACTGAGGCTACATTAGACTTTTAGTTTTAAACCAACTAAATTTCAGCACTGAACCTGGCAACCCATTCCACTTTCTGATTGGACAATCATCTTGTTACTCCAAATACCAAATTATAACATGAACAACTTGGCCATCATGTCCAAAGTTTTTGTAATTAAGAAAAAATCAACATTACATTAGGTTCTGTGCATGATTGCACCTAGCCCATTCCAGTCATTAGCAGTAATCATGGTCATTTCCGGTCTAGTGTAATAGTGTGAGGTTTTAGCCGAGTCACGCTATGATCAATAAATCCTGACAGATCAGGCAGTGGTCAGGGAGCTGCGGGTGGATGTCACTGATAACATGTTAAACACTGAGGGGAAGACTCACCTGAGGAAACTTGTTTGTTTGGAAAGGTACGTATTTGTGTCTTCTGGGCCTAATACATATTAAATAATATTAATAATAATAATTGTGGGCAGCACTTAATAAAAGTCAAATAAATAGGCATATAAAATAGATACATTTAAAAAAGTTAGTGGCAAATTCGGTGGCAAATGTAAATATGTCATATAATTATTTAAATATAAATACTTCATATAAATATAATTTTTAATTGAAAAAATCAACAAAATACAAGATGCAGACATGTTATTATTTGCCAAAAAGTAATTTAAAAAATAGGCCATGACAACTTTTGAGGATTGCCTCATAGGACCAGTTCAAGTGGTGGGGGGCAGAGGGGCTGGGGGCCGGTCAAAGGGGCGTGGCGGGCCGGAGTCAGTCCGTGGGCCTTAGTTTGATGACCCCTGCTCTAGAGATTGGTACACTACACAGAGCCAGATGTTATCAAGAAAAGCAATATTTGATTTGACCATATTTAACTTGTATCTGGAGACACAGATTTAGTTTATGACATTTATGAAATTTGAAATAACCCTAATCCCTTTAACACTACTTACCTTGCGGACATATGGATTCGACTGTAGGCTACTTTTGTGTCCACCACACCTGAACCTGGCCCATATGTCTCATATAAATCTTGTATTCAAACTCTTGTGAATAATTGATGTGACCGTAACCTGCCGTTATCAGGAGTGGCGCTGGAGTTTCCCACTGCGCCTGAATACAGCAGATGCCTTCAGGGTCTCGGCCCACATGAAATATACAACATATATATATATAAATATTTTATACTTTTCTTTTTTAACTGGTTGAAAATTTTGTTGTGGTTTAGCCCAGATTTATTTTAGATTTTTTGTCATTTTATTTTTTTGAGATATAGTTTGGACAGGAGTTCTGCTAGTTCTGCTTTGGTCATGCTTCAGTCCTGATTTAGTCCTGGTTTAGTCCTCATTCTGTCCTAATTTAGTCCTGGTTCAGTCCTGGTTCAGTCCTAGATTAGTCCTGGGTGAAGATTTGTGGAGCAGACTGAATGAGTGAGACTCAAAGTGAGAAAATGGAGACATGAATAAAACATGTACAGCCAAGTGTTTTATCTGAACAACTGCAGGGTCGCTGGTCTGAACGCCTGCGTGGTCACAAGATGAGAGAGACTTCAATCCAGGAGGGCATAAGAAGAGATTTACAAAGGCAGAGTATAACACAAAACCAGGATTTAATATGGCAAGAAAATATGACAAAATATGGAAACTAGTCTTAAAGGTGCTATGTAACTTTTTTATTGGAGTGTATGCCACCTTGTCTCCATGGAGATGTTGAGTGATTTTCTTGGGATGTTCCAGTCCTGGTTTAGGTGTTTTTTTTTGTTTTTTTTTTAAGATCTTGTTCAGTTCTTGTTGTAGTTCTGATTTAGTCCTGTCGCAGTCCTGGTTTAGACCTGGTTCAGTTTTGGTTCAGTCCATTGTGCCATTGTGCTCAAAAAGCATCAATAAAAGCAGATTTAGATGTATTCTGACTGAAAACCGTTCCACTGAGTGAGCCTCGAGCGGGAAAAATACGCTTGGAGCATATGTTGGATTGACGAGCGGCTTCGACTGCGTGTGGCTGTGTGGTGCTTTGGAGTTCTGTCTGCACTGTCCAGTCTGATGAACCAGGAGCACAAATGAATGAGCCTGGAGACCTCCCACACTCCTGTCTGCTGCTCTGTGGTGTGTTTGGGGCATAAGAGAAAACCAGGATTCCAAATGGTCTTGATACACACACACACACACACACACGCACACACACACACACACACACACAATATTGCCAAAAGTTTTCGCTCACCTGCCTTGACTCACAGATGAACTTAAGTGACATCCCATTCTTAATCCATCCATCTCATCTCTGCTGTTTGCAGGTGATGTTGTCCTGATGGCTTCATCAAACTGGGACCTCCAACGTGTACAGGGAGCCGAGTGTGAAGTGGCTGGGATGAGGATCAGCTCCTCCAAATCTGAGGCCATGGTTCTTGACCGGAAAAAGGTGGCTTGCCCTCTCCAGGTGGGTGGAGACTTCTTGCCTCTAGTGGAGGAGTTCAAGTATCCCATTCTTAATCCATAGGGTTTAATATGACATCGGTCCACCCTTTGCAGCTATAACAGCTTCAACTCTTCTGGGAAGGCTGTCCACGAGGTTTAGGAGTGTGTTTATGGGAATTTTTGACCACTCTTCCTTCAGAAGAACATTTGTGAGGTCACACACTGATGTTGGATGAGAAGGCCTGGCTCTCAGTCTCTGTTCTAATTCATCCCAAAGATGTTCTGTCGGGTTGAGGTCAGGACTTTGTGCAGGCCAGTCAAGTTCATCCACACCAAACTCTCTCATCCATGTCTTTATGGAACTTGCTTTGTGCACTGGTGCACAGTCATGCTGAAGACGAGGTTTGGAGCATGGAATTCTCCAAAATCTCTTGGTATGCTGAAGCATTCAGTGTTATTTTAACTGGAACTAAGGAGCCAAGCCCAGCTCCTGAAAAACAACCCCACACCATAATCCCCCCTCCACCAAACTTTACACTTGGCACAATGCAGTCAGACAAATACCGTTCTTCTGGGAACCACCAAACCCAGACTCATCCATCAGATTGCCAAATGGAGAAGCGCAATTCGTCACTCCAGAGAACGCGTCTCCACTGCTCTAGAGTCAAGTGGCGGCGTGCTTTACACCACTGCATCCAACGCTTTGCATTGCACTTGGTGATGTATGGCTTGGATGCAGCTGCTCAGTGTGTATATATATTTTTTTATTTTTTTTCAGCAGTAACAATAATAATAATAATAATACAGTGATGTGTTGTACAGACGTATAACGCGTGGAACAAACAACCTCCAGAGAGAATGTTCCATGGTGGTATTAAACATTGATTTTGCATTTATTCACCGTTTTTATTTTTATTTATTTATATTTATTGAGCACTGTGGAACATTTCAGGCAAAACAATAAACATCAGAAAAGTTGCAAGGTTCTTTTAAGTTGTGAAAACTGATACACAAAATAACTAACTAATAACTACAGTAATAACTAAACTATGTCATGTTTGTTTTACTTCCATTGATTCCATTCCATCAAATCAAATCAAATATGCAGTTTATGTTTAATTAACAGTTTCCCCCGAGCAAATATGTAAAATGTAAATTATTTGTGGAAGGAAGAGGAAAGTAAATAAATCTAGATGAAAGGATTTGAGAGGAAATCTGTTTAGAAAATTAACACAATCTGTGTGGTACGAAAAAACTCCTATATTCAAACAAGGACTATTTATACAGTCCATTATTATGGTCTTTCTGGTTTAGTTCTGAGTCAGGCCTGTGTTAGTCCTGTTTCTGTCTGAGTTTGATCTAGTTCATCCTTGAAATCAGTCTGTTTAGTCCTGGTTTAGTCCTGGTCTCATCCTGGTCTAGTCATGGTTTAGTCATGGTTTAGTATTGGTTTAGTCCTGGTTTAGTCCTGTTTCGGTCCTGGTTTAGGTTCTCCTGTATCTTTTAGAATAACACAAGTTAATTAAACTTTCTCCAACCCAGCAAAGTTCGAAGGTCGGAGATCACAATGCTTCTGATTCAGTCCCTCAAAGCCACATCATGTTAATGCTACGCTAACATGTCAAGGTTTAACAATAATCAAACCATAATCACCTCCCTGTACGTTGTTTAATGTGATACAGTATGTCCTTAACATGTGACCATTACTGTCATGTTAAATATGCACTGCACTATGTAACTTTTCTGGTCGAGGGTGCGCTACCTGCTTGTCTCCACTGAATTGTTACAGGTCAGATCTGTGGAGAGGTAACCCCACTCATGATAAGAATAAATGTTTCTTAACGTATTAGCAATAAAAGTGCATGTAATAGCAAAAAATTGACCATTCAGGCAAAGTAATAACATCTAGAAAGAATCAATAAATGTTCAGCCCCCAAATAAATGAATTTGCTGCACAATTGTTTTTATTTATTTAAGGATAAGTCAGTAGAGTAAGTATTATTCTGACAACCAAAGGCATCACTAAGGAGAAGAACGAATAAGGCAGTGAAAAACTTCAGTGACAAAACTGGGACTAAACTTGGACTAAATCAGGACTATACTAGCAACTGAACTTTTATAATTATATGCAAAAATGATGAGTCTCTGGGGCCAGAACTCTAGATGGAACTTTACAGGTTAAATAAAGAATAAAATACAACAAAGGATTAGAGAGAGAGAGGGACAGGGCAGAGGGATATAAAAAGAAGGGGAGGAAGTGAAAGGAGACGAGAGAGAAAGGAGAGATGAAAGGGTAGAGGTTGAGACAGGGGGAGAGCGAGAGAAAGGGGAGGGAGAGAGAGAGAAAGAGAGAGAGACGAGGTGAGACACAAAGAAAAAGAGGAGAGCAAAGGAGAGAACAGAGAAGGGGGGGTAAAAATGGACAGATACACGGAGATAGAGATACAAAGAGAGAGAGAGAGAGGAGAGGAGAGGGAGGAGAGTAAGAGGGAAAAAGAGTAAGGGAGAGAGAGAGGAGAGGGGTGTGGTAGAGTTAAGCGAAAGATGATGAGAAGGATGGAAGGAAAGGAGGAGGAGAGAGAATGCGGAGAGAGAGAGAAAGAGAGAGTGTGAGCAAGAGAGAAAGAGAGAGGGAGAGATATGAGAAGAGAAAGAGAAAGCTGATGGATGGAGGGTGGAGACAGAAAGAGAGGATGACATGGGCCACAGATAATTGGTGTACATCTGAGAATGAGCTCGTTATAATCCACAAAAGAATTCTCCACACGCAGAAACCAAAAAGTAAAGACAAAAGGAGTCTGGACTGAGCCAGGACTAAATCAGAAAAGAACCAGGTCTAAACCAGGACTAAAACAGGAGTGAACCTAAACAGGACTAAACCCAAACCAGAACTAGCTTAAAACTAAACTCAAATCATCAAGCAAGTCCTATATTTTAGACCTAGACCTGTTTTAGACATGGTTTAGATCCGGTTGAGATACTGGGTATGTAATGTGATATATTTTACTTTATTTATATGAATGTTTTTTTTTTTTGTTTTTTTTTTGTTTATACACACACACACACACACACACCTTAAATATATATATATATATATATATATATATACACACACACACACACACACACACACACACACACACACACACACACATCTCTCATGCTGTAATTATTCATTAAAATGTGCTTTGAAACCACTTTTCCTAATTTCCATAAAAAGTTTATAGTAATATGATTTTCTGTTCCTGTTTATTCTCTCCGGCTCGGATCAGACGCAGAGGAAATACATAAATATGAAATTTCAAATAAAACATCTATAAACCGCAAACACTCGACAGAACGACAGGGTGGTGGGATCTGACGCAAAACCAGAGTCAAATTATTATGTCAAAATAAAGGAAAGGCAAAAGAGTGATAATTACTGTGAAGCAGGACAAGAACTAAACCAGGACCAAAGTAGGACTGACAAACAAGGATCTGCAGTAGACTAAACCACATCTGTAACAAGTCTATACCAGGATTAAATCAGAACTATTAGAACTAAAGCAGGACCAAGAAAAACCCAGGACTGAACCAAAACTAAAACTAAAGGATTATAAAACAGTCCATCAAGGTCCAACTCTAAACCACTATTAACGGGCTGGAATCTGGATGGTCATAGCTTAACACTTTTTAAATTAAATGATTGATTTCTGTTTATTTAAAAATATTTATCCTCTGCAATTATTTCCTGAAATAAGAACTAAGATTTGAAGATTGAATTTGAGCCAAAACAACGCATTTCACGAGGAGGTTTAAGATAGAACTGAACTAGGACTTGATTTTACACCGGGACTAAGGGAAAGGACCGACCAAAAGTATGTCAAAATGACATTGCCCATTCTGATCTTCTCTCGCGCGTGCTGCGAGCGCGTGCTTGCTTTTGAATGCCATCACACACTGTACATGCGCGTGCACGTGTGTCTCTGCCTGCGTGTGTTTGCGTGCACGTGCCCGAGCTTCACTTACTGACCTCCGTGCCTAACACCGGGTCGAGGCGCAGCGTGTGCCCGGTCCGAGCGCACTGTCCCCGGTCTGGTCCTGTGGCGCTCCCCGGCCCTGGAGGTTTTCCTGGAGCCTTCTGGGTACGTCCCATTCACTATTCCAAAGACTGGAGGAGTGGGGGAGAGGTGGGCTTTAACCAAATCCAAAAAACATCCAGACTGGAGCGCGTGCGTGCGTCTTGTACGTCCTCCTCTCCGGCGGTGCGTGCTGTCACTTCTGATGAGCCACGTGCGTGTGAGAGACGGAGCCGCGAGGAGCGAAGGAGCAGCACGAGCGAGGACCGAGAGAGAAAGTGTGCGCGCTACTGACGAGAGCGGAGGGGTTTAGAGAGAGAGAGAGAGAGAAAGTGTGCGCGCTACTGACGGGAGCGGAGGGGTTTAGAGGGGGAGAGAGAGAGAGAGAGAGAGAACGTGTGCGCGCTACTGACGAGAGCGGAGGGGTTTAGAGGGGGGAGAGAGAGAGAGAGAGAAAGTGTGCGCGCTACTGACGGGAGCGGAGGGGTTTAGAGAGAGAGAGAGAGAGAGAGAGAGAGAAAGTGTGCGCGCTACTGACGGGAGCGGAGGGGTTTAGAGAGAGAGAGAGAGAGAGAAAGTGTGCGCGCTACTGACGAGAGCGGAGGGGTTTAGAGGGGGGAGAGAGAGAGAGAGAGAAAGTGTGCGCGCTACTGACGAGAGCGGAGGGGTTTAGAGGGGGGGGAGAGAGAGAGAGAGAGAGAGAGAGAAAGTGTGCGCGCTACTGACGAGAGCGGAGGGGTTTAGAGGGGGGAGAGAGAGAGAGAGAGAAAGTGTGCGCGCTACTGACAAGAGCGGAGGGGTTTAGAGGGGGGAGAGAGAGAGAGAAAGTGTGCATGCTACTGACGGGAACGGAGGGGTTTAGAGGGGGAGAGAGAGAGAGAAAGTGTGCGCGCTACTGACGAGAGCGGAGGGGTTTAGAGAGAGAGAGAGAGAGAGAGAGAAAGTGTGCGCGCTACTGACGAGAGCGGAGGGGTTTAGAGGGGGAGAGAGAGAGAGAGAGAGAGAGAGAAAGTGTGCGCGCTACTGACGAGAGCGGAGGGGTTTAGAGAGAGAGAGAGAGAGAAAGTGTGCGCGCTACTGACGAGAGCGGAGGGGTTTAGAGGGGGGAGAGAGAGAGAGAAAGTGTGCGCGCTACTGACGGGAGCGGAGGGGTTTAGAGAGAGAGAGAGAGAGAGAGAGAAAGTGTGCGCGCTACTGACGAGAGCGGAGGGGTTTAGAGGGGGGAGAGAGAGAGAGAGAGAAAGTGTGCGCGCTACTGACGAGAGCGGAGGGGTTTAGAGGGGGGGGAGAGAGAGAGAGAGAGAGAGAGAGAGAAAGTGTGCGCGCTACTGACGAGAGCGGAGGGGTTTAGAGGGGGGAGAGAGAGAGAGAAAGTGTGCGCGCTACTGACGAGAGCGGAGGGGTTTAGAGGGGGAGAGAGCGAGAGAGAGAGAGAGAGAGAGAGGGAGAGAGAGAGAGAGGTTGGGGGGCGAAAGTGGGGGAGAGAGTGCACGCGCTGCTGACTGGAACGGACGGTTTACGCAGAGAAAAAAGAGGAGGAATGAGGGAGAGAGAATGAGAGGGGGGAATGATAGAGGGACAGTCTGTGTGAGCTGACTGGAGTGGATGGGTTTACGTGTAAAGAAAGAGGAGGGATGAGAGAGGGAGGGAGAGGGCATGAGATAAGAAAGGAGAAAGAGAGGAAGGAAGGAAGAAAGAAGAGGAGGGATGTAAAGAGAGTTGGAGACTGGTGAAGATCGAAAGAGGAGGGAGAGAGAGAGGGAGAGACTGTGCGTGCTATTGATTGGGGCATAGGGGTTTCACGGAGAAAAAGATGGAGGGATGAAAGAGAAAGGAGCAAGAAGGCAAAGAGCAAAAGAGGAAGAGAGAAGAGAGACAGGAGAGAGAGAGAGAGTAGAGGGGGTTAGAGAGATAGAAAGTTGAGAAAGATGGAGGGATGTACAGAAGGAGAAAGACAGCTAGAGGAGACAGAGTGGGAGTGTATGGTCATAGGAGACAGTGGAGCAGAGAAGAGATGACAGAGAGCAAAAATGGAAGAGGAGAGGATAGAAAAAAGAGGATTGGACAAGAGAGAGAGAGAGAGAAGGGGATAGGAGAGCAGAGGTGGGTAGTACTCAGTTACATTTACTTGAGTAACTTTTTAAGAAATTGTACTTCTTGAGGTACTTTTCAGACTGTATACATTTACTACTTGAGTAATACTTTGTTTGAACAGTACTCTTGAGTAGAAGTTATTACTCTTCCCAATATGAGTATGATATATTGTCTATAACTAACAAGTTTTACGTTTACAATATTAAATGATTTAAACACGTAGCCTACACAATCTGCAAAGGAACGGTCTACAAGCTGATATAAATGCAAAAAACATGTACTTTAATGATGCAAAAATAATAATAGTCTTTTTAAATTAAAAAGTACAATAGTATCAGTATTTACCATTCTTCCATCACTATTAAAGGTGTACTATATAACGTTCTGGTGGGGCCTGGTCTGCCATTTGCTTATCTCCATGCCTTGAATTATCCGCACATTAAACCTATCTATCCGATATTAGTTACATATATTTTCATTGCCGCTTCACAGATCTGAGCTGTAGCATGCCTGTATCTCTGCCTGTCTCCATGGAGATAGGTAAGTTAAATACAGTGGAACAATTTGAGGCAAAGCAATAACATCTCAACATTTAGACATTATTACAGAGAGCTGTGGGTGATATAAGACAGGACATAAAGGAGACACAGGAGACGTAATATTTCTTTTGTTTTATATCATAATCATTATGTACACTGTAGCCTGAATACGCTGTCATACATACAATATATACAGGCCGTCTCATGCATTTAAATGGAAATTAGCACCTTAATATAGAAAGTATTCACTATCAGTCATATTCAGCAGTGCCTCGTAGTTTTTTTTTCCAGTATATTCAGTATATTATTTTAATGCTTTCAGAAACATTAAAATATATAATGTTTCTGAAAATTCATATTAAAGGTCCAGGTAGGTTCCATAGAAAAAGAAAATTTAATTCTTACTTTTTTGACAAAAGTTTTAAAATGAAGAAACGTAGAAAACAATATTACCATTTCTTTTCTATAACGTTGTTTCCTCATCACAAACATACCTGGAGTTGTCTTTTGTTTGATTCACACATGTTTAACACGTAAATCCCGTATACTTAGGCTGAGTTTTCTCAAACAAAAAAAACACTCCGTTCCACCTTGTGATGTCATGTGGTAAAACAGGAGATGCTCCACTATGTTTTGGAACTCCCTACACCTTCACTAGAATAATATGGATGATTTCAGCCCTAGAATTGCCAAGCTCTACTGAAATAAAGGGAAAAAGTCGCTGTTAACTTGAAAACTACAACTTCATGACATCACAAGGTGGAACAAAGCATTTTGAGCTTTGGAGATGTAGAAAAACGAATAATAAAGGATTACTCAAACGTGTGAATGAAATAAAACACAACTCGAGGTATGTTTTTGATAAGGTAAAACATTATAACATGGCTTAAAGCTCACAAGAGTCAATTTTTGAAATGTAGGACGTTTAAAATAAAATCTAAATAAAAATTTTTAATCAAAAATCTCGAAAACTGATGTTATTTGACTCACTCCTAGTATGACTGGAGTATGCATTACATTCAGCAGTGCTCCAGACCTTCAGCCTTGCATAAGCCCTCGATCCTGGTTAGCTTCTGTTTTAGATGGTCCAACCTTTCAAAACTTTTCTGCAAATTTTGTAGGAAAAAATCTAAGATTTTTGCAAAAATATTCACACTCGTTTTCCAAATTTGGACATTTGGTAAAAATGCTAGTTTGTTTTAAAGCTAGCATTTATCTTTACAATAATTAAATAAATGAAGTAAACAAAAATAATAATAATAACAAAAATCTCTCATACACACTTTAACTTTAGTGCTGTCTAGTTGTTGTTTTTTTGAGTTTTAAATCACAACCCCACCCCCATATCAATGTTCTGCGCTTGTATGCATTTTAGAAATTCAAATCAGACTAGTTCAGAAAATCCTCTAAAGAGTGAATAGTTGTGGAGAAAGGTCCGACGCAGATTGGCTGATCAAGTAGTTTACCACCACAAAGTGAATACTGACGACAGCAGCTTTAACAGAAGTATAAGGTCTTATTTTTCTATTATATCTCACTTATTATATCTCACTCAAAAGCACTAATCATTTACACGCACAACAAAATCACGACCTCAACAATGTTTCTCTGTGCTTTCATTTATTTGAGATGAATGCTGATCCCCTTTGACTTTTGCGCTTGTTGTGTCAGTTACGTAATGTGCTCATATAAAACCAAGGTGTTTGGTCTTGCGACAGCGCTGAGGACAGAGCAGCTGTTAGCATTAGCATATGGCTAATTTACATTGACACCCGAAGATACGCACAGAATATCTTTACAGTTTTGAGGAGAGAAAGAGACATTTAAGCCCAGAAACAGAGAGATGGGCCACAAAAGTGAATTAAAATGGAATAAAACCAAATTAAACATTTTACAGAGAAATGTTGATATGACGTTATCCCTCATTTGTCCCAAACTGGACTTCCATACGTAGTATTTAGTGTCCTCATCAAAAAAGTGACACAGTGCTCCTTAAAAGTCATAGCATGTAATTTAAAAAAAAT
This sequence comes from Taenioides sp. WSHXM2023, assembly GCA_029959045.1. Classification (NCBI taxonomy): domain Eukaryota; kingdom Metazoa; phylum Chordata; class Actinopteri; order Gobiiformes; family Gobiidae; genus Taenioides; species Taenioides sp. WSHXM2023. The sequence goes on along the minus strand of CM057106.1, from coordinate 12,642,921 downwards.
AGACTGAAATCAAGTTTCAAGAAATTATATTTTGTTTTGTTGTTATTTTTCATTTTGGTAGTTATTGCTTTGAAAAAATTTCAAAAACTGCGAGAGGGGTTACATCTCCACAAACCTGACTCATGCTTGGTCTGGAGGTGGACTTCTGCTGTTTCCAGGGAAATGTTGTTCTTTTGGCTATAATATTCCACAGTATGGTATGAAACATGTTCAAATTTCCATACAGTGTACCACCTTGAGAAAGTTACATACTGTACCTTTAATTCAGCAGGAGATTTTAAAACAAAGTCCCTATTTGTGCTGTTTTTACACATTTTGATACTAAGGAACAAACTCAATACTTAATGATAATGTGATATTAAAAAGAATTTTTATTTTCAAGATTAACTCAAAGCTCATATATTACCATATGGTTTTATATCTGTGTAATCCCTCAGTGGTCCATGGGCGTATTCTAGTCTATGTGCTCTTATACAGCTCAGATCATTCTTAAGATATTCAGGAAAGGATCATTTCTGTCCTGTGAATGTGACTTTTTAAGTATTGATACCTGCTCAAATGAGTATTTAGTTTTGATAGTCTAAAATACAGTCTTCCTGGTTGCATTTAGCTCCTTTGATAAAAAATGTATAGGGAAAATCGCACATACCTCTTAAGTCGTGTTCTTCTCTGTCAGAGCAGCTTGTGTTGTGGAGATGATAAAATGCTTTTGAATGAGGCATATGTAAAACTTTCACCTCGTCAGCCCTCGCCATCTGCTGCTTTTGTTTACGCCAGCGCTAAGTCGATGCAGCGCTAGGTTTTCCTACATTTTCCCAGGTCGTGAAGGCAGCAGCTGACTCTCTCCTAAATGAGAGTGCAGCATATTTTTTGTAAATAAGTTTGAGTATTCACACCTACTGGTTTCGCCCATTGCCTTTGATGTTGTAATAGCACTTGCAAGATGAGGAGTAAACCAAGTCTAAACAAGAATCTAAACCAGGTCTTGGACTACACCAGGTCTAAAGCAGGACTTTTACACAATCAGGTGTAAACCAATTCATGGATTTTGGCTTCTTGTTATATGTGACATTTTGAGGACTTTTTCCTCATTAAAACATATACATTTTGTATGGTAATCGCTACTTAATTTTTCAGTTCAAAATCAGTTTTAAACCTAAACTGGGACTAAACCAAAAAGTTGTTAACCCTGTTTGAATCTTTCTCTAAATGAGTTCTAAACCTGAAACTATATAAGGTGTTAACTCACAAAATTAGTTTTAAGACAGGATTAAATACAGAGATCCGAACAATGACTGAAAATAAACAAATAAACTAGGATTTAACGGGATTTAACACTTCTGCTTATCTTATTTTATCAAGAGATGCTTATACAATATATCTGTACAGGGGCGAGACAAACTTTGCTCAAATACATGGGGAAAAAAATCTGGTACTGGCCCTTTTGTCTATATTTGTGTGACTTGTTCTGGTTTTAACAGAAATAATCCTAGAGCAAATGGGGACTTGAATAACTGGACTAACCCAGGATGGATCCAGGACTGGACATGGACGAAAGCAGAATAGATCAGCAATGATTCTATGGATACGTCATTGCTCTGTCTGGAATGTTCCACAGTATGACATTAAACAGGCTTACATTTACCTTACCTACCTTACATTTATTAAATTACATGTAGTTTTATAGCTCAAAAATATCTGGAAAAACAGGCGCTCTGACTGTGAGCGGGCGTGCTTCTCCACAGAACTGACATGTAACTTGGTCTGGTTTGGTCTCAATGAAAACAGAAATGTTTAAACATTGAAACATTCCAGACAAAGCAATAACATCTCCATGAAGCATTTGACGGACCCTCCACCAGAAAAGTTACACAATGCACCTTCAAAAGCAGGGGGAGCAACCAACAGGAAGATTCTAACAGGAAACCATGCAGCTGTTCATACAATCAGATCATTTTTTCAACTCCGCGCTCTTCTCTGTGTTTGGATCCTGAGACTCAGCATGTGCGTGACCTATTTATCTTCAAACACAGTTACATAAGAAGATAGACACACAAACTGCTGTTTCACCCGGGCGTGTAACATTACCTGTTTAATTGTTAAAACTTTAGAATTTTACATTGAATTAATTAAAATTTTTTTTAATACATTTTTGAAAAGATTTGCACTCACTTTACACCCCTCTTGCACACATTATTATCAACTGATACTTTGCAGCTGGCCGTCATCAACACTCCCTGGGGGTGTGATGCAAACTGTAAGCACTGCTCTGTCTGAAGCTCTGTTACTCAAGTTCGACCATAAAGAACTGACTTACCTGGAACTACAACATGTGATCTGATTTTGTATTGTTAAACAACTCCCTTTCAAATAAAATTAGCAAGCATTTGCCAAACTCCTCCAGACTCCTGTTTGTATTTTTTCTTGAGTTTTAACACTTAAGACTTATGTTTGGAAGTCAGAATGTCAAAGTTTTGAGTTGTAAATTCACATCGGAACACCCATCCATCTCAGAATTCAAAACTGAAACTCAACATTTCAGAATCCTGAGCTGGTTCTGAGTTCTGGTGATGCCACCGTGTTATGATCTTTGTTTTGGTGAGAAATCAAAAGTATTCATAAAATTAAAAAAAAAAAATGCCTTAGCAACTGTTGAAATAATATAGATACCAATGAGTTCTGTATTAACATGCATAAAAACTTTTACTCACTATCTTTGCTCCACCCCAGCTTGAACTGATCTAAAAAACAAAATATAAACCAAAATACAAATATATGATATAGACACATTTTCTAATGGCATGTTTTTCTTTTGAAATTATAAGTATGGATTTTTTGCATGAGAACCAGTATGTCAGTATTGGAATATTGATCATTAGTATTGATCTGCCAATCTCTACTTCTACTGTTTTGAGAATTCAGTGGAACAGAGCACTATGTCCTCTTTAAATCTGGTTAAGTCCTGCTGTAGTATAATACTTTTATTCTACTTTTGTGCTGTTTTTTCCTCCCCTTTATTGAATCTGTATTGATTTTTATTGAGTCTTTCTCAGTTGCAGTTTAAAAAGAAAATAAGACAATAAGGAAATTATTGACACTTTTTGGTAATTTTGGTCCTGAACAGGCTTGAATATTGAATCCAAAAGCAACAGTAGTTATTTCAGAGAGCTTTGAGTCCATCCATCATTTTTCAATTACAGCAATGCATTGTGGGTAATGGATGCAGAGCAGTCCTCAGAGTAAACGTAGAGTGAATACAAACGAATAAGAGAGGGGAAAATATGGAAGAAAAGATATGAATACAAACACTGGATATTTCTGAATGGGAATACACAAACAGAATTTTAAAGTCCAATCTTTTACTAAATTAAGCTTTTAACCATGTTATGATAATATATAATAATATATAATATGTGTATTTTTTATATCAAAATCATATATGGAATATTTGATTTAATTTGCACGTGTTTGTGTAATTCTGCGCATATATTATAGCATTGTTGAAGATTATGAACATTGTGCGTAACATTTACAAAGAACAAAGACATGCACAGAACTTTTCTAAGGGGTTTGGGTTTGAGGTTATGGTATTAATTTAAAAGTCTAATATTACACAAAATGTATATTTGTGAGCTTTTAGTCATGTTAGAATGTTGTTAGCTCCTCAAAAACACACCTGGAGTTGTGTTTTGTTTCATTCACACATGTTTGAGTAACTCTTTATTATTAGTCTTGTCTACATCTCCATGAAGCGGTAGTTTTCAAGTTAACAGCTACTTTTTTTCTTTAGTTCAGTAGAAACTGGCAATTCCAGGTGCTGAAGTCCTCCAAATGATTCTAGTAGTCTAGTATGGAGTTTAAAAACACAGTGTAACACTTCCTGTATTAACACATGACATCACAAGGTGGAACAGAGTGTTTTCTATCTGAGAAAAGAACTCAGCCTAAATAGGCAGGGTTGAGTGTTAAACATGAGTGAATGAAACAAAACACAACTCCAGGTACACATTAGAACATAGATCAGAAAATACCATGATATGGGCCCTTTAATAATCTATTTGATCATAATGAATTAAGTCTATCTTTATTATGAATATATGTAGTTATCGCAATTGTTCTATGTTTTGAAAAGTGCTAAGTAATGAATTTCCTCTGGGATAAATAATGTATGTATGTATGTATGTATGTATGTATGTATGTATGTATGTATGTATGTATGTAGCTATCTAAGTGATGCCAAAAGCTTGGACTTAAAATCTATGACTAAACCAAAGCTGACATGTGTAACAGTAGCTCCAATACCCTAGACAATACATGAAACAGGACCTTAAATGTGACCCATGGATCCTGTTCACATGGAGGACTTCAATTTGTGCAGCTGGGGCGTGTTTGGACTGTTGATTTGAATGAACACGGAGCGAAGTTGACAGCTGCACTGCCACTGAGGAACCAGCAGAGAAGGAGCTCGTGTCACCTCTCATCACCACTCGCTAAAACTGCAAAAGTGAATTCATTGCATCTGCAAAGAGGCGGTGAAATATCATATAAATGCTAAACGGTACATTTGAAAACGCAAGGATGACATTATGCAGAGAGGAGACAGGGTACCCATTCTGCCACAGTAACACGGAGAGTACATAGGCACTTCACTTCATTCAGAGAGATCTAAAGTCTAGTCCACAACCTCCTGATTAAAAGTGTTTTCACCACATCAAAATATGGACTAAACCCAAAACTAGAAACTTGGATTGGGCCAGGACCATAGACTGTATATATAAATTAGCCAACTATAAATTAGCCATTAGATGCCGCGTTCCAAATTGGAAGTGTGGGGGCGCTCCATCGACTCCAATTTCCAATTGACTTATATTGGAAAAATGTCACCCCTCTCTCTGTAACTGCTGCAGTGAATCTCATCATTAATCACTAATATGGACCTGTCTCCAAATTCGCTCCTATAACTGCTGACCTTATGAGCTTCATTTGACTGGAGCTGAACACAGGGAGGATATGTGACTGTAGCAGGGTGGACTTTGTGGAGGAACTAGCAGGTGGCAGTGGAGCAAAAACTACAAAGGTTTTCCAGCTGTCTTTGGTCTTCCTCTGACTTGCTCACTTCCACCTGCTGTGTTGTCTGCCCTGTCCTCCATGACGCTAGGTAAGACATTTAACAAATTCAATTCTAACATTTAGGTGAACTAATTTAAGTTATTTGTTTTAAATTTAGTCCAGAGGTGTAGCTGTGGGCCTTGCTTTTCAGCTCTTATACTGTGGGCAATGACACACTCTTCTGTCTGTAAGCCATATGTTCAAATTGTTACCATGAGAATTAAATACTTTAACCTTTTTCCTCTTTTAGGCACGTTAGGCATCAGTGTAATACATTTGCAATGGTAATAGGCATTTCATTAAACACATTCTGGTTATTCAGGACAATGAATATAAATCAGAAATCTCCTGGAGAGCTACTTGGAAGGGGGTGGAGAGCTACTGGTTGGAGCTACAGGTTGGAGATCTCTGGACTGGATGTAACTTATTTCCCAGGTTATGGGGTTTGGGTCAGCAGCATCTTGCAGTGCATCCTGCAGTCTTGCCTTCCTTGTTTCTTTGCCATTTTATTTCGCTAATGTGGAACTGAGTATTAAAATGTAAATCTTGTAACTGAACAACAAGACTGGAAAGTAACTGAACAAACCTGTGAACCTTCTGCTTTTAGTTTAGTTCACTTGTTTAGTTTTTGTTTTTTGTTTTTTTCCTGGTTAAGCACAGTGGCATTGCTGGTTTACTTTCATCTTATCATTTAGTTATATTTACTTTTTCATCCACTCGAAATGCTACACGTATTCCACAGAGATCAGGAATCTAACCCACAACCTCCTTACTGAGAGGAGGAGACAGGGTAACCACTCTGCCACATGTACAGTCTCAAATTGAATATTAACAAACTTTGCAAATATTTGAATACAATTACAATTCCCATTTGTCACAATCACTTGCATCAACTGACGTAATATCAGTGTAGAATTTCTGTTTCATGAAATATTCTTTTTTATTGCTTGGATTTGATTTATGTATTTATTTTTTTTCATGTGGGTGCGTCTTCGTTAGCTTTGGCGTTTGAACATGAAAACATCCTCTGTCTCTCTCCCTCTCTTCTCTGGCTCCATTTGGCACGCTCTTTTATGTACAAGGCAATTATATCAACGATGTGACAGGACTCCGTTCTTCAAAAGATCAGCAGTGAATTAGAAAAATCTACAGAAGAAATCAAACGTTGGGCTTTAATTCAGAAAGACGTGGAACATACGTGGTATAGTTACTGCCTACAAAGCCATTATTGGAGAAAAAAAAAAACAAAAACTCCAATGTATTGCATTCATATGACATTACAACATGCTTGAATCCTTGTAGTTTAGCACTGAGCTGGAGAACAGGTCAGTTTTATATGGGGGAAGTCAAAATGCAGATGTTTTGTCCTGGTTTATTATTATTATTATAATATTATTATTTATTAATATTAGGAAACAATAACAAATAACAATATCCAAATTTCTCTGTACAATATTTTCACAATGTGCATCTCACAGTACGATATTTATTGCAATATTTTGTAGATATTTTGTGAATATACAATTTTTTCCTTTAAAAATGCCTTGGCAAGCCTTTGGTTCTGTCTTAAATCAAAAAGTTAAGATTTAAAAGTGCTTCACTAGCACGGACCACACCACAACAATGGAATATGATAAAGACAGTGGACAGATGTGATGGCTGGGGGAAGACTCAGGGTGGGGGCTCCGTCTCCAATCCAAAATGTTCATCCAGCTGGTTGGGAACCCCCCTCCTTAAAGATGATGTCTTCAGACTGAATGACAAGAGAATGGCTGTCCAGCTGGAAGAGGCAGCTCAGACACAGAACAGTAGGAGGAGATTCTGGCTAATTGAAGGATTCTCTTTAGTGGACTGGTCAGAAAGTGTGGAGGAGTCGGATGTGAACCAGGAGGAGAGGTACGAGTGCAAGGTTGTGTGGACTGGTTGGAGTAGTGGAAGGAATTACGTTGCCTGAAGAACAGTCCTTGGGATGTGGATGAACAAGTCGAGTGAGATTGAGAGAAGGAGAGAAAGGACAACCTCAGAACAATGGAGGAGTTGAAATGACTAGAACTTGCGGGGAAAAGAGAACTAATGAAAACTAAGCTGGAAGAACATGTGTGAGGACGAGGTTCACAACATGGACTGAGGGAGCGTAAAACTGGGTCGAATTGATTCTGAATGAATGGATTAGGAGCTGATGTTCGTGAAAAACTGCGAGAAGATAGTGTGTGATGCGAGATGGTAAGTAAGGCTTTCTGCTAGGCAGATACATGTTAAGATGATGGAACACGTAGTTGAAGGAGATGGCTAAAACTATGGGGCAGAACGAGATGGAAGTTAGAGTTTGATGTCAAGAATCTTAATTTCGTAAGAGTGAGTGCTAGAAGGCAACAGGATTTCAGTAACCCGGAGTGTCTTGAATGACGGATTGTTTGAGGAGATGAAGTGGGTTGCAGGATTGCAATTGCTAGGGGAAAGGTGTTACATTGTAGATGGTGTTGACTGATCTATTATTGTTTGAATGAATGGGAATGACCCTTCTGGGTTAGTCAGACCCCCAAAGAATGGTGGAATGGTAGGGTAGAGTTCTGAAGAAGCTGAAGACTAATTGTGCAACTCAAGAGCTATGAGGAAGCCAACTACTGCTGGAGATTAAGAGTTGGAGAAACTGGAGCTGCGTCGTGAAGGTGCAATGGAGAAGAATGAGTCAGGAGTGATGTAGAGAGACCGTAACATGGAGGGTCTTCTCACCTAATGGAGGAGCTGGACCTTCACTAGAATGTAGATGTTGAGGTTGCACGCGCTGCCATGGATAGTTGTCAGAGGTGACCATGATAGCTCTGATATGTCTTCAGCATGGGTGTGGGTGGCAAGCAAGGGTGGCAAGCATGTTGAATTATGCAACAAGGGTCGGATGAGGGATGAGAGAGGGAGACCCGCCGTGGGTCAGTCGAGAGGGGAACCCTTCGTGGGTTGGTCGAGAGGGGGACCCGATGTGGGTCGGTTGGCTCAGAACCTGTGGGATGGCTGAGGACCTGAGGGTGGGGGTGCATGCTGGGGGTGTTCGCGGGGCAGTTGTTGTGACATGAAAGCAGAGAATGATGAAGGACTGTGATGTCATAGCATGAGCGGTAGGAGGTGAGGACGAGATGGTGAGAGCATCGCTGAGTGTATAAGGATAGAACAGTGGAGAAGTCGTGAGTTGTCATCGATGGCAGAATTCTCAACCATGAGTGAGGTGGTGAGCCAAGATGGTGCCATCAATCTCGTGATGACTAAAAAAGAAAAAGAAGAAGAGATGGAGAGAGGATGCATGTGCATGGGGAATTGTGCAGCCTGCGAGACAAGAATAAGACAAACAGGGTGACCTGATCAAGGTCTAACACAGAGGGAGCAGGCACAGGGGGAAAGACAACCTACCCCCTCTTGCAGGGGCTGTGGAAGCAGGTTGAGATGGATGCAAGGGGATTCAGAAAAGCTACAGAGATATTGTGGTTGACGCAGGGCACACCTTGGAGGCAGAGGTCCGCTGTCTAGGCGCAAGCCTGGAGGGTTCGCTGGGCGGCGCGGGCTGGAATGCCGGCTGGCGGTTCCTACTGTGGAGCGGACATGCGATGGAAGATCCTCCGGCTGCAGATCCCCGGATAGGATCGGCATGGGATCCATCGGGATAGGCCATATAAATAGGGCTTCTGAGTAACTGAAGGTGTGATTGAGATGAGTTGTGGTTGGCTGGCAAGGAGGTTGAGGCGTGGTCCAGCTCAGTTAATCATATTAACTCCACTTAATAAGTAATTTCATCATGTAAATTGGACTGAACAAAGGATCATGGTCTATGTAGTTCCCTCTGTTTCTTTTAGCAATTGCTGCACCATAACAGTGAATTTAAGCGAAGGCACTTGAGATTCGATAGATTGTGATGGCCCACGATATTAACGAGACTTTTGACAATACTATATCATGATATTTCAGTTATTATTACATCCCTAGTTAATATCTCTTAAATAGCTCCAGGAAGCTGTTTAAAGTCATCATAGTTGTCAATTAATTGAAAGGACTTTAAAGGTAGGGTAGTGTATAATGCTGTTACTGATAAAACTGTATTACAATCACAATTCATTTTCAGTATATGGACAGGACATGTCTCACGTGAAAGTTAAAGTGCTTAGTACAAATGACTGGCTGCAGAGGGGTTAGGTAGACTATTCTAATCTGAGAGTTCTTCAAAAGGTTTTAGGCCAAATGGATTTCCGCATTGAAACTGGCAAACCAAATGATAGACAAACAGCATCACAACTGCTATCACTAAAAGCTATATTTCCCCTGTATCAGGGAGCACTGAAAATTTAAATACATATATACACACATCCTGCCTTTAAGATACAAGATTATTAATATGAAGACAATCTGCATTTCAGGTTCACTACTTTTTCATTTCGTAGTTCCATCGATCTGTTGGTTTTTCCTTTTTGAATTTACACTCTATGGGGTGCCGAGTTATGGCACGAGCAATGCTAAATGATGCTAGCTCCGCAGGTTCGGTTCTCTGTCACTCTTTCATTACATGTACGTCAGGCTAATGGAGCAGTGTGTGACATAAACGCAGAGGGAGGCAGGAGGGATTATACAGGGCCATAGGGCTGGATTCATCAAAATAATATTACTCCACTAGAAGTAAGAGGAAATCGTCCAAGATCCACTGATGGACACAAAAATGAAAAAAACTAAATCATATCTAAAGGAGTAAACGTTCAATTCATTTCATATTGTCAACATAAAGCTTTTGTCACTTGGAGACTTACTCACTGTGGGAAGAGTTACATTTATCCTGGTTTAGTTCTGGTTCAGGCCTGGAAAAATATATAATCTTTTGATCTAGGTTTAGTCATGGTTCTGTCCTGGTTCAATCCTGGTTTAGCGCTGGTTAAATGAAGACAAGCATGTGGCAGACTCCTTACTTGAAATGTTACATAGTGTGCCTTTAAAGTCTGTACTTCCTTCACTAAAATACATCTCAGTTTAAAGCCGTGTGCACATACAAAGCATCAAATCGCGTCTCTCGCGGCCAACGCGCCGTTGAAACATTCGCTTGAAGCCGCTTCAGACATGCGAATTAGACGCTCTGTTCGCAAGGCGAACATTCACCTTGGTCGCACCTTACGTCATAAAAGGGAAGTGCACTTGACTGAAGGCGCGAGCAGACAGTACGCAGCATGCTGCCGCGTTTGCCGCCAAGTGGAGAGCGGAGGGGAGACAGCAACGTGCAGTCAGGGGAGGCAGGTGCCTCACCTGTCCTTTTCGGAATAAAGAACTGCTCAGTGTCAATAAGAAGAAAGAAAGAAAGAAAGAAATATTTTATATGTAACGTTATTTAACCACAACCAAGCTCTTCCTTACATTATAGAGTTTAGCTCACTATGTTAAGTTGCTTGTCTTTAGTGTGAATGCTCCAGGTTCAAGACCTGAATTTTTCATTTACAGATTTATTTTGTTCTTTCTTCCTTTTTGTGTATAAAAAATCATTTATTAAAACACAATGTGTTATTAGTTAACGTGATTTTTATGTGTTTGTAAAGAAAAGCAACTTGGAGCGCATCAACATTTCTGAGCCTACACTTTGCCTCAGAAGCTGTAAACCTCACCGCATGCCATCTGGCCTAAAGCCGAACACAGATGAAAAGGTCTGGGCATGAGATCCTGTTGGATCGCGGATGCTTCCTGGTCTATGGTCTTGTTCACCTTTATTTAACATGGAGCCGTCAGAGGCGGTGGGTTTACTGAGACTGCGGGAAAAGCCTCAATGCTTATGGCTTAGCGGGACCACAAATCGCCCTGTCTGGCTTCTGTGTGCTCATTGTGAAAGAGCAGGGCTTTGGTGAAGGCTGGCCGCTCAGAGCGCCTCGCCAGGTGGGCTGCTGCTATTGTCTCGTTGCGGTGAACATCCACACTTTGACCAACGCACGCACAATCGTATGGGATACTACTGGATATTTTTACTATGTGTAGGACAAGTTTACAAGCAAGTGTACTCCCCGGTGTAATATTGATTGTATACCGGAGACAGGTCCATCGTGGGACTATCCACGCTGGTCCACGTGTGGACTGGGGAGAGAACTCACCTGGAGCCGCTACGGAGCCCTGTCCTCTGGACACTTAGCACCCAACCAAAGTTATAAAAGCATTGCGCTAAACGCCCACTCACTGTTCAGACCTGTTGTTCACGCGTCAGCACCCATTCGCATCGTTCGCGCCGCCCAATTCGCCTGAAATGCCGAAAATGGTTCATGCCGCAACGCTTTAATCGCATGTCAATGCACCTCTACATAGGGTTAACATGGGAATCGCTCGCGCAATTCACATGTGACGCGTCCAGTGTAAACGTATCTTTACACGTCAGATAGAAAGTCCTGAATTACTTGCCTGAGGTCCAGACTACACACTTCTTCAACACTATGAAGATGTGAGTCTGGTCACTGTTGAATCTCCCAGAGTTCAGTGTGAGTGACAGGTGGAGCAGCCAATCAGGAACATGCATCAAGACAAATAAGGCTGCTTCTGAAAACAAAAGAAAGAAGTTTGAAAAACATTGTGGATTTCTGCAGAATCAAGAAGTGAAGCACAAAACTCTCTTAATCTAAGGTGAAAGGTGAAAGGTAAAATGTAATTTTATTCAGAATGATGGGTGACCAGTAAGCTCCTTCGTTTCACATGCATCACACTTTATACTTAAGAGCACTGTTTAGGACTTGTTTGAAATGGCCTACGCACTTACAGCATATAGTGCACCTAGAAGCTTTTAGTGAAATTTGGGACTAAAGCACCTGGATCATGGAGCAAGGAACAACTGACGCAGGGTGTATGTGCTCTAGATGTCTCCATCCAGGTGTTTTTGTTGTTTTTGCACCATGTTCATATAGAGCTGAGATTAAAGAGATGTACACACGAAAGTATATGCCTTTTTAAAATACCCAGCATCAGATTTGGCTTTATCTTTATGTGTGTCGTGTGTGCGCAAATGTGCTCTTTCAGTACGGTGTTACTGGGATGGAGAGGGCGTGTATGTGTGTGTCACAGTCAGAAAAGTTTGGGAACCCCTGCACTAAAACACAGTTAACATCATTAGATTTAAGATTCCCTAGTTTTGGCAATATTTTTAGGTTTCAAATTTTACACTAGGGAATTCCATAACTGTTACCTAGCAAAATTGCTCTAATGAACACAAAAAGTATTGACAAATATAAATATAAGAAAACAAAGTTTAAAAAAAATGTGTTTTGTAAGTATAAATTGTGCCAAACCTTTAGACAGAAGTCTCCCAGTGTGGTGTCATCAATATGGGACTCTAAATAGAGTTCTCCATTTCCTGTAGTTTTCAACATATTTTTGAGCTTTTCTTCATAAATTGCTGTAAACTATCATTTATATGATACAGATGAACATATATTAGACCACCAAATTAAGTCAAAATTAGATAATCATAAAAACCTGTCATATGCACTTTAAGAAGTAAAATGTATTCAAACATAACTTAAAAAGCTTAAATTGTGTAACATAGGACCTTTAAAGTCTTATATATTCCTGTTTGCAGTGCAGTTCTTCTTTCTCCTATGTAACGCCTGTCTCTGGAGCTACACTCAGCTCTCTCTATTTGAAGCTTTGACAAAAGATTTTCTGAATAATGAAACAAATGGAGCACCGTCAGCAAAGTCTGAGCCCTGGATTTAAAATGCACTTCACAGGGATTAGCACTAAATGCTACCGAGATGCTAGCACAAGGGTCAAGTTCGACAATGAGAGGGAATAAAAGAGGAGTAAATCACGACTAATACAAGAGTATATAGTAGCCTAAAGCAGGACTGAACCAGGACTAAACCAGGACTAAACCAGGACTTAACTAGGACTGAACCAGCACTAAACCAGGACTGAACTAGGACTAAACAGGACTAAAGCGAGACTAGAGAGCCAAAGCCATTGCCAATTGCCACTTGCTTTTGGAGATGTTATTTGCCTGGAATGTTCCACTATAAGGCATTAAACTTGTCTTTCTCCATGGATACAAGCAGTCACCAGGCCAAGCTACTGGTCAGATATGTGGAGTGGCGAACCCACAGTAAGAATGAAAGTTTTGTTTTTCTTTTTAAGCAGTAAGCTCACCTGTAATTAAATAAATGCAAGGAAAAACATGTAATTCCATACTGTGGACCATTCCAGATAAAGCATTAACAAAGAGAACAGAAAGAAGCAGATAACTCCCCATCAGAAAAGTTACATAATACACCTTTATTTTTCTGTCAGTCTTGTGTAGATTTTGTTGGCACATGATTTAGGCTCACACTGCTTCTGTAAATGCTTTCTGAAGTTGTAGTCGTCAGCAGATTCTAAACCATTACTACAGATGACGGATTTTGTTTTCGCTTTCCCCATTTAAAATAAGTTTGCCACAGCTGCGCACAAAGTTTTCACTCTCAAACTCTTAACAAGATCTCCAAATTCCATATAAATCCTTGTTATGCAATTCCACATTTTCCTTCTGTACATTTATACTTCAAATGTTTTGACTTTCATTTATTTTTTGTGAAATGAGATTAAACGCTCAGATGTTTGGAAAAACAAAGAAAACTAATGTATTTTATTATCTTGGTGCTGACTTAGTCCTGTTTAAAGTGGGACACCTAAACTCCGCCCACAACCACATTTCAGTTAGAGCTGCTAAACTGGGCAGTAGCTGGAGGCCTTAAGAAGAGCGTGAGGAGGGGCGGGGTCTGGGGTATAAGGACCAGTGTAATTGTTCCTTATCCTTCCTTACACTTACACTTCAGACACCACCCCTGCAGCTGGTTGTTTTGTTGTCTTTTGTGAAGCTGGTGCCACTGAAGACAGCACACATTTTTAGACTCTCTCATCTGAATCCTCTCTATCTAAACTCCAGAACCTGCAGCCAATAATGAATCAGTGCTAGTGCAGCTTCTGCAGCTCAGTGAGTGAATTCTGGAGGTTCTGAGTGTTCACAGGCAAACTAAAAACTTGGTAAAAAAATAACATAAAACACAAATATAAGAGTGCACTCAACAAGTATCCTGCTCACACCAGATTTATCGGTGTAGTACTGAACTGAGTTTTACACAATGGGGGCATTCCATCAAAGTCGCTTTGATGGAATACCCTGAGCTGAAGCTAGCTCCATCACCAGTTTAAGCCTCAACTCATTCCATGTCAGAAATAAGACTGAGTCTGACCATAGCTAATTCAGGCCTGAAGTTTAAGCTGCGCTTTGTGCGTGCTCCTGGTGACTCTTGGAAGGGCAGAAGCGCGATAGTACGTGTGGACTTCATGTTCTGCTGTGAGTAAAACTAAAGCAGTAACGGAATTCTTCACACGTAGCCAGAAGTTTGGAGGGAGCGAAAGACGAGGGAATGAGGAGAGAAAGACGTAATGAAGGAGCGCACAGACAGAACCCACTGGAAACCAGTTCATCCTCAGAGTCCAAATAAGTGCATGGAAGTGCAACGGGACCTGTCGGAACCCGATGGGCTTGGTCTGACTCGGACAAATATTTAGAACTTATGTTTGGGCTCGGGTTGGACTGGGACACATCAGCATTTTGACATTTGAAATGTAAAATTAAAAACAGCTTAGGCTATTATGTACAGTAGGTGGCCAATGGGCCTGTTTCACTTGATACAAGCACTGGTTTGTGTGATAAAAAAAAAAATTAATTGAAAATATTAGGCTACCCTAACATCGTTCTTCCTGTGCACGAGATTTGTCTATTGCTACATGACTGGGCACGTCCTCTTGTGCTAACGTGCACTTGTTGCTCCGTGTGTGTGCACTGATGCGCTCCACTCATCTGTATTGACATTCTGAATGCCTTTTTTCAGTTGATTGATAAAATTGGACTTTCCACACAAACAATATCCTATGTGTGTCATTGGTAGGCCTATGAAAATAGTGGGATTTTAATTGGGCTTGGTCATGTTCATGTTTTTAAGATGGTTTTTAAGATGGTAAAAAGATGGTAAAAAGATGGTAAAAAGCAGGTACAGCACCTTTATGCGCTTAGTTTAGACTGAAATAACACACCACTTATATATCGTTTGCATTGCCTTTTCTTGCTCATCTAATCTCTTGTGTCTGGTCCAGATTTAATCCGTTGGTAAAATGCCACCAGTGTTGGCAAACGGGGAGGAATTTTAAATGCACTGTCCTACTTTCTCCTCAGCTCCAGATTTGGTTTTACGCAACTCTTTTGCTCAAAGATTTCACAAGATTTTCAAAACTAAACAAGTCCTGAAGTTTACAATGACCGGCAGAGTGGTTAGTCCTTTGACCCCACATCACGAGGTCCATGGTTCGGGCATGTTTTAACACTGGTAGACCTAAATTAAAGGTTTGATTTCAGTTTAGTCCTGGTTTAATTCTGCATTAGTCTTGATCTACAAGGTTAGTTCTTAGTTTAGTCCTGGTTTAGTCCTGGTTGACTTCTGGTTTAGATCTAAATTAGAGGTTTTGTTTCATTTTAGTTCTTGTTTAGTCCTGGTTTAGTCTGGTTCTGGATTAGTAGATGTATTTAATGCCATACTGTGGAAAAAGCAATTAGTCCGTGGACATGATTTTCTCCTAAACTGTCATCATACCCCTGAAAAAATAAATAAATAATTTCATACGCTGTGGTTTGTGCCAAAGTACAAGCAGAATGTTAGCTTCTTTAATGTTAACCGCTAATGCTAAAAGGACCATTTGCCCTCATTAGCTGGAAAATCGGTCCCAGAATGAAAGAAACTGCCTACACACAAGTCCTGGTTTAGATCTTGCTTCTGTGTTAGCCCTAGTTTAGTTCTCACATAGTCCTGGTTTGGGTGAAAGTTTAGTTCTCAAAAGTCGTGATTTGGAGGTTGTTTAACACAGGGTTTGGTCTAAAGGTTCTATATTAAACAAAACTGACTCTTGTGAGATTTAAGACATCTTATAATGCTGTTTCCTATCATCAAAAACATACCTGGAGTTGTGTTTTGTTTCATTCACTTCTTGTTTGAGTAGCCTTTTGTTACTAGGCTGTCTATCTCCAAAGCTCAAAATTCTCCATTCCACCTTGTGATGCCATGAAGCAGTAGTTTTCATGTTTACAGCTACCTTTTACCTTTTGTTTAGTAGAAATTGGAAATTCCAGGGCTAAAATTATCCAAATAAATCTAGTGAAGGTGTATGGCTTTTAAAACACAGTGGAAAACTTCCTGTATTACCACATAACTTCACAAGGTGGAGTAGAGTATTTTCTGTTTGAGAGAAGAACTCATACTAAATATGCAGGTTTGTGTGTTAAACATGTGTCAGTGAAACAAAACAAAACTCCAGGTATATTTTTGATGAGGAACCATTTTAACAGAAAATAGCGTACTGAATAGTACTGAATTGGCTCTAAATTCCTTGCTCCGGTTTAGCCCTGGTTTAACCCTGATTAAACCCTAAATTAAAGGTTTGGTTCTAATGTAGTCCTTGTTTAGTTCTGGATTAGTCCTGGTTCTGTCCTGCATGGATTATAAATTTGGTTCTGGTTAAATTCTGGATTAATCTGGTTTAACCCTGTTTTAGATCTAAATTAGAGGATCTGTTTTAGACGGCAAAAGGAGAAATTCAATTTGTCAACTGGACAGAGTTTATTTGGCCAAATTTTCGGTTCAATTTGTCAACTGGACAGAGTTTATTTGGTCGAATTTTCGACCAAATAAACTCTGTCCAGTTGACAAATTGAATTTCTCCTTTTGCCATGGATTCTACCTGGACAACTGAGGGATTCTACACACATCTGTTTTAGACCTGGTTTTGTCCTGAGTTTGGTTCTAGTTTAAACCTGATTTGTTGCAATTTTACTCCTGGAACTAAACCAGGACTAGACCAGGACTAGAACTGGATCAAACTAAATCTCCTTTAGGGCTAAACTGTGCTCAAAACATGCAACCTTAGTCCTGTTTTAGTCTTGTTTTAGTCCTGGTTTAGTCCTGCTTTAGAACAACAAATGTCCAATTGAAATTTCTCTCAGATTAAAATGCTTTGGCGTGGGATCACAGACTTTGGAAAATGTGGGCGTATAAATGATAAATATAAAAATGTAAACAGGTCAAATATAACAAGAATAATAAAACAGGCTGATGGGATTATGCTCCAGATTAAAGAGGCACAAGCCAAAGAGACGACGTAATCCTAATGCAGAAACAACTGAGCAGCTGCAGTTTAAAGACTCACTCACCCGGGACAAAGACTAAAGAGGAAGTTAGTGTGTGGATTCAGTCATTATTACATGGCTTGAGATACAAAATCTAACAGATTACATAAATATTATAGCCTGGCCTGAAAGATGAATTCTCTGTGTTTTAGACCAGTCACAGTGCATTGTGTTTTTGGGCAGAGCCAAAGGTGAACCATGGCGATTTATTTAGACCTATTATAGCAGAAATATGGACTCATACTTTTCTCTCAACAGGATTTAAAAGTCCTATATTATCCAAATTAAATAAAATGGACACACACCTGGAGTTGTGTTTTGTTTCATTCACAGAAACCTTATTTAACAAATGCTCTGTTCCACCTTGTGATGTCATGTAGTGGTAGTTTTGAAGTGAACAGCTACTTTTTATCCTTGGTTCAGGAGATTGGCAATGCCAGAGCTCAAATCATTCAAATGATTCTAGTGAAGGCGAGTTTAAAAACATAGTGGAGCACTTCTTGTATTACCATATTACATCACAGGGTGGAACAGAGAGTTTTCCATTTGAGAAAAGAACTCGGCCTCCAGGTATGTTTATTATGAGGAAGCAACATTATAACATAGATCAGAAAATAGCGTAATATTGGCCCTTTAACAAAACTTGGATTTCTCATCTTCACCCTAACCCTTCGACTGTTGTGATGCTTTGGCCAATCAGCTTGGAGAATCTGTTCCACCTTTTCATGACTGCTTTCAGTGAGAGCCGTCAATTCAGAGGTCTACACATATCAATCTAGTATCAGCCAGGTTCTAAATATTTAAAATTGTCAGTAGTGGATTAGCTCTGATTTTCTAATTCAAGTCTAGCTGGACTCTTCCATAGATTACATATGAGTAAAAGCAAAGACAATATTTTTGAACAAGTTTTTTTCCTTGCTCTTTGTAACTTTTCCGGTTGACTTATCTGTTTGTCTCCATGGTGATGTATTGCCTTGCCTATAGCTACACTAATAAAAGCAAGTCACCCACCAGACCAAGTTACACATCAGACCTGTGGACAAAGTAAGAATACATGTTTTTCAATGTATTCTTATAAATTTAATGCCATACTGTGATATTTCAAACTAAGCAATAACATCCCCAAAGCAACAAAAAGGTACTCTCCCACCAGAAGTGCACCTTTAATTTTATTCTCTATCTCGTCCTCTCTGATCGAAACATATCACCTCTTGAGCTTAACAATAGTAAATAGTTCAAATTTGTTGTAAAACCAGAAACCAACGAGACCAGACCTGCATTGTTGCCTGAAGCTCTGAAAGACTTTAAAAATACATACATTCACATTGTTGATGATGATATAAGAAAAATGAACCTGTTTTATTGTACGCTTCCCAGCATGCATCTCTCCATCCCGTAAGGAGGACGGTGAGCGTAGGAGGATTAAATGCGGCTTTTTAACTCTGCCGACAGAAAAACACCGTATCTGTATCCTCGCCTTTCACTCCATCCTCAAATCTCCTCTACGGTCTTCCTCTGGGGCTAAAGCAGGAGTAAACCAGGGCTAAGGCAGGAGTAAATCAATATTAAACCAGGACTAAACCAGAACTAAACCAGGAGTAAGCCAGGACTAAGACAGGAGTAAACCAAGGTTAAACCAGGACTAAACCAGGACAGAACCTACTTGGGCAATACCTTTGTTTTTTGCATTGTGTATATACTTTTTTTTTTTTTTTTTTAAAGCCATTTTTACATATTTAATTATCTTTATCTTTTATTTACCTTTATTTAACCAGGGGGTCAGATTGAGATTCAGAATCTGTTTTTCAAGAGAGACCTGGCCAAGGTACCAGCCAACACAATGAATACAAAACGGTAAAATCACAAAATCATTAAAACATATCAAAAAGGCACAGAGTGAAATAAATGATGAAAAAGTAGCTGTGTGTTGACGCCAGCTTTAGCAACGCCTCAGAGCACTTTTTTTTTATTACATTTTCCTAGGAACAGCTGAGATCAGACTTATAAAAAGTACATTTTAGATAGATAACTGTGTAACTCCTCTTCTGGCTGTCAAAAAAAGAAAAAAAAAGTCACATTCACAGGACAGAAATCAACTTTTCCTGAAATAGCTTTAGAACGATCTTGAGCTGTATCTGAACTAGTAGAAAATCACATAGACTAGTATACGTCCATGGACAACTATGAAACCTACCTGGACGACTGAGGGATTACACAGATGGTAATATAAAAGACCAGATGGTAATATAAAACAAAGTATTATTTAATGTTCAAAATCACATTCTATTGTCTAATCAAAGAGTGTTATTTATTATCATTGTGGTATCGGAGCGTTGAGTATCAAGTCTATTCTTTAGTATCAAAATCAACTCTGAAATTTTAGTATCATGACACAAGGTTTTAAAACTTTCTTGAGCATTTTAATATTCCTGGTTTAGTCTTGGTAAATTGGTCTTGAGTTAAACTGATCTAAAAGCATACAATCAGTAAATATAAACATATTCTCTCTTCTCTGACAGTTTTAGATCTTGGAAAACCTTCATTTTTACTGGTTTCAGACTTATTCCTCTGACCTTTAACTATATGGTACATTCCCCAGTTTCCCATTATAAACCACTAGTGAAACCATCTTCAATCATTATAACCTTATAGTTCTTCTTCTCGTCGCTAACTCTCTCCAGCCAAGTGAGACTGGCTCATTATATTTCCTCTCCGTGGTCTCTGGCTCCACGTACACACACGCGCTTGGGCCCTTAGGCGGGAGCAGCGGGACAAACCGGATAAGATCAGTTTTTTCTCCTAAAGACATGTTAAAGAAAAATATACACTTGAAAATGCACTAATCAAGAAGAGCATGGGAAATAAAGAGCGCTGTAGATGTGGTGTGGTCCTAGTTTAGTACTGATTTAGATCTGGTTTAGATCTGGTGTAATCCTGGTTTAGACTTGGTTTAGACCTGTTTTAGTACTGATTTAGACCTGGTTTAATTCTGGTTTAGTCCTGGTTAGATCTGGTTTAGAACAATGGTTTATATATGAATTAGTCCTGATTTAGACCTTTTCCTGGTTCTGATCTGATTTTAACCAGGTCTAAACTTGTTTTAAAGTAGAACTTAGTCAGGTTACATTTTTGAACCCTGCCTTCATGTGCGTACAAGTCTTTTTTGAATAGTAAGTACAGAGCAGTGGGTGGAGATAGGGGGTAGGTGAAAACTGGAATTTTCTAAACTGAAGTCTCAAATGCAGGACAATATAGGATTACCCAAACATGCATGAATAAATCAAAAAACAACTTTAAGTACTTAATGATGGAGCACTGTTATAACATAATTAAAAGCTCACAGAAGTGGATTTTCCATATGTCCCTTTAAGCTCACATAAAGCTATGAGCCGGAGGAGATGTTTAATTTTAAGCCCACAATGATTTTAAATGTGCTTGTTTCTCAGCTGGAGTCTCTCCCACAAGACACAGTGGGAGGTGCTGCCTGATTATGGAGCTACAGAGCTACACTAACACAGAGCTATGCTAACACAGGGCTACGCTAACACAGGAGGAGGTCACTAATTAGGTCTATGTCACATAAACAGTTCACGTGACATCACAACATTCTGCAATCCCCGAGGCTCCGGTTTAACTGTGATTGTAGATTTGTTGACCTGGTTTATGGTTAATATCTCTGTAAATACTGGGCCAATTCATATGAAACAAAAACTGGCACAAAGTAACATTTCTTCTCTGTCTGTATAAATAAATTCAGGTGAATTATTTCTTCACAGTGATTTCAGAAAATGGTCCCATTATTCAACCCCAAAGACATCATAGTTGTCAGCATTTTCATCTCGCTGCAAAATGGTCCCTGGCTCGTTGAGATTGCATGTTCTTCTTGTGTTTTGGTTGGTCTCATAGACTGTATAAAGAAGTGGAATAAGGGAGTGTGGCGTCACCCATAGCTTTTGGCTCCCACCAAATGAAGCTCACGAGGCCAGCAGTTATAGGAGTGAATATGGAGCTGAGTTCCATATTAGGAATAGGAATTTCTTTACAGACAAAACCGAGAAATAAAAACACCAGGAACGTGTAGAGTGGGTTAATATGAACATTTAAAAAACAAAATGACAAGGCTCACTGCAGCAGTTACAGAGAGAGGGGTGACCATTTCTCAGTGTAAGTCAACTGGAAACAGTTGATGGAGCCAGAGGCGCCCCATACTCACTTCCTATTTCGGCTAGCAGGTCAGGTATGTCCGTTTATATATACAGTCTATGGTTGGTCCCGATCTGGAGAAGGATCCAGTTAGTACATTATAGTATGGGATAAACACATTGATCTCCTTAACAATCTTCAAATCTGCTGTAGTTTGTATTATTTTTCCCATCTCAGTTTACCAGTGCAGAATATAAAGCTATCTATAGGAGAAGTAGATTAAAATATTGTGCTATTACAGTTAAATATAGGTTGGGCCTGTAGGGATTAGACGCATATAGAATGTAAAAAGGACCACACCGATGCAGAGAAATTGCAAATGGGGATTAAAAGTTGTGCTTTAGTGATTATGATTTTATTATCGTGGAACTAAAGTTAATCTGGCTAATGTACCAGTTGTGTGGGGCATTATGTTCCTGAAAGTCCAGACCTGGGACTTAGTAAATGCGCGTATTTTCATTACAGTCCTGGATCACGACCGTCTTTAGTGCTGGGATAATCCTGGGGCATGCCCTATCTGTACTGCTGCATTGAGGATGAGACAATTGGAACAGGAATTATGATTAAAAAAATACTTATAGAATACATGCGGGCATTTTAATAAAGTAGATACTGCAAATTATAACAATTAAGGAAAGAAAGGGATTAGTATTGAACCAGAACTAGATCAGGAGTAAACCAGGACTAGATCAGGACTAGACCAAGACTAAAACAGGACTGAACTAGGACTAAAGAAAGACTAAACCAGGACTAAAGAAGGACTAAGAGGGTGCATTCAAACTTCCACAATCACCACATTTAACTTGGTTCTAAACTGGATTAAACCCAAAACTAACCAAATCAGGGCTAGTGTGAAAGCACCCTAAACCAGGTATAAACCAGATTAAACTAAATTTAAAGGTCTGCTGTTTGCTTGTCTCCATGGAGATACAGGAATACATTCATACCATACTGCATACAACTTTACAACTACTCACCCTGATGTCATAGATAACTCTGTCATGTCAATCACTGTTTCATCTTTGCACTGTTTCTCCTTACCCATTTCTAATATATAGCTGAGAGATATTTGTATTACTATATTTCTATATTTTTAATTTTTACTTGTACGTATACATTTATATAATTATGCCTTGTTTTTTGCTACCTATTTTGAATATATTATTACCATTTATATTGTTGCTCTTTGTTATTATAATATATTATGATGTGTGAGCTACTGTGTCCAAATAATTTCCCTTGTTGATCAATAAAGTTTGTCTAAGTCTAAGAATGCCCCACAGTATTGCATTAAACCTATGTGCAATTGAAAAAAAATGATTTGTTTTTTAGCTTTTAGATGTTTTTAGCTGTTATGTCACCTGCTTGTCCCCATGAAGATAAAGAAGTTTAATGCCATACTGTGGAACATTATAGACAATACAAAAACATCTTCCATAGAGACTAGCAGCTGTCGGACCCTCCCTCCACCAGAAAAGTTACATGGTGTACCTTTAAACAGGACAAAGTTATTCCAGAATTACATCCAGACTAATCCAAGTCTATAATGTCCTGGCACATAAGTTATGCATATAGAAGAACCATTACCCGAGGCAGAGAAAGTAGCAGCTCCTATTCCAATACGCAGAAGACTGAAGTCCGTCTGACCCTCAAACATGAATAAAACATGAATCCAAGGAGTGGGCGAGGACCTTATAGACTCAACTCCTCACTGTCACAGGGTTCACATCAGCAAAACGGATCAGAAACTACAAGAAAAGCAATGTGAATTTCATGGATTAGGGTTAGGGTTAAACGCAATGTAAATAAATTGAGTATTAATAAAGGCACTGCTAGTACTTTTTAAATGGTTTGCAGTGGTCCAAAGTTATTCCTCAATAGTGGTGGAAGCTAATGAAGTACTAAAAGTAAAAGTGCAATACTTTTTATAATTTTGAGGTGCTGTATCTGTAATTTACTTAAGTAGATTTTACACTGGATACTCTTTACTTTTACTTCATTATGTTTGAGAGCATGTATCTGTACTTTCTACTCCAGTACATTTTAGATCTGGACTGAAAAGTAAAAAGTACTTGTATGTTTTTTTACGGTTTGAGACCTGTTGAAATGGCTGGGACTTCCCAACTTTGAGCAAACCAAATACAGAAAAAAAAAAAAAAAAAGAACGCTAGAAAAGTTAAAAACATTTAGAAAAGTAAAGAAATCAATTGAATCTTCTAAATTCTTAAAATTTCGCAATGTGCACTGACGCGTTTTGCAGCCGAGTGTGAAGCAGGTGGAGGAGTTCAAGTATTTTGGGGTCTTGTTCACGAGACGGGGAGGATGGAGCGTGAGATTGACAGGCGGATTGGTGCAGCGTCGGCAGTGATGTGGTCGCTGTACTGGACTGTTGTGATGAAGAGGGAGCTGAGCCGAAAGGCAAAGCTCTCAATTTACTGGTCAATCTACATTCCTACCCTCACCTATGGTCATGAGCTTTGGGTAATGACCGAAAGGACAAGATTGCAGATACAAGCGGCCGAAATTACTTTCCTCCGCAGAGTGGCTGGGTGCTCCCTTAGAGATAGGGGAAGAGCTCAGTCACACGGGACAAGCTTGGAGTAGAGCCGCTGCTCCTCCACGTCAAGAGGAGCCAGTTGAGGTGGCTTGGGCATCTGTTCTGGATGCCTCCTGGACGCCTCCCTCAGGAGGTGTTCCGGGCATGTTCCATCGGGAGGAGGCCCCGGAGAAGACCCAGGACACGCTGGAGGGACTATGTCTCTCAGCTGGCCCGGGAACGCCTTGGGGTCCCCCCGGAGGAGCTGGAGGAAGTGTCTGGAAGTCTGGCAGTCCCTGCTTAGACTGTTGCCCCCGCGACCCGGCCCTGGATAAGCGGAAAAAAATAGATGGATGGATGGATAAATTCTTTATCAAAATCACTGTAGTTGATGCTTTAATTGTTCTGAAAATCACTGCAAAATACTTATCAGTAAAAGTAAAAGTATCTATACTTAGTTATTCCCAGTATCTATATTTAGTTATCTACTCAGAATGACGTTTTACCATGGTGTTAATGCTAGCAACAATTGACTGAGTGATGCATTTTCTGATTCTTAGACAGTAAGAATCTTTATAATTCAGTACAGACAGTACACAGTATTTTGCCCTCAAGAGCTCCTTATACAATATAGTATCTGTACTGGGGCAAGATAAAATTAGCTCAAATACTAGTACATGGAAAAAAATCAAGGCCTTTTTATCTGTAGGCACAGGTTGTTTAAATCAACTTTAGGCTACAACTCATATTGATTCATTAGACCTCCTTCTGGCTTATCTGTGGGACTGACTCATTAGCATTTTACTTTTACTTTTAGCTGCCCCAGGCTCAAACCATATCTTATGTCTACATTTTCTTTGCAATTTCACATTTTCCTGTCTAAATCAAGCGCGTTTTTATTATCATCATGGTATTGAAATTAGTATTGAGTATCGAGTCTTTTGCTTAGTGGAGACTCCACTACGCTTATCTCCATGAAGACGTTATTGCTTTGCCTGAATGGCAAATCTATCTCCATGGAGACAAGCAGGTGATGCTACAAGGCCAAGTAACAGGGCAGATCTGTAACGAGGAGACTCTGCTTCTAAGAATGCATCTTTCTCCATAATAATAATAATGCATCAGTTTTATATAGCGCTTTTCAGGACACTCAAAGACGCTTTACAGGGCATTATTCATTCATTCCACACTTGGTGATGGTAAGCTACTACTGTAGCCACAGCTGCCCTGGGGCAGACTGACGGAAGCGAGGCTGCCAATCTGCGCCATCGGCCCCTCCGACCACCACCATCACTCACGCACACACCACTTTCATACTAGGCAATGTGGGTGAAGTGCCTTGCCTAAGGACACAACGACAGCTTTTTTGACTGGCGCTCCACTGTGGCACCTGATTTTCCCAGTGGTCTCCCATCCAAGTACTAACCAGGCCCGGCCTTGCTTAGCTTCTGAGATCTGACGGGATCAGGCTTTGACAAGCCGGTATGGCCACAAATGTATATTTAAGCAACGAAAACACCTGTAATCGCTTAAATGTAAAACAGATACAGTATGTTTAATGCCATACTGTGGATACATACCTTATTTCACCTCATTTCAACTGTCTGTTTATAAATGATATTTTGAGGACAGTTGAAAAGATAGTTATGAATTGTTAATTGCTATGGCAATGGTGTAACCTGGCTCTCAGCAGAGCAGAACAAGCAGAAACATCAAACTTTAGTTAAATCCAGTTGAGAGAAAAGCTCAGGTGTCTTACTCGTCAACAAATACACAAAGTGCTTCCCTCTGCACATTTTCTGTATTTACACTAAAATTGGCTCAAGAACATTTGTCAGTATTGCCATGTTTTTCCCTGTTACTAAGAACGGAAACCTATGGACAGCAGATGTGTGATTCTAAACTACGATACACTTGTAAGCTTTTCCCTCTGGTGTTTCATGCACTTTTTTCTACAAATTTAAAACTACGCCTACTTCATGCACACATCATCTATTATTGAGAAAGATTAAAGATTTATATTGAATTAAATTAATAAGTATACATTTCTACCACATTTTTTTATTTTTGTTAGTTTCTGAAGAAGCCACTGCATGTTCTACTTTTCCCAAAACTGTAACAGCATTATTGATAAACCACATAAAAAGAATATATTCTTGATGAGGTGAATGTACGATTGTTAACGCACCCTTAAAGGTGCTGTACCTAATTTTTATTTTCTTAAAAATGTAAAAAACAGAACTGGTTCTTTTTAAACGGTCTGCAGTGGTCCAAAGTTATTCCTCATTTACCTTAATCATTCCGAACATCTTAATTATTCACAGTGATGAGTTTATTTATTTTTCTATTGAAAAATAGATGGTTATTCTATTGAAAAACCCTCTCTCCACAGCTGCTGTTTTTATTTCACTATTTTGTCCATAACTCAAGCTATGGACAGTAATAACAGACAAGTCAGGTACCTTCTTTCCCTGAGGTTACATCCACTAAAGTTAGCAACAGGTTTGATTGACAGCCTTGCTAAGTGGGAAGGTTCCCTTCAACAGCCTCGCTCGGACTGGCTCTTTGGTTGCTATGACACAGACTTACTTTGATCTCAAGAGCTACTTATACAATATCTGTACTTCCATATATTTTGCGCAAATATATGGAAAAAGGCCTTTAAAGGCGCATTGTGTAACTTTTCCGGTGGAGGGTCCATTAAATGCTTTTCTTCATGGAGATGATAATGTTTTGTCTGGAATGCTTCACAGTATGATATTTAACCTTTCTATCTTCATGGAGACCACACTAGACAAAGTTACAAGTAAGATCTGTGGAGAGGCTACCCCACTAGCAGCCAGAATGCCTGTTTTTCTAGATATTTTTGAGCTATAAAACCACCTGTTTTTTAATAAATGTAAGGCAGAACTGTTTAATGTCATACTGTGGAACATTCCAGGCAGAGCAAGGACATATCTATAGAAACAAGCAGATGATGGACCCTCAAATAAAAAGTTGCATAATGCATCTTTAAAGAGAACTAGGCCAGATCAAAACCAGGTGTCAAGCAGGATTAGACCTAGTCCAAACCAGAACTAAACCAAGTAGACTGAAGCAGAGCCAAAAGGGGCCTAAGTAAAATACTAAACCTGAACTAAACCAGAAATATATGAAAAACAGGTCTATCTTCTAATTCTAAATTCACCATCCAATTAATAACTGAAGAAATAACCTTATTTCCGTTGCTGGCACTGCACAGAGAAGTCTCACTACAAATACATTTTTAATCCAGCCACACTAACTACAGCCCGGCTAATTAGCTTTGGTCCGAAAGCTAACAGCTAGCTTTGGCTTTTTTTTAATTTGAACCCAGCTTCGGAGTAGCTTTGAGCCGTTTTATCAGCGCCGCACTGAAGCCGGTAATTAGCAACAAGCAGCTAACTCTGAGGCTAAAGAGAGAGAACCAAAGCAATTAGCAAACAAAGGAGCAAACAGAAGACGGGGAGGAGAAGAAAGGGTTAAAGTCCGGTGAAAATGGGGCGGACGATTTATGTTCTGGGCTTTAAACGTGTCTATGATTAATGTAAGTCTATAAAGGAATGCTCTAAAGATAGAAAATATATGGGGAAGTCTAATGGTTGTTTGTTGAGATAAATACACTGCTGGGAATTACATGTAAAAAGAGATTGTGTCCTTTTTTAATTAAGGTCTTATCTTATTTATTTATTTATTTATTTATTTTTTCAAGCTTTTATTTCAGACTCCAATGGGTCCATATAGAACACCTAAAAGAAAAGACCAAAAAAAAAACCCCCAAAAAAAAAAAAAAAAAAACACAAAACAGTAATAATGGTTGTTGTCCATATAAGCAGTTCCTCCAGTGCCTTGACACTTGACACTGCTCTGCTCAGGCATTATTAAAACATTTATAATTTCATTTTGTGAATCCTCAAGGCACTTCATAAATTTGTATACATTTCTGATCACAGCATTCAAAGTAGGGACATTATTCAGCACAAACAGTAAACTGGCACTTGTCCATCGAGGGACTTTCATCAGGATATGAAATGCATCATTATACGCAACCTGCAACTTCTTAAATTTAGTTTTACTGTAACTGCACAACAAGTAGGCAGTACAGAGTGGTGTGTATTAAACTCTGAACAGAGCTATTTTCACATTGCTTGTACACATATGAAATTTCCGTGCCAACATATTTGCTTGTACATACAGTTTGCATTACTGCCTGTGAATGTCATCATCATTCCTGAGACCACTCCTGATCATGTGACCAAGGTATTTGACCTTATCAACAACAGCTGTGCACCAGACAAGTAAAAAGCAGGAAACACAGTCTTTAGGTGCTCCTTATTCCTCACCAACATCACCAACATCACCACACTCTTTTTGGAGTTAAACTTGATATCATGTTCCTCCCCATAGTCTGAACACACTCTCAGCAGCTGCTGCAGACCTACAGAGTAAGGGGCATAGAGTAGATGATTCAAGAGTCTATCTCCCATCATGCAGCCTGTCTTGCACTGTGTTAATCTCTGGGATAAATCGTCTATATACAAATTGAAGACCATAGGAGACAGGATCCCACCCTGTCTCACCCGTTTGTCACAGTAAAAGGTTCAGAAGTGACATTTCCCCATCTGACTTTCATTGTTTGGTGTGTAAACCAAAAATGTAGAGCCAGGGTTAAATAGGGGGGACCCTAACCCTAACTGCTCATCAGTGCTGCCTATATATTGCTGAAATCACTAGAAGTATAATTTCTAATACCTTTGAGAGCACATTGGCTAATGCAATTGGCTGGTAGTTATCTATGCTGAAGATTTTCCCTGTTTTGTCCTTAATTACAGGTACCAGCAGGACAGACATCACAGAACCGGCCAATGTATCATGCATTAACATTCCAGTAAAACAAAGAGAGAGCAGTGCCCCCAGTCTGTGACTGGCAAATTTCAGATGTTCTGCTGTGATCTGATCCAGGCCACAGGATTTACCCACGGCAAGTTTCTTAACTGCAACAGCAATTTGTTCAACAGTAATGGTCACATTTTCAGGAGAAACATCACCAATATTAAAATCTACACTCTTGACACAATTGAATAAAGCACTATAATGTTTTTTTTTTTTTCCAAAGTTCAATGATATTATTATTATTAAGGCCTTTGGAACTACTTTTGGACTAGGGATGTTATAATTTGCATCATAAAGGTGTAAATGTAACTTTTCTGGTTGGAGATGTTGTTACTTAAAACTATAGACTGTATATATAAATGGACATCGCTAATCTGCTAACCGCCTCCGGCTCCATCAACTCTGGCTCAAATTCACTATCTATTGGATAACCGTCTATTGAAAAATAGACGGTTAAATGATTTTGCTCATCTCAATGACGCTACTCCTCTGGGGTTTGTTTACCTCTCCCAACCTCGTGTCACTGGTCGAGGGGGCGGTTTTGAGGGTAGCGCCTGTGACTGTGCCTGTGTATCAGTCGTTTGAGCCGACTGCATGTCAGTTCTCTGGATCTACTCCGACTATTGTTGTGACTATTTACAGACCTCCAAAACCAAATAAGTATTTTTTAACAGACTTTGCAGCTTTTCTAACACATGTTTTCACACTTTCACCAAATGTAATACTATTAGGGGACCTCAATATTCACTTGGACATTGTCAATAACTCACTCACCAATGATTTCACATCTTGTCTGGACAGTTTTGGTTTGCATCAGTTTGTTAATTTTCCCACTCACTCCAAAGGACATATTCTGGACTTAATCTGCTGCTCAGGTGTAATACCCATAGACTGTAAAGCCAACTTCATCCCATTTTCTTCATCACAGTTTCACAACGCCAGATCAACTTGTATCACATTACAACACCTACCTGCACAACATTCTCAATACACTTGCTCCACTCAAATCCAGATTTGTCTCATTCACTCACACTGCACCCTGGTACGCCCCCACTCTCAGACAGTTAAAAGCAAAAGGCCGCCAACTTGAAAGACTCTACAATAAAACTGGACTAAGTATTCACAAAGACTTGTACACACAGCACACTCTCCACTACAAAGACTGCATCTCCAAAACCAAATCTTCATATTACTCCAGATTAATCAGTTCTAATGAAGGAAATTCCAAGATCCTTTTCTCTCTCATGTCTAACATCACCAATCCTTCTGACTCTCTTCCTTCACACCTCTATTCATCTGATTTCTGCAATATCCTGGCCTCACACTTCACCACAAAAATCAAACTTATTCACCAACAGCTCACTCCCTTCTCTGCTCTACCTATACCTGCCATTCCATTTCCTACTGTTACTCCCATCCTCAAAAAACCTGGCTCAGATCCCACTGACCTCAATAATTTCCGTCCCATTTCCAACCTTCCATTCATCTCAAAAATTCTTGAAAAAACAGTTTCTTCCCAACTTCACGCTCATCTGTCTTCTAATAACCTGTATGAACATTTCCAATCTGGCTTCCGTCCCCTCCATAGCACTGAAACAGCCCTCCTCAGAATCACAAATGATCTTCTCCTCTCTGCTGACTCTGGTTTATTATCCATTCTCCTTCTGCTTGATCTTAGTTCGGCCTTCGACACCATTTCTCATTCCATCCTCCTCAACAGACTCTCTTCTATCGGCATCTCTGGCACAGTCCTCACCTGGTTTCACTCCTATCTTTCCGACCGCACTCAGTTCATTCAACTCAAATCCTTCACTTCTCATACTGCCTCCATCTCCACAGGTGTTCCCCAGGGTTCTGTCCTTGGTCCTCTCCTTTTTATCATCTATCTTCTCCCCCTCGGCCACATTTTCCGGAAACACCACATCCACTACTGCTACGCGGATGACACCCAGCTCTACCTCTCCAGTAAACCCAACTCCACACTCCCAACATCAGCCCTTGTCACCTGTATCAGTGAAGTCAAATCCTGGTTCACCTCCAACTTTCTTAAACTCAATAGCAATAAAACTGAACTTCTTCTTGTAGGCCTCAAATCCACCCTAAGCAAGATCAATCATTTCTCCATTCACATCAACGGCTCCTCCATCTCTCCCTCCCCTCAGGTTAAGAGTCTGGGTGTCATCCTCGATAGCACCCTCTCCTTCACCTCTCACATAAACAACATCACCCGCTCTGCCTACTTCCACCTCCGAAACATACATCGTCTCCGGCCCTCCCTTACTCCTCAGTCCACTGCCGTACTTGTGCACAGCCTTGTCACTTCCCGCCTGGATTACTGCAACTCTCTTTTCTTTGGTCTCCCGCAAAAAACTCTCCATAAACTTCAACTGGTTCAGAATTCAGCCGCTCGCATTATCACACACACACCCTCCATCAACCACATCACACCCATCCTACAACAGCTCCACTGGCTCCCCATCACAAACCGCATTCAATACAAAATCCTGCTCCACACATTCAAAGTCATCCACAACCTTGCACCTCCATATCTGTCTGACCTCCTCCATATCGCCACACCTGCTCGCTCTCTCCGCTCCTCCTCCTCTCTCCAGCTCTCTGTCCCCTCTGCCCGTCTTGTCACTATGGGGAGCAGGGCATTCAGCCGCTCTGCTCCCCAGCTCTGGAACTCTCTCCCTCCTGACCTCCGCAACACTGACACACTTCCACACTTCAAATCCAAACTCAAAACTCATCTGTTCAGACTGGTCTTTCAACCATAACTGCACTGTCCTTTTAAAAGTTTTTTAAAAGTTTTACTGTTTAAAAGTTTTACTGTTTGTTTTTGTATGTATTTTTACTGTTGCTTTTAACTGCCTAATGTATACTGTACTTGTTGTAAGGCGACCTTGAGTGTCCAGAAAGGCGCCTAATAAATAAAATGTATTATTATTATTATTATTATTATTATTATTATTATTATTATTATTATTATTATTATTATTATTATATTGGAAAAACCGTCACCCCTCTCTCCATAGCTACTGTTTTTATTTTACTATTTTGTCCATAACTCAAGCTATGAACAGTAATAACAGACAAGTCAGGTACCTTCTTTCCCTGAGGTTACATCCACTAAAATTAGCAACAGGTTTGATTGACAGCCTTGCTAAGTGGGAAGGGGTGTTCCCTTCAACAGCCTCGCTCGGACTGGCTCTTTGGTTGCTATGACACTCACAGTCAGAATTCCAAATATGGAACATGGCTCCAAATTCGCCCCTTATAACTGCTAGCCTCAATAAGCTTCATTTGATCCATTCCGTGTAGGTGATGTTGCACTCCCTTAGTCCACTTCATTATACTGTGTTATGGGCCCGTAGTGGCTCAGTTTGTTACTGTGTTTAATAATAGTGTTTTTGAGGTGCTGCTGTGGAGGATCCTCTAGTGCCCTGTGGATCTCTGGGTATAAAAGGCCCTGCTCCTTCTTGATCCCAGGCCTTGCAGCCGTCCTGCTTGTACACACACCCGCATCTCAACACTAGCATTTCATTACAACTGTTATCAAATTGATTCTCATTCACACCACATGCACTCACAGCACACAGTCCCCTACTTATCTACGTAGCCTACTGCATGGAGTATCTATGCTTACAACATTAAATACATTTCACTTTAGTTTTAAACGCTCCCCGCATACAGTCACTCTCAAGTTCTAAAAAGGTCCAAAAAGTAGATTTTTTAAAACACTTTAAAAATACATTCTTACTGTGGAGCTGCTTTGCCACAGATCTGACCTGCAACTTGGCCTGGTGGAGTCACCTGCTTGTCTCTATGGAGATAGATAAGGTTAAAGCCATACTGTTGAACATTCCATTCCAACATATTATAATATATAAACGAAACACAACTCCCGGATTTTCTCCACAGCTCACAGACTCAAGAGCCATTTGGGTTGTTTTTTTCAAGTATGCTTTTTATTAAATTATTGTGGGATGTAAGATATTTTTCCTTTCTTCGAGCTTACTTTTATAATATTTGTCTTTGGTTCAGTCTACAGAGAGCTTTGTAGACCCCAGTCCTATTTTCTTCTGTATCTCGTGGTGTGCGTTATCATAAACATTGTTAGCCAAACGTAATGGAGCGAGAAGGCTAAACGTACAGAGAGGAGATAAAAAGGTAGTTAGTTCCCAGGCTAACTCTAAACAAAACACGCACAAGGAGAGCACTAAACACACAACTCCAGCTGTTTACAGAAAAATGAACTGCAGTGAGTTTTACAGCTGAGGAGAAAAGACTAGAACTAAACTAGGTCTAAACCAGGACTAAACCAGGTTTAAATCAGTACTAAACCAGGTCTAAATCAGGACTAAACCAGGTCTAAGTCAGGACTAAACCAGATCACAACTAGGACTAAACTAGGTCTAAACCAGGACTAAACCAAGACTAAACCAGGTCTAAACCAATATTAAGTCAGGTCTAAACCAGGACTAAACCAGCTCTAAACCAGGACTAAACTAGGTCTAAACCAAGACTAAACCAGTTCTAAACCAGGACTAAACCAGGTTTAAGCCAGGACTAAACCAGGACTAAACCAGGTCTAAACTAGGACTAAACCAGATCTAGGATTCAATTAAAACAGGACCATAACAGAACAAAACTAGTTACAACAACGAGTAAAAAATGTCTAAAATGAGTTTAGGACTAAACAGAACATTTCTGAAGCAGCTTCTCTGCTCCATCTGAGTTGTTCTTTTTATCTTTTACCTAAAGTTTGTCCTTGGTACTTGCAGCTTTTCAGCTCTCTAGGTAATGCGTTTATAAAGAAATTATCCTGGATTTGACGGGTGAATATTGCCACCGGGTCGACTTTTGAGTGGGATTTGTAATTTTAACTCCTCTTCTGAAACATGAATACTAAACGCCTCATATATTCAGAGTCTGATTTTAACATTCATATGAGGGTGAATATGAAAATTAAATAGAAGAAATGTGTAACTATTTCCCCGATCTTTGTCTGTCAGGGTTCCACAAACTCACTATGTTGGGTTGTCTATTGTCAATAACCATGTGCGTAAAAATACATAAATACGCAGACAAGCTAGGGAAAACAAAACATCTTAGTTCATTAATCTTGAAAGAGAAAACATTGAACTTGATAAACCTAATATTACAGAGATATTAAAGCTGCACTATGTAACTTTTCCAGTGGATGGCCTGCTTGTTTCCATTACACAGTATGACATTAAACACCTTTTTCGAGACAAGCAGGCCAAGTTACAGGTCAGATCTGTGAAGGGTGAGTCCACTCACAGTAAGAACGCAATGTATTTTTGAGCAATGGAAACACCTGTAATTGAAGAATACAAGACAGACAGGTTTAGCACCATACTGTGGAAGATTCCAAGCAACACAATAACATCTCCCTAGAGACAAGTGGATGGCTGACCTTCAACAAGAACAAATACATAGTGCACTTTAACCATAAACCATTTAGATCATTAAAACATTTTTTCTTATATATGTTTTACTATATTTGCTACTTTAATTTAGAATTTTATTTCCACTCATCTCTGCCTGATTTTTTTTTTTTTACCAAACATGAAACACAGTGTAATTTAAAGTGATCCAAAGTTCTTCCTCATTTACCTTATGCATTTGGACATCCTAATTATTCACAGCGATGAGTTTATAAGCTTTTTTCCACTGTAAAGCTACCAACACATAGCATGCTAACACACACTACTTCCTGGTTCTCGGTCAATAAAAAAGATTTATAATTACATGCAGACAACAGACAGCAAACTTATTTTAACCTCAAGAGCTTCTTATACTATATATATATATATATATACACACGACCTGAAAATCCATTCTCCATTTGTGTACCAGCTGCAACCAGAACTGAACGCCCAAAAGGTCTGCTCCAATCTCAAGCCATTTCCACATCTGATGGTGCTCACTCCTCTCATCCAATCAGAGCTAATCGCTGTAAACTCTGACCCCAATTAGAGTTTTCCTGCTGTTATCTGTAAGCATGCGATTTGTGTAAGCGCAGGAAGAAGGGAGAGAGGGAGGAGAGGAGAAGGGGATAAAGATAGAGAGATAAGAGTGCAAATGAGAGAAGGACGGGGAGGGGAGAGAGTGGAGGAAAGAAATGTGTAAATAAGGGAGAGAGGGAAGACTGAAAATTGAAGGAGCAACAAAGAAAGGATAGAGAGAGTACAGATATGAGAGAGAGAGAGAGAGAGAGAGAGAGAGAGAGAGAGAGAGAGAGGCAAGAAAGGGGGAGAGCTAAGAGGAGGGAGAGAGAGAGAGATAAGACAGAGCGGAAGGGAGACAGAAATGAGGAGGAAAGATTTGTGTGAACAAGGGAGAGAGGGGAGAAATCTGGATAGCGAAGGGAGGGAGGAGAAGGGATTGAAGCGAAAGAGAAAAGGCAAAATTATAAATATGGGAGGGAGTAGGCAGAGAGAGGGAGGAGAGGAGAGAGAAAAGAGGAAAAACTAAGGAAGAAAAGAGGGCAGAGGTGAGAGAGAGATTATAGATATAGGGAAGAAAACAATGGGAGAAGAGATATGAGTGAGGGGGAGAGGAAGGAGAGGAGAGAAAAGGAGAGAGAAATACTAAGAAAAAAAGCAGGAGAAGGAGGACAGAGCAACAAGAAGACAATGAGAGAGGACAGAGAGGAAATAGGGAGGAAAGAGACAAAAGAAAAGGAAAAACAAAAAATATAGGAAGAGAGAGAAGGGGGAAGAGGGAGAGAGGGGGATTAAAGGAGAAAATGGGGAGAAAGAGTCAGAGTCAGAAAATGAGGAAAAGAGAGGGAAGACGATGAAAAATAAGGAGAGTGAAAGGAAAATGAGCGATAGGGAGGTGATAGAATGATGTGAGAGAATGATGTGTTAGAGGAAAGAAGAAATTGTAGATAAAGAGTGGGGGGGGTCAGAGAGATAGATGGCAGCAAAGGAAAAACAAAGAGAGGAAAGAGTGAGGGAGGACAGAGAGTGGAACGATGGGGGGAGAGTAAAGAGGGGGAAAGAAGAGAATATGGAGGAGAGAGAAAAATGAGAGAGAGGACAGTGAGTGAGAGAGGGAGAGACAGAGACAGGGGGAAAATGAGAAAAGGGAAGAGATGAGAGAGGGGAGAGAGAAAGCGATGAGAGAGAGAGGGAGAGAGAGGGGAGAGAGATGAGGGAGGGAGGGGGAGAGAGGAGAGAAGAGTGGCAGTAACAGCAAATGTAATCAGAGAGACAGATTAGCTGCATGGTTTACTGTCCACAAACGGATTGGAGTTTACACAGGCGTGAGGGACAGGACTGGACTCAGAGATAACCCGGACTATATCAGAACTCAACCAGGACTCTACAAGTTTACAAATGAACCATGAATATATCAGGACTGACCTAATCCGGGACTAACCTTGGACTGAACCAGGGAGGGTATGTAATATTTATTCCAGATTTTATAAACGTGATAACATTGGGTAGACATGTCAAAATCAAATATAGCTTTTACTAATAACTCTCACTCTGTCTCAAAGCTAAAATCGTAAAACACAAAAGAAATGAATCTATTAAAATTCATATTGTTTAAAGTAAAGATTATCCAATTATTTTTATATGTAGAATACTTCAGTTTGTGGCATTGTTTTAATATTTATTATGCCTCCAAATTAGCATTAGTGTTACTACTGAGACACAAACATCTTTCTAAACACAGACGTGCCCTCTGCTCAAGCATTAATTTTATTTGTGTACTTTTTAAATCTGTCAGTCACATTCACCCACAGCACTTTCACATGAGGCCTGTCCATATACTTATACCATATACATTATTAACTTGAAAACTACCATTTCATGACATCACTAGGTGGAACAGAGCATTTTGAGCTTTGGAGATATGGACAGACTAATAATGCAGGATTATTCAAACATGTGTGAATGAAATGAAACAAGTCCAGGTATGTATGTATATTTTAAAGGTAACATTATAACATGGCTTCAAGCTCACAAGAGTCAATTTTGCATAATATCGGATCTTTAAACGTAAAAGACATAACCCAGACCAGAACAAGTTTGCAGAATACCACGAATAAATGAGGACTGAACTGATCCAGGACCAAACCTGGACGTGACTGGGACTTGCTAAAGATGCAAACATTTCATGAATAAAAATAAGTGAGCTGCATATTTTTACACTCATTTAGTTGAAGGTGTGTGGGTGGGTGTCTCTGGAGGACTGGGCTCTTTTAAGATTCAAAGATAAAATCCTTAATTATCAGATCCACACCTGCTCCTCCTTGCTCAGCAGCCCTCAGGAAAAAAACACAAACTATTTATTGCTAATCCTGTTTCTGAACTACAGCAGCCTCACTGGGAAACACAACAAATAGTACTTGACAAACTAACAGGTAATTAATGGAGGCACAGATTGCTAAAAAAGTATTAACATTTTATTACTTGCAAATGTACCAGTTTGAATTGGTTTAGATGAGCTCATTTCAAATGCACATCATAACATTTAAAGGTGCTGTACCTGATTTTGTCTTAAAAATATGAAAAACAGAACTAGTTCATTTAAAAAAAGTTTGCAGTGGTCCAGAGTCCTCACTTACTTTATGCATTCTGAGCATCCTGAGTATTCACCGTATTGAAGAGTTTATAAGCACTTTTCACAACTTTATTATAGTAAAGCAAACGACAACTAGCATGCTGACTGTGCACTTCCTGATTATCGAACAATAAATACACTTTGAATTTAGTCTTTGTTGTCTGCTCTTTCAACACAAAATGACTTCAGTGTTTTTTGGTTTTTTGTTTTATTTTTCGTGGTGTTTATTCATACAGTGGTGCCATTATTTAATGGTGCTCATTACACATCCTGTATAAATAATAACACCTTCATATATAAGAAATCCAAAATATAAGAGTTATAAGTTAAATCTGATCTGAAGACAATACATGAGGAAGTATGTTTACTGTGGGTTAACAAGACTCTCAATGATTCATGAGTATACGCTAAATATTTCATTAATATTGTTTGTCTGACAGTGTGTGCTGGTGTCTCTCTCAGGAGGAAACTGTATTTATTCATATATTTATCAGAACAAATATCCAAAAGGGAAATCAGCTAATGTTTTCCCTTATCATTAATATTAGCGACAAAGTCCATTATCCATTACGTAGTTCTCCAGCCACACCACATATATTTGAAGTTACTCATGGAAAGCCCCTTGAGATGCAGCATGTCGTTTTCTGCGGGACCATATCTGCTCGTTGTTCCTCTATCATTTACACACAAAATTACATTTCTCTCACCTCAGATTCGCATCATCAGTTCTGCAGAAATACGCAAGTCCATATTTTTTTCTATCTTTTTCCTTGTAAGCTGCCATATTTGTTTTGACACGGACGGACCATGCGTCTCCCTGATTGGCTAATCCACCTGTCAATCGCACCCGTCTGAGGTCAGGAGAAGTGTTTTCTTATCCGAGAATCAGAAAGTGCACTCTTAGCATCCTAGTTACTGTTAGCTTTTATCCATTATAAACTTCGTGGTGAATAATTATCATGCTCAGAATGCTTAAGTGAAGAATAACTTTGGACACAGCAAAGCATTTAAAATGAACTAGTTCAGTTTTTCACATTTAAAGACAGTAAGAAACATGTACAGCACCATTAACTATAGATACTGTATTTGTCCTGCCCCTACACAGGAATAGAGGAGGATGGAAGGGCATCTGAAGCACAGGGATGTGACACAAGTAGTAATGCATTTTAACATTTAACACAAGCAATTTATGGATGAATGGAGAAACAACTGCAAGCTATAGGCTGTGGTTGGTTGATTTGTCAATATAAGGAAAGAGGGACAGAGAAGGAAGAAAGAAGGGAGAGAGAAGGAGAGAGGAGGAGGAGGAGAGGGATGGAGTGAGAAAGGGGGGTAGAACAGGGAGAAAGAGGTGTGGGGGGGTAGATTAAGGGAGAAAGAGAGAGAGTGAGAGGAGGAGAGAGGAGAGGTCGGAGTGAAAGAGGTGGAGAAGGAAGAGAAAGGGATACAGAAGAAGAAGAAGAGAAGGAGAGAGATTTTAACACAGACCTTTACTGTGTCTGTCAAAAAATAGCATTAAATTCCATCCACATCTTGTGCTATTTTGTGTAAAAAGCACAAGATGTGGATGGATGTGGATGTGTTCACGAGTACAGGCCAGAAGGAAGGAAGGGAAAGGGAGAAAGAGAGAGTGAAAGGAGGAGAGAGAGGAGAGGTTGGGGTAAAAGGGAGAGAGTGGAGGAAGAGACAAAGAAAAAAGAGAAGAGAGGGAGAGAGATGAGAGAGAGAAAATAGGGGGAAGAAGGGAGGAGATGAGAGAGAGAAAATAGGGGAAAGAAGGGAGGAAAGAGGGTGAGAGATGAGAGAGAGAAAAGAAGGGTGGATGGAGCGTGAAAAATGAGAGAGAAAAGGGGGAAGAAGGGAGGAGAGAGGGTGAGAGATTAAAGAGAAGCAGAGAGTGTAAAAAGAGAGGGGGGCCTATAACCAGTGCAGTGTAATTATGGAGACAAGCATGTGCAATGAGTTTATTAATGTGGTCATGACGAGACGAGAACATTATAATGAAGCAAAATGTACATGACAATCATTCACAGCACATCACAGTTTTACATTGAATTATTTTCTGTTGTATCCAAAGCTTTTTGTTTTGAGATAATCAATGAAAAAGCAGCTGAGTCAAAAGGTGATTCCTGATTTACTTGATCTTCCTTATACTCTTATCTACGTCTCACCTATGGTCAGGACCTTTGGGTAATAACTGAAGAGAGATTATAGATAGAAGCAGTCAAAATGACTTTCCTCCGCAGGGTGACGGGGGCTCCCTTAGAGATAAGGTGAGGAGCTCAGTCTCATGGGAGGAGGTCAGAGTAGAGCCGCTGCTCCTCCACATTGAGAGGAGCCCTGTTCCAAATGCCTCCTGGTTCATGCCCCACCAGGAGGAGGCCCCGGAGAAGAAACAGGACACTCTGTATCTCAGATTAAGAAAATAAAATTGGAGAACAAAGTAAGTACAGAGCAGTGGGCGTATACCAAAACGGAGAAATGCCATCTTGAATACACAGGAATAAAACACACTGTGGCACATTTCAGGCAATGCTTGCCTCTCTATGGAGACAAGCAGGTAACTGACTCTCCACAAATGAAAATATAGTTAAAACTTTCATTAAACAGTAATAGTAACTGAACTATATTCAAATCCAAATCATATTCTTAATTTAAGTCATACCAAAAGATGTATATTTGTATATTTTTACAGTGCAGTCCCGGAGTCATGTTTTGAACCGTGACCAACCAATTACCCATCATACACTGCTGTGAGGGTTTCCACGGAGACCACATACATCCATGATCACAGCAGGACAGTGCACGTGACACAGTGAGACAGGAGATTGTCCTGGTTTAGACCTGGTTTAGACCATGGAGTTCAGCTGTTTGGTCTTTAGTTAGTTCTGCTTTACTGCATACTGGTGTAATTAAGGAATATAACTTATTTGTAAAAAAAGGTGTACAATGTAACTTTCCCGGTATGAGTTCCTCCAGCTGCTTCTCTGTGCCTATAAAGCTTCACCTGGAAAGTTACACAGTATGACATTCAACACATCTATCTTTTTGAATTGACTCTTGTGAGTCAACCACCAGAGATTCTTTGCATTGAATTGTGTTTTCTTCCACCATGACGCACTGCTGTCTGTTCAGAAACTCTGGACCAGTCAGAGCACTCCTCTGATAAAGACATCTGTCGTACATTCAGAAACTTCTCCTGAGAGACAGTGTCCTTCGAGGACGTCCTTCAGCCCAGACACAGACATGCTTCCACTGGCTTCATACGGCTGATGGGCCATAGAGTTGTCAAAAGTATGGAAAAGCAGATACTGATCAATACTAAAACAAGTATCGAAATTAAATACTCAATTGAGCAAGTATCAATACTAAAAAAGTCACATTCACTGGATTGACCATTTCTGAATAGCTTTAGAATGATCTTGAGCTGTATCAGAACAAGTATAAGAGCACATGGACTAGAATACGCCCATGGACCACTGTGGAACCAACCTGGAACCAACCTGGACCACTGAGGGATTATTTGATTATTAAAACAGTTGACGACAATTTCAATAATCGATAAGCTGTGATTATTCAACTTGTTGAACGCTACTTAGTATCGAAAGCAAGTCTGAAATGTTAGTATCGTGACAACATTACTGTGAGTGGGGTTGCCTCACCACAGATCTGACCTTTAACTTGGTGGTGCCTCTGTTTTTTGTCTCCATGGAGACAAGCAGAAAACGTACATGTTATTTTTACAAAGGGGGTTTGCTACTCAACATTTTTTGGACTGAATGTTCCACAATATGACATTGGACTTCATGCATGTTTTTCCAATACATTTGAAGCAATAAAACATTATATACAATGAAGGCATGCAAAAAGTTTTAAGACATTCTGTGGAATATTCTAGGCTAAACAATAATGTATGTAATGTCAATGTATCTCCATAGAGAAAACCCTCCACCAGAAAAGTCTCACAGTGCACCTTTAAATCCTGTCTTGGATTTGATTCCTTGTTTTGTCCTGAAAAAAAAAAACAGCAGTTTGACAGTAACTTTTTGAAATTGGGTCTGGACTCATTTTTGCTTGTGGGGTCAAAAAGTGGGTTGTACTTTGGAGAATGGCCCTATAGTTTTGACATGTGCATCAGAAACGCGCCTCTTGGGGGTTTTAAAGTTTTATTCTTCACCACCAGGATCTGTCTTGTGTGCCCTTGATTCACTGACGGACTGGGAGATTCTGGTATTTTCCTCTCAAACTCAGAGCACAGACTAAAGTCAGAGAAGTAATTATTCCCCCAGGACTTAAGAACCAATGCAACAAAAACAGAAAAATATCAGCGACTTTTTTTTTTTTTTTACATTTTAATGACTGGAAGTTTGTTTCATTTTAAGTACAAATTACAAACAGATGGTGAGAAATAAATAAAGAAAGAAAAAAAATAAATAAAAGTGAGGTTTTTAATAAAGTGGATGCTACAAACATGTAAAGGTGATCTGTGTGACTTTTCTGGTGGTGGATCCATCACCTCCTCATCTTCATGGAAATGTTATTACTTTTGATGGCATAAACATATCTAACTCCATGGAAACAAGCAAGTGACATCAGAAGGTCAAGTTACAGGTCATCTCTGGGGAGAGGCAACCTCCTTTCACAATAAGAATGCGTGTTTTCCAAGGAAACCTTTTCTTTGTTCAATAAAAACTCTTATAACTTAATAAATGCAATATTGATATAATACAAAAAATGGCAACACATATATTTTGTTAACTGAATGTTTAAACTTCTTTGTGAGAAAGTTCTTCATTGTGAGTAAATTGTCCCTGTATTTTGGATAGAATTTTTGATGTTGATGAAATAGGTACATCAGTTAAAGGTGCACTAAGTAACTTGGATGGAACTTCTTGTCTCCATGGAGATGTCATTGGTTATCTTAAAAATGTTCCACAGTGTTGCAATGTAGTTATCATCTAGCATTTTTTTCAATTACAGATGCTGTTTTTAATAGTAAACATACATGCTTACTGCAAACTAGCTTTCCTCTCCACACACCTGACCTGGCTGGTGGTGTCAACTGCTTGTCTCTATGGAGATGGATACGTTTAAACAATATAGGTAACCACTGTAGAACATATAGGCAAAGCAATAACATCCCACCAAACCAAGTCATAATTATTTATTGTAAGTAAATATTTTAACTGTAGAGGAGGCCACGCACCACAGTTTGAGAACCAAACAAAACATTAAAAATGAGATGTTTTGACAGAAGAAGAATGTTTTGTCCATTGTAACATTCACAAGGACTCACGCACAGAGACACAGGAGGGATGTACTCAGACTTCTGCACATATGTTAGCATACGATTGTGTTTCATACTTTAAATATTTTATCATCCAAAGATGTGTTTATAAAGACAACACAGAATGCATCATTTAGTGAGACCTATAGGTGAACTTTGACTGAGCTGTTGTTGTGATCTAGACCTGGTTTAGGCTTAAATCAAATAAATTACCCAAAATAATTTAATAAAAAGGTCTAAATTGAATTGAAATGAATTAAACTGCTGACTTAGCCATCTTTTAATTATAATTATTTCTGGCTTTATCCAAAGCAAATAATTGGTCTTCAAGTAAATCTATAATGATAATGAAATAGAAAAATATTTTAGATTTAGCGTTTAGTTCTAGTTTAAACAAAGTAGTCCTGGGTTAAATCTGACTTTGTACAAGTTCAGTGCTGTGGACTTGAAGTAGTTGTCATAGTCTTGGTTTAGCCCTGATTTAGTCCTGGTTTTGTGGTTTAAACTTGCAGTCCTTCTTGTCCTGGTTTAGTTCTGGAGTAGTCCGGGATTAGATCTGATATACCCGAGTGCAGCACGTTGGACCTGGTGTCCTAATCCTGGTCTGATTGGTTGGATCTTCTCTTTTGATCTTTTCAATCTTGTCATTTCCGTCACACCATCTCCAAACCCATGATCCAATTTCACATTATCTTCTGCACAAATCCCCCATCTTTACATTCAACTTTTAATAAGAAGACTGAAATGAAATAGATTAAAGAGGACTACTGTAAAATGCAACTTTTATGAGCACTTGAAGATATCAAGTTTAAAGTACCACCTGTATAACACACAATGGGACCTCATAGACTGTTACTATGGTTACAGTAAACCTTTGCAATGTCTTGAACTAAACATGTTGTGCTTAAAGAAGAAATATTATGCTTTTCAAGAGTTTTTATTACTACATTTTGTTCACTGTAAAACTCAATGTTTATCTAAAACAGCTTAAAGGGCTATTTTCTGATTTGTTATAATATTGTTTCCTGATCAAAAACATACTCAGAGTTGTGTTTTGTTTCTTTCCCACATGTTTAACATAGAAACCCTCCATATTTAGGTTCTCAAACAGAAAACACTCTTGTGATGTCATGTGGCAATACAGGAATTGCTCCACTATGTTTTTAAACTCCATACACCATTACTAGAATCATTTGGAGAATTTCAGCCCTGGAATCGCCAATCTCTACTGAACTAAAGGTAAGAGGTAGCTGTTAACATGATAACTACTCCTTCATGACATCACAAGATGGAACAGAGCATTTTGAGCTTTAGAGATGTAGACAGACTAATAATAAAGGGTTACTCAAATGTGTGAATGAAACAAAACACAACTCTGGGTATGTTTTGATGAGGTAACAACATTGTAACATGACTTAAAGCTCACAATAGTCAGTTTTGTGTAATATAGGACATTTAACAAAAGAAAAGAGTCCATTGATTTCCTGCTCCAAACTGCAGAACTGACCCTGGAGGGCATTTCACTGTAGCAAGCAGCAGATTTTCAATTACTTGTTTGTATTGTTAAAGTAAATGTAAAGTAAGAACAGAGTCAAGTCAATTGTACATAACACCCCCCTTTTAAATTCTGACTTTAACATTTTACATGTTTTTGTTTTGAGAT
The DNA here is from genome assembly GCA_029959045.1 of Taenioides sp. WSHXM2023. Lineage (NCBI taxonomy): Eukaryota > Metazoa > Chordata > Actinopteri > Gobiiformes > Gobiidae > Taenioides > Taenioides sp. WSHXM2023. The sequence continues at coordinate 12,598,400 of CM057106.1, read as the reverse complement.
GCTAATTTTTAGATGACATTTTGTAGCTAATCCCATCTTTGTTCCTTTCACAAAAGTGCCCAAAGTTAATGTTTTTGTTTTTTTCAGTTTTTGTGCATAAAATAGTTTATAATTTTAATGTTGATTTTTTACCTCTGGAATAATTAAGTTCTGCGTCAGTTTTCAGTGATAGAGAAAGGCCAAGTCATTCAGCTGCCGATGTTTACAATACCAGACAAAGCTTTTCTTGGAAGTAATTGTGTTTATTTGTGAAAATGTAATGATTAAAACACAAAAGAAGGTAAATGGTTCTGAGCACAGCACGTCCAGCTAAATGTTATCATCACTACTTATTCTTATTAAATGTCTGTGGATTTTATGAGAGCAGACAGGAGCAGGGCCAGAGGAGCAGACAGGGGCAGAGCTAGAGGAGCAGAGACAGAGAAGCAGAGACAGAGGAGCAGAGACAGAGGAGCAGAGACAGAGGAGCAGAGACAGAGGAGCAGAGACAGAGGAGCAGACAGGAGCAGAGCCAGAGGAGCAGACAGGGGCAGAGCTAGAGGAGCAGAGCCAGAGGAGCAGACAGGAGCAGTGCTAGAGGAGCAGAGACAGAGAAGCAGAGCCAGAGGAGCAGAGACAGAGGAGCAGAGACAGAGGAGCAGAGACAGAGGAGCAGACAGGAGCAGAGCCAGAGGAGCAGACAGGAGCAGAGCTAGAGGAGCAGAGACAGAGAAGCAGAGACAGAGGAGCAGAGACAGAGGAGCAGAGACAGAGGAGCAGAGACAGAGGAGCAGACAGGAGCAGAGCCAGAGGAGCAGACAGGGGCAGAGCTAGAGGAGCAGAGCCAGAGGAGCAGACAGGAGCAGTGCTAGAGGAGCAGAGACAGAGAAGCAGAGCCAGAGGAGCAGAGCCAGAAGAGCAGAGCCAGAGGAGCAGACAGGAGCAGTGCTAGAGGAGCAGAGACAGAGAAGCAGAGCCAGAGGAGCAGACAGGAGCAGTGCTAGAGGAGCAGAGACAGAGAAGCAGAGCCAGAGGAGCAGAGCCAGAAGAGCAGAGCCAGAGGAGCAGACAGGAGCAGTGCTAGAGGAGCAGAGACAGAGAAGCAGAGCCAGAGGAGCAGACAGGAGCAGTGCTAGAGGAGCAGAGACAGAGAAGCAGAGCCAGAGGAGCAGAGCCAGAAGAGCAGAGCCAGAGGAGCAGACAGGAGCAGTGCCAGAGGAGCAGACAGGAGCAGAGCTAGAGGAGCAGAGACAGAGAAGCAGAGCCAGAGGAGCAGAGCCAGAGGAGCAGACAGGAGCAGTGCCAGAGGAGTAGAGCCAGAGCCAGAGGAGCAGAGCCAGAGGAGCAGAGCCAGAGGAGCAGACAGGAGCAGAACCAGAGGAGCAGACAGGAGCAGAGCCAGAGGAGCAGAGCCAGAGGAGCAGAGCCAGAGGAGCAGACAGGAGCAGTGCCAGAGGAGCAGACAGGAGCAGTGCCAGAGGAGTAGAGCCAGAGGAGCAGAGCCAGAGGAGCAGACAGGAGCAGAACCAGAGGAGCAGACAGGAGCAGAGCCAGAGGAGCAGAGCCAGAGGAGCAGAGCCAGAGGAGCAGACAGGAGCAGAGCCAGAGGAGCAGAGCCAGAGGAGCAGACAGGAGCAGTGCCAGAGGAGCAGAGCCAGAGGAGCAGACAGGAGCAGAGACAGAGGAGCAGACAAGAGCAGAGACAGAGGAGCAGACAAGAGCAGCCAGGTGCAAAGCCAGAGGAGCAGACAGGTGTAAAGCACACAGATGCAGAGCAGACAGGTGCAGGCAGGAGGAAGTCACAGAGAGCCCGACTTGGTGGTCGGAGGAGGAGGTCTGAGGCTGGTTCTTTCATAAAGTGTCATAAATTATTCAGAGCTCATTTAATGGGATCAATTTTCTTTGTTTGTACTCATTCCACTGTTCTCTGCCAGAACTGAACCAGGACTAAACCAGGATCCAAGCAGCTCTAATGAAGACTAAATAAGGATTAAAGCAGGACTAACCCAGGTCTAACCTAGTACTAAACCAGGACTAAATTGAGGCTAACCAGATCTAAGCCAGGACAATGTCTAAATCAGGTCTTAAACAGGACTAAACCTAACTTGGCCAACAAGATGAATTCTTTTGACATTTGTGAGTTTACAAACTCAGAAGAATCCATATGGTCCGGCTCCTACTGTGAGACTGCTCAGTTAACCAGATTTAGACCAGTCACAGTGGAGCATTGTGGTTTGGGCCGAGCCAAAGGTGAAGCACCCAAATGAACAATACGAGATGCTGTGGCACTTTGACCAATCAGATTAAAATGCTCATCATGAACATTTGAATCTGAACAAATTTCCACCCGCTTTGAGTGAGAGCTATTCCATATTAACCAATGCGTAAAACTCAGTGTGCTGTACATATCAGTCTGATGTGAGCCTGGTTAGACTAAACAGTGACAAATTCAAAACTGAATAAGGACAAAGTCAAGGCTAACCCAGGTCTAACCGAAGTCCAAACATAAACCAGAACTAATCCAGGACTAAACCAGAGCTGAACCAGGAATAAAGTACAGGTCTAAAAATGATAACTAGACCCCTTCTGTATTTAAACTCCTTTCCTAAACTCAGGACATTAAAATGGGAAAATGGGCATAAATGTTGCACTTGTAAAGAAGAGGCAGGTCCAGCAGATTTACAGTGGTTTTACTGCCAGTAGACAGCGGTAGGCAACTGCATTCATGTTCATTCATTGTCATATTCTCTCATCACATTTCTTACTTGCGCGAGACTTTGTATCTGAGATGCTCAAAACAAATGAATGCTGCCTGGTGGAGCCAATATATCACAGCACTGATTTTTAACATTATTCACTGCCATTTGAATAAAAGTCTTCATAAGACGTTTCTAATTATAATATAGTAAAATAAAATATTGTTTTAAAGATTGTTAATTTATAAAAATGTCCCTTTTCTCACATAAATATTTGGTTCCTTAAACGCTAATTTGCGGAAATGTAAAATTCATTCCCACATTTGTCCCGATCGCTTCCGTCCAAGTGCTTTTCTGTGTTTGAATTAAACATGAACCTCTCCTCTTGGGTTTCAGCACTTCCATCCGACCAGAATTATATTTCCAATAAAGCCCCTCTCTGCCTATATGTGCTATTCAAATGAGCAGCAGGTGTGGACAGGAGCACGCAGGAGCAGGCAGATTTACGATTTATTGGTACTATAAAACATCAGATAAAGAAAGACGTTTTTTTTATTATTATTATTATTGTTGGTGTATTTGGTGGGGACAATGCATGTTAAAGGAGCTGTACCCTTTTTTCATGCAATCAAGTATAATTGGTTTTGCCTCAATAAAGATATTGTAAAAACTGCTCTCAGGGTTAAAATGAGACCTCTGTGTGCCATCTGCATTTAATTATAAAGCATTTTTATCCTCCGTGAATTGGGGAGTAAAGCTGGTGCACTGTTAGCATGCTAGTTTTAATGTTTTTAAGACAGTAAAAATCAGGTTCAGTGCCTAACAAAATTATAATTAAAGGATTGTAAACAAAGTCCAAACCAGAACTAAAGGAGAGGAGAATCTGACACACAGGGGTATAGGAGAACGGGAGGGCATCTGATACACATGAATATATAAGAACAGGAGGGCATCTGACATCTGAGGGACAGAGCTGTTAACCGATCACCACCTGGTTGTGAGTTGGGTCTGCTGGTGGAGGAGGAAGCCGGAAAGACCTGGCAGGCCCAAGCGTATAGTCAAGGTCTGTTGGGAGCTTCTGGCAGAGCCCTCTGTCAGGGGGAACTTCAACTCACACCTCCGGGAGAGCTTCTCATGCTCTTCTCATGACATGGAGTTCAAGTGGGCTTTGTTCTCGGCCTCTATTGTCGATGCGGCCGTTCGTAGGTGTGGTCGTAAGGTCTATGGTGCCTGTTGCGGCGGCAATCCCCGAATCTGGTGGTGGACCCTGAAAGTAAGGGATGCCGTCAGGCTGAAGAAGGAGTCTTACTTACTTGTTGGCTCGTGGGACTCCTGAGGCAGCTGACAGGTACCGGCGGGCCAAGTGTGCTGCAGCCCGGGCAGTCACAGAGGCAAAAACTCGAGGTTGGGAGGAGTTCGGAGAGGCCATGGAGGAGGACTATCGGACGGCCGCAAAGAAATTCTGGCAAACCGTGCAACGCCTCAGGAGGGGGAAGCAGTGCCTCACCAACACTGTTTACGGTGCGGGTGGAGAGCTGTTGACCTCGACTGGGGATGTTGTCAGGCAGTGGAAGGAATACTTTGAGGATCTCCTCAATCCCACCGTCACGTCTTCCGAGGAGGAGGCAGGGGCTGGGGACTCGGAGGCGGACTCGTCCATCACCCTGGCTGAAGTCACTGAGGTGGTTGGCAAGCTCCTCTGTGGCAAGGCTCCGGAGGTGGATGAGATCTGTCCTGAGTATCTTAAGTCTCTGGATGTTGTGAGGCTGTCTTGGCTGACACGTCTCTGCAACATCGTGTGGCGGTCGGGGACTGTGCGTCTGGTCTTGCAGACCAGGGTGGTGGTCCCTTTGTTTAAGAAGGGGGACCGGAGGGTGTGTTCCAAGTACCGGGGAATCACACTCCTCAGCCTCCCCGGTAAGGTCTATTCCAGGATACTGGAGAGGAGAATCCGACCGAGGCCATGGTTCTTGACTGGAAAAAGGCAGCTTGCCCTCTCCAGGTGGGTGGGGAGTCCTTGCCTCAAGTGCAGGTGTTCAAGTATCTCGGGGTCTTGTTCACGAGTGAGGGGAGGATGGAGCGTGAGATTGACAGGCGGATCGGTGCAGCGTCGGCAGTGATGTGGTTGCTGTATTGGACCGTTGTGGTGAAGAGGGAGCTGAGCTGAAAGGCAAAGCTCTTGATTTACCGTCAATCTACATTCCTACCCTCACCTATGGTCATGAGCTTTGGGTAATGACCAAAAGGACAAGATCGCGGATACAAGCGGCCGAAATGAGTTTCCTCCGCAGAGTGGCTGGGTGCTCCCTTAGAGATAGGGTGAGGAGCTCAGTGATACGGGAGGAGTTTGGAGTAGAGCCGCTGCTCCTTCACGTCAAGAGGAGCCAGCTGAGGTGGCTGTGATTGGTCTAACAGTATACAGTATATGCAGGTTTGTGTGTTAAACATGTGTGAATCAAACAACATTAAAACACAGATCAGAAAACAGTGTAATAGGGCCCTTTAAAGGTGCAGTGCAGAACATTTGTAGTGGAGGGTCCACCACATGCTTGTCTCCATGGAAATGTTATTGCTTTATCTAGAATGTTCCACAGTATAGATTAAATCAGGTTATGGCACTATGCTACAGTTACAGTTCTGATCTGTGGAGAGTCGCCGCTATTCTCAGAAGAAATAGTTGCATTTTTGAGCAATATAGAAACACTCAAAATGAATAAATGCTAGATGGAAATGTTTAAAGTCATACTGTGGAACATTCTAGGCAATGCAATTACAAGCTGGTAGCGCACCTCCACTGCAAATGAGCACCTTTAAATAATTTTGTTGCAAGTTAAGATAAGTAAACTAAACATTGCGTCCATTTTTGTTGACTAAAAGTACTAGATCCAAGTTCTCTACTTTTCAGTCCCAGAGCCCCAAACCACACGTCACACTTCAACTAAAGCAACGTAATTGATCATATTTAAAAGGCCTGATTTAGAGATTTTAATGTCTTCTTATTGAGATTAATAACCTTTTTAATATGTATGAGACTGAAAGGCAACCCATGCATTTTACAGAGCATTTTGTTTGGTTATAACTAATACAGAAGCTATAGACAGGGTTACTCATGCTCATCCAATCAGGAGTATTGTTTGCAAATAATCATGGGAAATCAGCTGCCTGACACTATGCCATATGGTTGATTCTCTGCAGTCTCTGGTGTACTTCAAGAGTGGGAAGACAACACAAAAGGGTAGAGAACTGTATGGAAATAAATGCATGACGTTATCCCAAACACTTGTTTCTGTGTCATGGTGCAGTATCACAGTGTTAGAAACATAGACATATAAATGGACATAGCTAACCCGCTAGCCACTGTGTTCCAAATAGGAAGTGTTCATGGGGCTGCTTCCGGCTCCATCGACTCTGTTTCCAATTGACTTTACACTGAAAAATTGTCCCTCCTCTCTCTGTAACTGCTGCAGTGAACCCTGTCATTTTGATCTTAAAATGTGTTCCTGACTCATTAAATTAGTATTTGCATTTAGCATTTAAATTAGTATAATATTTTTGTTGACTAAAACTAAATAAAAATGCCTTGACAAAATAAACACATCCTAGAATTTAGTTAACCTTTTTGATAATGTATTGGTAATGCCACTCTATTATTCAAGCAGTAATTTCAATTTTACGGTGAGTTCTCTAACAAAATGTTTTGAATTAATCATGACACAATATTTATGTAAATGAAAATAGAAGAACCAAATCAAATGATGCATAAATATAACATAAAGCTTCTGTTTTCTGTTTTGTTGTGAGAAAATAACCTCGGTAGTTCTGCCATTTTAATGTCATTTTTATGGACATTTTAATTTGGTTTTGTGCTGTTGCTGAGTTACCGTTCAAAAACTCATTTCCGCGGCAACGTTTCATTTATTTTTACAAACATGAAACATTTTCCCAAGCGCAGACATTTACAGAGTAATTTGGTTGTGTCTAAAGCACCAGCGAAATCATGCTGCAAAAGAAGTGAATTTGGACAAATGCAAAAGGACTAAAAACTGGACTAACCCAGGAATCATCTGAGACTGGACCAAGTTCAAACCAGGCTCTGAACCTAGACTGAACCTGGACATAACAGGAATTAAACAAGGACTAAACCAGGGCAAATATAATTGTAACCAAACGAAACTAGGACCAAAACAGTCTAAACTTTTTTTTTTTTTTTTTTCATTTGTACCAAAATGACTGCGCTATGCTGCTGAATCCTTCACATATCACGGATTAAGAGAATAAAATTGAAGAATCAAGTTAGTGCATAGCAGTGGGTGTATGTTGGTAGTTATGAAAACAGGGATTGATCTGCTCCATCAGCTGCAGCCTCTGTCACAAATATTTCACCAAATCCTGGCCTTCTGCAGGAGTATAGAGTGGAGTTTATGCAAAATAGTCATGTGGCTTTAGGTTTTATTTCTATAAATGTAAACAATGTGCACATATCTTCCCTTATGTCAATATGTAGTCTCCAAATAAAGCATGTGAAGAGTGCTATTTTCTCTTATTTTCATGCTTATATAAAGTTGGGTATATCCAGATAGTTCTATTGTATAATGTCTGAAGCAACTTTTAACGCATCACAAGCTCAGAGATCAGCCGTGTTCGGAAACCTTCGGGGAAAAGCGCACTGGATTGTGGGATGCTTCATAGCTCCTTACGGCTGATATGAAAGGAAGCATGCAGGCTCCTTTTCCTAACTCCTTCCTAAGGCAGTGCACTATTCGGACAGTCCTTATAATGGCAGGCGGTGATGCTCTGGTTTTTTGCTTAAGGAGCTTTGTGACCAATTTGACAAATTCGAAACGAGCCTCGATCTAACCAAATGGAAAACTTTATTCATCCACAAGGGAAATTATTTGGACACAGTAGCTCACACATCACAATATATTATAATAACAAAGAGCAATAATATAAATAGTAATAATAAATTCAAAATAAGTAACGAAAATAGGAAGAGACTGGTGTCAAATAAGGCATTATTATGTAAATGTATATGTACAAGTAAAAATAAAATATTGAAATATAGTAATACAAATATATCTCATGTATATACAAGAGGTTGTAAGGAGACACAGTGCAAAGATGAAATAATGATTAACAGGACAACCTGTCTCATATTCATTCACCATGGACTGTCCTGTGAACTGGTTGCCCGGTTAACTAGTGGTTCAGACCAATCACAGAGTAGCATCGTGGTTTGGGTGGAGTCAAAGGTGAAGCAAAGCAAAGCAAAGGTGAACCAAAACAAACCTGGGAACATAGACTATTTTGAAAAACGTGCAGAGAAAGTATTTTGTTCCTTTGTGGATTCTATTCGTCATGATATTCCACCTTTTCCTGATCATTTTCAGCAGGATAGAACTGGAATCATGAGTGACACACATCAGTCTAGTGTTGTCATGATACTAACGTTTCAAGATTTCTATATGATACTCTGAATTCAATACCAATACTACGATGGTAAAAAACAAAACACAATTTATTTAATCAACAGAATGTGATTTTCAACAATAAATCAACAATAAATAAGTAATCCCTCAGTCGTTCATATGCGTATACAAGTTTATGTGATCTTATACTTGTTCCGATACAGCTCAAGATTATTTTAAAGCTATTCATTTCTGTCCTGTGAATGTGACTTATTTAGTATTGAAACTTGCTCAAATGAGTATCTAGTTTTGATAGTAGTTGTAGTGTCGATTAGCATCTGATTTTCAAAACTTTTACAAGCAGTCTGGCGTCTGTAGTTGCCTTCTCCTCTGTCATATTAAGGCTCAGCACATAAATCCACCTGCTGATCTTAATATAATTGTTTTGTTTTGTCCACATCTTTATACACAAACTGAATACACAATCAGGATGCTCTGAAGAAATTTGATTTATTAAAATATGAATCGAGTTCGATCTCTCAGGATTATGAGGTTAGACAAGACCACCATGGAAAGAGAGAGGGGAGAGGGGGACTGAGAGAAAGGGAGAGAGGGACACTTCAGCAATATATTGTTATGACTAAACTAATAACAGAACAGACATAACAGAAACTGACTTTTTAAATACATTTACTAGATGAGAACCAAAAACAATGACCAAATCAAGACTAAACCAGTACCAAAGCAGAAGTCAAGCAGAACTAAACCAAAACTATAACTGGACTAAAAATGTAAACAGGACTAAACCGAGTGACTAGAGCAAGACAAGTAAACCATGTTTAAAAAGGGAGTAAAATAGGATCAAACAAGGTCTAAACCAGGACTAGCTGGAACAAATAACATAGTAGGACTAACCCAGAACTAAATCCGGACTAAACTAAAACTACACCAAGAAATTAAACTATAAACCAGTGTCACACCAAGCCTAACCAGGTCTAACTAAGGACTAAACCAGGTCTAACAAAAAACTAGACCAAAACTAAACCAGAATTCTGACCTAAAAATTGAAATCAGAACAAAATCCAGACTAAACTAAACTGTATAACCAAAGACTAAACTAAGGGGTCAAAACATGAATAAACCTGCGCCACACCAGAACTAAACCAGGACTAAAACAAGACAAAACTTTAAAGGAACAGGATTAATGCAGGACTAACTATGAACTACATCAGAACTAAATCAGAAGTGATCCAGGACTCTCTTCTAAACAAATAACAAAGTAGGAAAGGTAGGATTAAACCTGGCCAGTTATTCCCACACCAGAACTAAATCAGGTCTAAAACAGGACTTAATTGGGACTTAAAAGAAACAGAACCAAAGCAAGGCAAAATCAGGTCTAACTATGGACTAAAACAGGTCTAAAATCAGGTCTAAGTGAAATATGAATTATTTCTGAGTTTTGGATTCACGCCTTCAGGACTCTCAGAGTTAATTTAGAAAGGAGCCGCCATCAGCTCAGTTCATCTCAAACATATTAAAATCTTTATCAATAATAGAAGGGCACTTACCATCTGCAGCTCCAGCCCACAGGAGAAAGACCATTTTACATTTAAAGTAACATGCTTAATTATGCACAGCTACACGATAAAGTCATGGTGTTTCAGCACTGTAAAATGAAGCCAAGGTCAAACACAAAAATTTGAATATACTAAAATTTAAAATACATTTTTTATACTTAAAACTTGATAACAATACCAATAAGTAAATGTCATTTCAAGAACACAATGATACTACAGATATACTGTATTGTATAAACAGCTCTTGAGGTCAAAATAAGTCTGTTATGCCGTGTATCTAACTGTAATTTAAAACGTGATAATCAGGAAGTGCAGCACTAGCATGCTAATTGTTGCTCACTTTACTCTGACTGTAAATTCCTCTCTGGTCTCTGAAAGTTGTGAAAAGCTCTTATAAACTCATCACAGTGAAAAATTAGGATGCTCAGAATACATAAGGTAAGTAAGGAATAACTTTGGACCACTACAAACTGTTTAAAATAAACTAGGTCTGTTTTTCATGTTTTTTGTGGTCTTTTGTTATATCAAGACTAAGAGCAAAAATGTTATATTAAAAGGAAACTGATTAGCTGCAAGATCTCCACTCTCATCATCTCCAAACCTTCACACACCAAAGTGAATAACAGAAAGGTCTCCTCTTTACTCATTAATTAAACTTTCAAACTACAAACTGGACATTGGATGGTGGTTTAAAGCAAATGGAATAGTTGAAAGTCTCAAATTTGTTCTAAATCTATTACAACTTCACGCTGAAAACTCGACAGCCAAACGGTCTTAACTCTCATCAGCTTTTGTACATTCAAATAGCAAACTGAGTAACTGAATGAACTCCATTTGTATCATCCATTATAGCCTCATACAGGAAACGCCACAAGTGAAACTCTCATCATGCATGTTCATTTAAATTGCAAACTGAATAGTTGAAAGAACTCAATTTTTAATACTAAGCCTATTACACCTTCATTTAGCAAACTTAACAACGAAAAGATATCCACTTTTGTGATCCCCACACTGGCCAGCTGAAAGGTCATTTGTTCATTTAAATAGTGAACTGAATTTCTTGGACCATTCTGACCTGTTTTCTATTGCAGACACGACAACTGGAAACAAACAAAATCATTAGGGCAAGTTTGCTTAAAGGTGTACTATGTAACTTTTTGGTTTGGGGTCCACAGTATGACATTAAACAGTTCTACTTTTTTATTTTTATTTTTTATTACAGTTTAATAGCTCAAAAATACCAAGAAAAACAGGCATTCTGACTGTGAACAGGGTTTGCCTCTCCACAGAACTGACATGTAACTTGGTCTGATTTGGTCTCCACAAAGATAGAAAAGGTTTAACACCATACAGTAAAACATTCCAGACTAAGCAATAACATCTCCGAAGAGACAAGCGTTTGACAGACCCTCCTCCAAAAAAGTTACACAATGCACCTTTAAAGAACAGAAGCAGCCATTTCTATCTGTAGCCTGTAGGGGACACTGTTTCTAATCTCAAGATTGAATTACGCCGGTTTGGATTCTCGTTTTTAATCTTTGGCGCTCAAGGATCCATGGTCTGTCCACGGATTAGGATTAAACCTCCCTGCGCGTGATATTGTCCCCCAGCGAGGCTTTGAACAGAAGAGCCCCAATGCACGAGAAGAAGAAATTATCACTCAAAATAGAACTGTAATGACCATTGGCATCGCACAAGATCGAGGCTACAAACTCAAGTGTGTTCAGAACTTCTGTTTGTGGAGAAACGTCGAAATTTGAACACATCCCCTGCTGTGAAGAGAAAGCTTTGTGGTCAAATTACAACGGTGAAAGGACTCAATGTATTTTGAGCATAGACTGTATAGAGAAGTGGACTGAGGGAGTGTGAAGTCAGCCATAGAGTTCAGCTCCAGTCAAATGAAGCTGATCGAGGCTAGCAGTTATAGCGGTTAATCTGCAACCAACTCTCATATTTGGAAATCTGAGTGTTTAACCCCTTCCTGCCCGCCTGAAAAGTTTGTACCCTTGCCATAGCAGCAACAATTCAAAGCAAAATTCTAGTATTCAGTTAAATTTGCATGAGAAATGTTTTTGTTTGTGTTAAACCTTTCTATCTTCATGGAGACCAAACCAGACCAAGTTACAGGTCAGATCTGTGGAAAGACAACCCCGCTCACAGTCAGCAAGCCTGTATTTCTGGGTATTTTTGAGCTATAAAACCACCTGTAATTGAATAAATGTAAAAGTAGAGCTGTTTACTGTCATACTGTGGAACATTCTAGGCAGAGCAATGACATATCCATAGAAGCAAGCAGATAAGTATTAGTTACTCTTCCTACTGTGAGCAAGTGACAAAACTTTTATGCTGACGTAAGCAAGTGACCTGTAGATAATCCATCAGTATGTTTTATGTTTATATGAATATTTGCCATCTACATGTTTATTGCATTAAGTTCCAAGAGCCAAGCCACTGTAAACACCTGTCGTCTTTATTGGAATGTATCAAAACAAATGGGCCTCTCTGCTGCTCATTCCTCAAAAATAAATAGATAAAATACCTGCTGTGCTTGCTCACTTAGCCACTCATACATCAATAAACAGTCCTGGAGACACAAGAGACACTGAGACCACATGTAGACGGACAAAGAGGGACAATATAAAATGATTTGAACATTTGTGTTTCTTGCCCTGCTCCTTCAGATATGATTTAGTTATTTTCATTTGTTGTTCTGTCCTTTGAAAATACTTGATTTTTTGCATTACCTTTGCATTACCTGAAAGTTACTTTTAATTGAGTTTCTCCAGTTACACTTACTAATGTTACTATAATAAAGGGCCCATATTTCGCTTTTGATTTATGTTATAATGTTATCCCCATCAAAGACATACTTGGAGTTGTGTTTTGATTCATTTACACATGTTTAACACACAAACCCTGCATATTTAGGCTGTGTTCTGATCTCAAAAAGAAAACACTCATTGTTACGCATTGTGATGTCATGTGGTGATACAGGAAGTGCTCCACTGTGTTTTTAACTCCATACGCCTTCACTAGAACCATTTGGATGATTTCAGACCTGAAATTGACCATCTCAACTAAACGTAAAAGGTAGCTGTTAACTGGAAAACCACCACTACATGACATCACAAGGTGAAACAGAGCAAATTACCTTATACCACTAAATCAGGATTACTCAAACATGTGTGAATGAAACAAAACATAACTCCAGGTATGTTTTTGAGGAGGTAACAACATTATAACATGGCTCACACAAATCAATTTTGCATAATATAGGTCTTAAGATGTTTGTGTTCCCCAACATTTTCTGTTTGTATCTAAGCGATGCTGAGAGTTAAATGCAAACACAGGGCATTAGGAGTGTGTGGGAAGAACAGCTGAAAGGTCTCTGCATCTCATTGACACTGTCATGTTTATTCGTGCAGCTGTTCTGACCTCTGTTCCCTAAAATCAATCAAGTCAATGCAGAGTTTAATGCCAACTTTTCTACCCAGTCTGCAGTTTTCAGCTTAGTCCAAAAGTGAAACGGGTCATCTGCATTTGACCCTAACTTCACCTGTCAGCAGCTGAGTTCTGCGTTTTGAGATCACCTGAGCACCTGTACTGAGATTTTAGACTTAGACAGACTTTATTGATCCACAAGGGAAATATTTTTTCAGGACCCAGTGAAGAGCTTTACTTCTCCTCTTATGTTTGTTAGTAATGTAGAAAATCATACTTAACTGACTTATTGTTTCTTTTAATCCCGTTGTGTGAATGCTACCACTTATTCATTCTATAGTTTTTAGCTTTATGCATTATAATGCTTTTTATTTAAAGGACCTATATTGCAAAATAGATCTTTAAGTTTAAGTGTTACAATGTTGTTTCCTCAACAAAAACATACCTAGAGTTGTTTTATTTCCTTCACATGTTTGAGTAACCCTAATTATTCGTCTGTCTACATCTCCAAAGTTCAAAATGCTCTGTTCCACCTTGTGATGTCATGAAGCAATAGTTTTCAATAGTTTTTTAAGAGTTCTTTTTACCTTTTGCTTTGTAGAGATTGGAAATTCCAGGGCTGAAATTATCCAAATGATTCTAGTGAAGGTGTATGGAGTTTAAAAACACAGTGGAGCACTTCTTGTATACCACATGACATCACAAGGTGGAGCAGAGTGTTTTCTGTTTGAGAGAAGAACCTAAATATGCAGGGTTTGTATGTTAAACGTGTGAATAAAACAAAACACAACTCTAGGTATGTTTTTGTTGAGGAAATAACATTACAACATAGATCAGAAAATAGCGTAATACGGATCTTTTATGTTTTATTTTCTCTTCACTGTCTTTTATTGTGTATTGCATCTTCTCTGCGTCAGCTGTTACAGAGGAGCGTTGGGAGGGAGGAGGTGTTCTGGTGAATGACAAAAGCGTTTGGACTCTTGGGAGCAGAGTAATCGCCTGGTTCAGGTTTGACCTTTGGGTTAAAACACGACCAAACAGAAGAAAATGAGAGATTTAAAACCAGTAATGGGTTTATCCGTCACATGTCTACAGAGAGAGAGGGAGAAGAGAGGAGAGAGCAAGAGAAGAGAGAGGAGGGGTGAGGGAGAGAGAAGAGGGAGAGATGGAGAGAGGAGAGGGAGAGAGAGGAGAGAGAAGGAAGGAAGAGGGGAGAAAAGGGGGGAGAGATAAAGGGAGAGAGGGGGAGGGTGAGAAAGAGGGTTAGAAGAAAGAGGAGAGAGGGAGATGGAGGAAAGACAGAGAGAGGGAAGATGAGGGATAGGAGAAAGAGGAGAGAGAGGAAAGAGAGGGAGACGAGAACTTGAGTATTCTTAAACAGTTTTTAAACGTTTAAGAGGTTTTGCTCCAGAGCCTTTGAGCAGCTGTTATCAAACTGCAGAGCTGTGGCAGGTCCCTGTAGGGGCCTGTTCATAAAACATCTTTTGCCCAAACAGTCCTCTCTGTGAGAATATACTATGGAATATGCTCCCTGTCCATTTAAAGCCTGATGCACTCATGTTTAGCATGCTGTTTATGTGTTTCTGTTCCCAACACATGTAATAGATGTACTGGGTTTGTAATATAAGTGTCCAGTGCTGTACTCCCTGTATCACTGTCATTTCTCTTCTTTGTTCTATAAGTTAATCAGTCAATGTTTTTTTGTTTTTTGTATCCGTACTTATTCAAATAAACCAAATAAATAAATAGAATAGTGAGAGAGGGGGAAAGGAAAAAAAGAAGAGATGGGGAGAGAGGAGAGGGAGAGAGTGGGAGGGGAGGGAAGGATAGAAGTCGACAGAGAAAAGAGAAGTGAAGGATTGGGAGAAAGAGGGGAGATGGGGGTAGAGACCTATGCTAAATGTTTTTGCATATAAAAGTGCAATATGTAACTTTTCAGATGCCTTTGAATGGTAAACTTATCAATCTCCATAAAGAAAAGCAAGAAATGCCACCAGAACAAGTCAAAGGTCAGATCTGTGGAGTTCACAGTAAGAATGTATATTTTTCAAGGTATTTTCAAGCACAAAAAACAGCTCTAACTGAATCAATACAGGGCAGATATGCTGAATGTTGTACTGTGGAACAATCCAATAGCTTTTTAGCCCTAATTCTCTCCTTCACTTTGAGCTGGTGGACCTGTGCAGTGTTTAAACGTGTGTTAATTGTCTCGCTCATTAGTGCATTGTTAACGATCCTCTATAATTGTCTGCAGTTTGTTCAGCGAATCAGATCCTGGGTCGATAAGTCAGGGCTCCAGGAAAGAGAAGAGGAAAGGACTCATCATATTTCTGTTTACAATATCTATTAAGTGTCTATTATATTGTCCACAAGACAGAACAAGATTAAAACACAGATTAAAACCTTTCAACACTGCTTACAAGATAATATGGGAAATCGAAATGGGCATACAACATTGTACAGTAATAGTATTTTGTCCAGTTACATAAACAGACCATTGTCCGTGTCAAATTAGATATAAATTATTAGAGTATCAACTATATATAGTTTTTAAAAGGAAAAAATTCAGTATATATTATCAAAATTTTATATTTTGTTCACACAACTTGAATAGGTGGTATAGCAAAACTCAAAAGAACAATTATAAATATAAACAGAGCATTTAAAGGGACTATAATACACTATTTTATTGGATATTTAAGTCCAGAGGCTCAAATACATAAGTAAATAAAGAGTATTTCTTACGTTCTGTGGCTGATCCCAGTTGGATTGACAGTCGTGATAACTCTCTCTCGTCTCATGGCATTTGTCGCTGTCAGAATTGTCGCTCTAAAGGTTAAAATCAGATGCACAATCGAACAAAACAACAACAGTTTAATGCATTTTATCCATAATTCTGTCACACAGGAGCTAAAGATGCTGAGAGATTTGCTCAGATTTAAGGCTAAAATCAGGTCTAAACAAAAGATAAAATTAAAAATAAGTAACTGCATGTGGTGGATTGTAGAAAGTCATGTTTTTTTTCTTATAAATTAATAGTTCAAATTTGTTCATACCCAGACCCAGTTTAGTCCTGATTAAACCCTGGGTGCTTAATCCTGATTTAGACCAGATTTAGTACTGGTTTAGACCAAGTTTAGGATTTCACATGGTCTTTGTTCTGCTCTGGTTTCATTCTAATTTAAACCTGGTTTAGTAATGGTTTAAAATAGACCTTTAACTCTGTTAAGTCCTGGTTCAGTCCTGATTGGGAACCACTTTAGTGTTAGTTTAAAAAGACCCAGTTTAATCCTGGTTCAGTCCTGGTTTAGTCCTGGTTTAAACTGATTTGGACCTCATTTAATTCTGGTTAAGTCCTAGTTCGGACCTGGTTTAGTTCTTATTTGGACCTGGTTTAGTCCTGGTTTGGTCTTGGTTTAGTGCTGGTTTTATTCTTAAGTCCTGACTCTGGCCTCTTTCGTTTCAGTTGGTTCAGTATTCCTTCCTGCTCCTCTTCTGTCTCTATAACAGGCAGCCCATCTCTGATCCTGCTGACAAAGCCAGACCCATTTAATCATTTTCCCCTGACGATTAAAATGCCTCTTTGCACTTTGGAGTGGAGAGAAACCAGATCTTTTACGCTCGCGATCAATCAGAAATGTAATAAAAGTATGTGGATGTTTAGGGCTTAGAAGTCATAGTACGAGGCTGAAAGTGTGAATCTTACTGTAAGTCTCCTCTCGTTCCACAAGCCATTCATGTCTCTCCAAAAGATATGTAGGTAAAAGACAGGTGGATAATCTAAACTGAGACTAAAACAGGTCTAAACCAGGACTAAACTAGGTCTAAACCAGGGCTAAATCAGGTCTAAACCAAGACTACAGCAGGTCTAAACCAGGACTATACCACCAAGACTAAACCAGGTCTAAACCAGGACTACACCAGTACTTGACCAGGACTAAACTAAGACTAAGGTCTTCATCAGGACTCAACCAAATGTTGAACCTGATCAGTTTTGTTTGGGATTGGCACCACAAAATTGCCATAATGATCTTAATACTTAAAGTTCTTTCCACTTAAAGCACTCACATGTTTAAGGTTGAATTATGGCACCACTTTTCGAGAATATTGTAGGAAAAACAACTTTTGTTTATTTATTTTGACAGAGAGGGCATTGAACTTTGAGTCACTTTTTGTTTCATGTGGCCATTCCCAGTAATTAACCATAAACCAGGTAATTAACCACAAACCAGGTCAGCAAATTCCACCTGTCCTCCAGCTCAATTTAAACTCTAGGTTATAATGTCACATCTATTGATTAAATGCAAAATCTATATGCTTACTGTGGAACATTGCAGGCATAGCAATAACATCATGGAGACAACCAATTGGAAAAGGTACACCTAAAAGTTATTCAATCAAAGCCCTCTCCACTGTGTTTACACGATGCTGCTGTAATATTTAGTGTTGATGAATTCTCTGAAATGTCTCTTAATGTCATCTAAACTCCTTTAATCCATCAGTTTGAGCAATAAACACGGAGTCACACATCAACTTCGTGTATGCCATTTTTTAAACGCAGGAGACGGATTCAGACAGAAAACCATCAGCTAAATGTGAAAGAAGAGATGGAGGAGACGTGAGGAGGAAACTCAAATACAAAGATAGACCTGATGGAACTAAACACTAAATCAGCTTTAATAGTAGCGTTGTCTTTAATAATGTAAGATAAGATAATCCTTTATTCGTCCCACAGTGGGGAAATTTCAAACAGTGTTGTGTCCTTGGGCAAGACACATAACCCCTCTCGCCCCAGTATCTGAGTGTGTGTGTGTGTGTGTGTTTGTGTGTGGGTGATTGGTGTAAAGCGCTTTGAGTGCCTTGAAGGTATTAAAGTACTGTATAAAATGTTACCAGTACCATTTAGTACTGTCTACTTTCTGACTGACCAGGACTGAACCAAGATTAAACGGTGTCTAAACTAAAATTGTCTCGATTATTATTTTCTCATCTTAACAATTATATTTTGACCTCTATAATAATTATTTATTAAATTTATAATCTTGGCATCCCAATACCTAAACAAACCCTTCTCGACATCTGAGTCAGGACCTACTTAACCAGGACTAAACAAAGACTAAACCAGTCTAAACCAAGACTTAGCCAGGTCGAAATCAGGTCTAAACCAGGACTACACGGTACACCAGGTCTAAACCAAGACTAAACCAGGTCTAAACCAGGACTACGCTAGTGCTTAACCAGGACTAAACCAGGTCTGAGCAAAGCCTAAACCAGGTCTAAACCAAGACAAGCTTGGTTTAGACCTTGGTCTTGGTCTAGACCTTTAGACCACGTCTAGACCAAGACCAAGACCAAGACCAAGACCAAGACCAAGCTACCCCTGACCAAGTCTTGGTCAGGGGTAGCTTGTTCTTTTCTTTATATTGAAACAACTTTTCTTTGTATTGAAACTATATTTTTTACACTAGACTTGACAGATTTTTGATTCATTTTTTTCTCTATATTTAATTTACGATCATATACAAGACAGATCTTTAATCAGTGCGATTCTTCCTTGGCTGTAGACCTCTCATTAAAAAGACCCAAACTGATCACTGAGAATATGATATGACAGGATATTTTTTATTATTTAATTAACATTGTATTATTACACAGACTTATTTTAAACCCAAATGAAGGAACTCCTTGTTCACACATTTCTGCACAATATATTTGTATCTACTTCCCCAGGGTCAACCTCCTCTGTATTACAGAATGAACCTAATCAGGCATGAGATTAAGAAGAGACAATTCTCCACTGTCCTGGACAAATGAAGGGCACTGTGAGCTTCTTTAAAATTCCAGTAGTGAAAACAGCAGTAGAGTAGAGCCAGGAACTACTGTATATTATCAGGTCTAAAACAAGGTCTAAAACAGGACTAAAATATGATACTAGAACAAACCAGGACTAAACCAGAGCTAACCCAGGACTGAAATAGAATCAGGATTAGGAGCAGAACTATACTGGATTAAATCAGGTTTAAAACAAGACTAGAAGCAGGATTTAAATATGATACTAGAACAAACCAGGACTAAAGAAGGATAAACCAGGTCTAATAACTATGGCTAAACTGGTGCCAAACCAGAACTAACCCAGCACTAAAACAGAACCAGGACTAGGGCCAGAACTATATTGGATTAAATCTGGTTTAAAACAAGTCCAGAAACAGGCCTAAAATATGATACTAGAACAAACTAGGACTAAGATCTAACACAAGACTAAAACAGAATCAGGATTACGATCAGAACTATATTGGTTTAAATCAGGTCTTTAAAAATAAGATCAGAAACAAAATATGATACTAAAACAGAACCAGGACTAAAGGAGGATTAAAGCAGGTCTAAAATAGCAAATAACTATGATTCAACCAGTATCAAGTTAAATTTGTTCAGCAGAATAATCCGAATCAGGTGTAAGACTAAGAAGGTATTGCTTTAATTCTCCAGTGAAGGACATAGATGACTTCATTAAAATTCAGTTTCACGGATCCTACAGAGTCCAGGGAAATCCAGGTCAACACTGGTTCAATCTGGACTAAACCAGGATTACGGAAGACAACAAGAAGCAGTCATGTAAGGACACAAGGCTAACTAAGCTAAATAATTAGGATTTGCAATTTTATGTTTTACAGATTTTGAATTGACTGATTGATCGTAAAATATGTGTTTGATTTTTTTCATGCTCTGACTCATCTTGTCACCCACCAAAAACATTTCTTATATGCCACTGGAATATAAAGCCAGAAACAAAATAGCTTCGGAATTGAACTGAAAACAGTTTTCGAATTAAGAAATGTTTTTGGATTGAATCGACACCCCAAAAATCAAAATCAAATTGCCACAGGAACTTAAAGATTCACACACCTAGCTGCTAGAAAAAAAAGTGGTGCCATTAATATGTTTGGAAAGTAAATTAATTATTAAAAGGCATGCATTCTTATTCAATAGTGCTAAAGCTGGTGTTGTTACAATCCTAAAAGTCCATTTCAATGTTAAGGAATTCACTCAGTATTCTTTACAGATTATGATATCAGGATGAAGATAAAAATGCTTCTCTTTATGTTTGTGTCTTATCTCATAATTGTACTCAAAATGACAGCAAATATGTTCAAGAAAGCTCAAATCTGGCCCTGTTATTGTGATTTTTTTTAAAGTATCGATATTGCTCAAATGAGTTTCAATATTAGTTTTAGTATTGGTTAGTATCTGATTTTCGATACTTTTGACAACCCTAGCTGCAACTAACCGCCTTGTCAGCGATTACCTTTTTCAATTATTCAACAAGTTACAAGATTTGATTTAAATCACATTTTTAACAATAAATGTTAAAATATAGTGAAGGCTATAGTGAGAGTCAATGCAGATAAAGTGTATTATTGATTAAAATTAGTTAAGACGCACAAAATGATGTCACTGCAAAGTGTAGTGCAGATAAAGATTACCAGTTACAAAAACAGGATTAAGATAATTTTAAAGGTGCAATGCGTAATGCTGTTTTTGTGGAGTACAGCTGGGTGGCCTTGACTGTGATGACCCATTCATCACATTTGAGGTGTTCGTAACATTTCTGGTGGAGGGTCTGCTACCTGCTTGTCTCCATGGAGATGTTAATGCTTTGTCTGGAATGTTCCACAGTATAGATTAAACCTATCAATCACAAGAGAGACAAGCAGGTTACAGCAGTACGCTACAATTACAAGTCAGATCTGTGGGGAGCTGCTCCTATTCACAGAAGGAATTATTGTATTTTTGAGCAACAGAAACACCCGTAATTAACAAATGCTGGATGGATACGTTTAATGTCATAGCCTGGAACAGTCCAGACAAAGCAATAACATCTCCATGGAGACAAGCAGGTAGCAGACCCTCCACCAGAAGTGTTACGCAGTGCACCTAGTACTCACTAGTATTCTGAGTCATGCAGGTTTGAGTTTGGCATGTGACCGACACCTCAAATGTGATGAATGGGTCATCACAGTCAAGGCCACGCAGCTGTACGCCACAAAAACAGCATTTGTAAAATCATGAGTGGCTCTGTACACGAGTGACAACCTTCACTTTGAATGGAACAAGACAAACAAGCAAGGACAGGTCTGAACACCTGAAAGTCCTTCTCCAGATTGAATCCATGTTCTCAAATTCTCACCTTGGGTTTTAGTCAAGGCAATTTATTTCTTTTAATAAAACACTAAAATAAATTTGAGTTGCACTTTACGTTTTTTCAAATAACAGCTCAGCAGCATTTTACATTGAATGTTTTAATGGATTCATGCAGACCATTATATTTTATTTAAATGTATTCACATTTTTAAAAGGCAAATTGAAACTCTCTGCACTTTCTCCCTAATAGTGTTTTTAACATATTCTTACAAGGGATTTTTTTTTTTTTTTTGTCCGATTAGGTTCATAAGGTCTTCCAGTTTTAATAATTTTAAGATCCAAATAGTCATAACTGACTTTCTAAAAATCTTAAAATTAAAGGCAGATTTTTAGTCCATTTTAAACTATTTGCAGAGGTTATTCAAGTTATTCCTAGCCTTATGCATTTATAACATCCAAAATCTTCATTGTGTTTGAGTTTACAAAATTATGCCAAAACTAACAACAACTATCAAGCAAACTGCACTTCCTGATTATTGGTCAATAAAACGCTATAATTCAGTGAGATTAGATGACAATTAGATGGAGACACATCTGACTTATTTTGACCTCAAAAGCTGCATATACAACATAGTGGAAAAAATTGGGTACAGGGTCTTTATGAGTTTACTTGTTATTTGGTTATAGTTGTAAGTAAACTTAAAGGTGCACTATGTAACTTTTTGGTTGTCTTTGGATATGTCGTTGCTCTGCCTGGAAAGTTCCACAGTGTGACATTAAACCGTTGACCTTATATACTGCAATTTCCCCATTGTGGGACAAATAAAGGATTATCTTATCTTATATTCCTTCAGTTACAGGTGGATTTATAGCTGAAAAATACCTAGAGAAAAAGGCATTCTGACTGTGAGTGGGGTTGCCTCTCCAGAGATCTAACTTGTAACTTGATCTGGTTTGGTCTTCATGAAGATAAAAAGGTTTAATACCATCTGTGAAAGATTCCAGACAAAGCAATATCGTCTCCATGGAGAAAAGCATTTGACGGGTCCTTCACCAGAAAAGTTACACAATAAACCTTTACATTTTTTAGCTTTTTAGCCTTTGCACAGACTATATTCAGCTGATATGAATACATTGCTATTGCAGTATCTTCTCTCCCCTTTCTCCCCTCTCTATCTCCCTCTTTCTCTGTCCTTTTTTCTCCCCCTCTCTCTCTCCTGTGTTGCTAATCCCTATCTGGACGCCTGCAGGGTTGTATAGTCATGTGGACAGATGTGTTGTTGTGAAGGACTTGCAGGCGCACAGTCTCAGCAGTAGCCGTCACAGTAGCTCAGAGTGAGAGGATCCCACTGGTTTAAACCCACAGAACTCTCCACAAACGACAATCACCAAGTATTTGTGAATCTGCCTATAGTCATGGTTTAGACAGAACTGAACCAGGTCTACAACAGGACTAAACCAGGACTAAACAAGATCTAAGACTAAACCAGATCGACAACAGCACTAAACCAGGACTAAACAAGATCTAAGACTAAACCAGGCCTACAACAGGACAAAACAAGATTTAAGACTAAACCAGGTTTAGAACAGGGCTAAACCAGGACTAAATACACTGACCTTTGACTACTGACAAACTAAATCATGTTTAAAGACACTGCTTATCACAGGAAATAGATTCTTCTGCCCAAAATGGCCTCCTCTCTCCCCGAGTCCTGCAGGTGTCCAGATGAGCATGTCTGAAATGCGTCACTGAATATTTTCCTCCAAATATTTCCTCAAACAGACAGAATTGTTATTAAACCTGATAACAGTGAGGCAGAGGCAGCTGAAGATGAAGAACAGCTCAAACATCCAAGAGACCTTTGTCACGTAATTTCAAGTTTGGAAGAAAAAATTAGGAATAAAAATGTCTATTCAAAAATACATAAATAGAGGTGCAGTATGTGCTGTCACTTTCATGGTGGAAGGCCTGCTACCTGCTTGTCTCTATGGAGATTGTACAGTTCTAATCTGGAATGTTGGGTCAGTCCTGCATCAGTCCTAGTTCAGACCTGGTTCAGATCTGGTTCAGTCCTGCTTTAGACCTGGTTCTGTCCTGGTTTAGGCCTTGTTAAGACCTAGTTCAGACCTGTTTCATTCCTGGTTCGGTCCTGGTTTAGACCTGATTAAATCCTGGTTCAGACCTGGTTCAGTCCTGGATAACTCCTGGCTTAGACCTGGCTCAGTCCTGGTTTAGACTTGGTTCAGACCTGTTTCTGCCCTCACTCCTCTGTGTTACTGGTTCTTATCTGGTGATGTATTGCTCTGATTTCCATCGTCCTGGAGGTCACAGTGAGATATGGCTGAGTTTGTCTCACAGTGTATCCCATTTTTCACAAAAACACAGCACCGAAACAGAATACAAAAAAACAATTAATAAATTCAGTTGCACAAGAAAAATAAAGCTATCCTGAATATCAAAATTGTCTGGTTCAGTTCTGATTTCGTCCTAGTTCAGTCCTGGTTCAGTCCTAGTTCAGTCCTTATTTAGTCCTGGTTTTAAGTTCAAGATCCTAATTAAATCCTCCAATAAGAGAGAAACTGGAGGCACCATCAAGTTACAGGTCAGATCTATGGAGAGGTGACCCTGGTCGCAGTAATTTTATAGCTATAAATACACCTGCAATTTGATAAATGCAAGATAAATTTATTGCCATACTGTGGAACATCTCAGGCAGCACACTGTATACCTTTATTTGAAAGATTAAATAGCGAGTTTGTTTATTTTTATTTTAAATCTGCTCTCAAGTTTTATTTAGCCCTGAGATAAAACCTGTTTTAACCCCATTAAATCCTCCTGGTTAGGTTCTGGTATAGTCCTGGTTGAGTTCTGGTATAGTTTTAGTTGAGTTCTGGTATAGTCTTGGTTGAGCTCTGTATTAGACCTGGTTAAGTTCTGCTTTATCTCTGGCTAAATTCTGCTTTAGCTCTGGCTAAATTCTGCTTTAGTCCTGGTATAGTCCTGGTTGAGTTCTGCTTTAATCCTGGTATAGTCCTGGTTGAGTTCTGCTTTGGTCCTGGTATAGTCCTGGTTGAGATCTGGTTGAGCCCTGGTTGAGTTCTGGTATAGTCCTGGTTGAGTTCTGTTTTATTCCTGGTTGAGTCTGGGTATAGGCCTGGTTAAATTCTGCTTTAGTCCTGGATGAGTCCTGGTATAGTCCTGGTTGAGTTCTGCTTTAGTCCTGGTATAGTCCTGGATGAGTCCCGGTATAGTCTTTTCCCTTTGCTTTCATATAGATTCTATAACTGAATCAGGGAGGATAACCATGTGACACCATCTCTTCTTGGGGGAGACTGGGATTAAAATTATAATATATATACATATATTTTACCTCATGTAGAAAAGTGTCATATTTCTTTTGGATACAGAACATGGTACATATATATTTTTTAGTCAAAGGAGAGTTGTGTTTGAGCAGAAAAAAAAAAAAAAACACGTGTCATTTTCCGGAGGGATTAAAAATGGGACGCTGTGTTGACATAAGAATATATTCTGCATGTGTGACAGGAACCAGGAGACACAGAAAAAACTGCTTTAGACCTGTTATAGTCCGGGTTGAGCTCTGGCTAAATTGCAGGGAATTATTGGGTTTGTCCTGGTTTACACCTGCTATAGTCTGAGTTTAGTCCTGGTTTAGATCTGATATAGTGCATGTTTAGTTACAGTTTAGTCCTGATTCTACTCATTTAATCCTGTTAGTGAAAGACATAGTCTACTTCAGGTTTTAGTCCTGGTTACACCTGCTCTAGTCCAGGTTTAGTTCTAGTCTAGTCCTGTTAATGTCTTGGTTTATTCCTGGTTCTCTGAGTACCTGCAAATTAAGCATAGTCATTTCACCTGCCCCATCTCAGTTAAACATCACAGGAAATACAGGAGGAAGGGAGGGCATCTGGGACACCTAGAACATATTGAACTGCAAGTAAGTGATCTATTTAAATGTTTGTTAAACCACAACTAAACCAGAACCAAATCAGGACCAAACCAGGACTAAACAAGGTCTAAACTACACCTAAACCAGAACTAAACTAAGTCTTAAACTGGTCTAAACCAGACCTAGACTAGGACTAAACCAGGACCTAAACCAGGCCTAAACTGCACCTAATCCAGGACTAAACCAGGATCTAACTAGGTACTAAAATACCCAGGGATGCACAGAGCACATCTCATTTAGTTCTGATCTATTTCAGGACCTTTTATTTGTGTCCGATTCATCTCCGAGTCCCGATGTAACGACCACATTTATCCTGGAAATATTTATGAAAGTGATAAATCTGTTTTCCTCTGGGCAAAAATCAGAGCCATTTTAAAGTCTAGAGACTCAAGATACATCAGTTTCTTATCATGTTTCTAGGTTATTGGAACTCCATGGAGACCAAACTTTTTTCATCTAAAAACATTGAAGCTATTATCTTTTCAGCTTGGAATAGTTTTACATAACATCCACAAATAACTCAAAAACCATTCCCTGGGCTAATAATGTGATGTGTGTGAAAGTCAGTTTTGTCCCAGTACAGATATACTGTAAAAAAGCTGCTTTAATATTTTTAATCTACAATATATGCAGCTCAGTTAGACCACTGTGTGCTCTCTGCATCTAATTAAAAATCATTTTACGTTCAATAAGCAGGAAGTGTGCTGTTAGCATGCTAGTTGTCTGCTTTTAAACTCATGGCAATGAATATTGAACAATGAGTGCATTTATATGCGCACAAGTATCCCAGTTATCCTGGAAGTGTCTTGCCAAGAGACACAACAAAATGCGCGAAGATAGATTGACTATAGTCCGCTGTCTAAAACTAGGGACACACCAATCCGATACTGGTAAAACTTGCTGGATCGCATATCAGCTTCCCAATATCGATTCAGTCAATGTCCTGGTTGGACATATAAATTGATGTAATAAGACTATTTGAACTTTTATTTACACAGTTGCTGTTCTGTACTTACTTGAAATACATAACACATACATAACACATTTAGATCAGTTTTTTCAGTTTAAGGAAATAAATGCTGTTTTCAGTTTCTACACTGGTATTGGTTGATATCGGGTATCGGCAGATACTTAAAGCTATAGTATCGGAATCGGTATTCCAATCCAAAACCATATAATTAATACAGCTCTCAACTTCTTGACAAGTATTGCTATTTTGATTAGATTTGCGATGTTTTAAAAGCAGGATTCTGTTCACAGTGCACATAGTAAATAACTCCAGGAGCCTTAACATGTGAGAGAACACTGATATATGAACTGATACAAGAATTCCATACATTTCTGAACATGTTTGTAGTCTAAACTACAGGTACAGGATTTTTCTATAAAAAATGCAGAGGACAGTCTATTATTTAAAAAAAAAAAATGCAGCTTTTGCGATTTGATAATTGCACCAACTCAAATTTCGATTTGGATATATTGTGCAGCCCTACGTGTAAAAATGTTAGATGTGATTCAGCCAATGTCTCCAGGGCGTTTATTCACATAATTTTTTAGCATATTTTAATTCTTTCTCAGTTCTTTGATATTTTACTCTAGGGACCGAGGGATGAATGAATCAGACACTCTATGGTCTGTTTCATCATCAACTCTCCTCGTGTTCAACTCCTCACCCTGATCACAGCGCTCCCTAGAGGACATGCACAGTATTTCAGGAAGTCTCATCTTTAGAGAGCAGAGGGAGGCAGGGCTAAAGCTCTAACCGAATTGTGAACTCCCTGAGGTGTTGATCCAAAATAAAAAAGCAGAAATGAGCAGAAGTCTGAGAAAGATTGGAAAACAGAAAAAAGTGAAAAATGTATTCACAGAGAAATATATTTTGTATGAGATCACTGTGTACTGTCTGCCCCAATCACAGAGCGTTTTATCGTCCAAGAACCAGGAAGTTGGAAGGGAAAACTCCACTTTGGTCTATTGAAAGTTATGAAAAGCAGTGAATAATTAGGATGCTAAGAATGTTTAAGGACAGTGAAGAATAACTTTGGAACACTACAAACATCTGCACTCCTGCTTTAGAATAAATAGATAAATCTTGAATGGAACTTTTATTTCACAAACTGTGAAATATTTGGTCTTGCATGAAAAAAAAAATGGCTACAGCCCATTTAATACATAAATTATTGATACTTTGCAGTGACATCATGCGAGGGGGACTGCATGTATGTCTATGGCAGAATATTCAGCAGTTACGATGGTGGCACATTGAATGCACGAGCAAACACTGTCAGAAAAGTTTAGATTGTCTGAAAACTCAAGAATGTCAAAAAACTTTCAGAGTTTGATGTGAGAAACATGTGAAAGGGACTAACTGAAAAACTGTTGGCTAATGCTAGCTACAGTAACTTGTGACTGTAATGTTACTTGAGAGACTTGTTTAATAGCACAAATCATCTCACCTGTTGTAGTTCCAACATGTCAATTCTTTAGGGCCAGATTGTGTTAAAACAAAGCTCAGATTAATTTGAGTAACAGCTTTAGACAGGGCAGTGCCTTCAGTTAGCTTCACTTCTTCAGGGAACTTTCATGATACTTTATGGACACTTTATAACACCAGTCACTTTAAATAAGTCATGCTACACCACTTGATCTTTTGCACTGTCAGTTTGCACTGTTGTTCTGATGCTTCTGTATATACTAGACTATTTTTATTTTTTTTATTATATATCTTAATCTTTCTTTTTTGCATGCTCTTACTTTATTTTTAAATAGTGATACTTTATTATTATTATTATTATTATTATTATCTTGTTTTTTTAATAGTGATATCTCTACTTTATATTATTATTATATTACTATTCAGTGATCTATGTTGCACCTCATCACCAAAGCAAGTTCCTAGTCTGTGAATTGTGTTCACTGACAATGGCAATAAAAGTTTTTCTGATTCTGATTCTGATTCTGACATCAGCTGCACGATATCAATAACTACATTTTGGAGGTTGTTTATTTGATCCACCTACCAGAGCTAAATAAGATTAAACACTAAACTCCTTTTGGGAGGAAGTGGAGCACAGCTGATGGAGTTCACTGGAGTGAGGAATAGATTAAACACCAGCCAAAAAAACAAACAAAAAGGCTTTGTTAGAATCTGACTGTGTATGTGAAGGATTGTCCGTAGGGCTGGGTATTGCCAAGTACCTCACATACAATATCCTGATCCACAGTCCATGATACATATCCCGATACTCGTTCCCTAATATGATACATGTCCCCCTGGTTTTTATTGGAGGTAGCTGATATGCTAAAAACATACCTGGAGTTGTGTTTTGTTTCATTCACACACATTTAATACGCAAACCCTGCATATTTAGACTAAGTTGACACTCAAGCAAAAAACACTCTCATCCTCCTTGTGATGTCAAGTGGTAATACGGGAAATGCTCCATTGTGTTTTTAAACCCCATACACTTTCTCTAAAATCATTTGGATATATTCAGCCCTGGAATTGTGAAGCAAAGGTAAAAGATAGCTGTTAACATAAAAACTACCTCTTCATTACATCACAAGGTGCAAAATTTTGAGCTTTGGAGATGTAGACAGACTAAAGGGTTACTCATGTGTGAATGAAACAAAACACAACTCCAAGTGTGTTTTTGATTCTTTCTGTTGCTATAGGCCTGTGCGACTGAGGGATTACAGAAACTACTAAAAACATGAACTCAAATTTTATTCAAAACTGTTCAGACATGGACAGTAAAAGTTAAATAAAAAAGGTACTTAAAAAATTAAGACAACAATAACAATAGGAGAAAAAAAGAAAAGTAAATGGACTTAATGGATTTAATGTTAGGGACTAAAACATGTATATTTGGTTCATGTGGACTTTAACAATGTATACAATTTAAAATAAATATATCTTATATATTTCACTTTTTACAGATTGGTTTGAGTTTTTCCTGCAATATTTTACCCTAATCTTACATGTATTTATTTTTACAATTGAAAGGAATAGAAATGGAAGTCAGTGAAGAGCAATAAGGTGCTTTTTTCAAAATTAAATTAAATAAAAAATGTCAGTAAAAAATGTCAATTTCAATGTCAGTTGAAAGCGCAACTGACTTCCATTTAAAATTTTGCCAATTTTTTTGAGAATTGCACAAAACTTTTATGAGAGAAATAACAATAATATTCGTAAGTAAAGACAAACACTGAATAAAAAAATAAAAATAAAAATTACATATACTTTTATTTGCATTTTTTTTCCATCTAACAGTTTAGTTTTAGTCTGAATTACCTTAAATCGCTATTTTTCTATTTTATCTTTTTTCTGTATGTCAACTTCTGTTTTAGCCCCAATTTAGTCCCGCTTTAGTAGAAACTGCTCCTATTTGCAACTCTGACATTACAGTTTAACAGTCATATAATGCAATTTGACAAACATTTTTTCAACAAATCAAGTTAACCTTGAACAGACAGCCTGTCAAATATTTTTCTTTTAAAACACTGATAAAAGTTCAGTTTAAACCTGGTCTAAAACATTTGCATTTCTGTCACTCAGAAAATAAGATAAAGACAGAGCATGGCGCCAGAAGAATTGAAATTTTAAACATCTGAACAGGACTTGAAGGGAGGAACTGTCAAAACAAACCTTCTGAAGTCCAGAGATAAGACCAAAGTCCAAAACCAAAGACCAGGTCCATAATCCAGGGCAAGTCCAGGACCAAGACTGAACCAGGAAGCGATCTCAGTGAACCATACTATTCTGCAAAGATGGAATAAAATACAAATAGTTAGTGAGATAGCAATTACGTTTCTCAAAAGTATCGAAAATCAGATACTAATCAATGCTAAAACTTGTATCGAAACTAGATACTCATTTGAGCAGGTATTGATACTGAATAGATTTAGAATGATCTTGAGCTGTATCAGAAGACATAGACAAGTACATGCCCATTGTCTAAAGAGTATTTTTTATTATCGTTGCGGTATCAGTATTGAGCCATTAAAATCAAAAACGAATTTGATATTTTAGTATCGTGACAACACCAGTAGATTAAAAAAAATGATTACATTTAAACTAGTCCTAGTCCGGTCCTGGTTTGAGTCCAGTTTAATACTTGATTTGGTTCTGTGTAAGTCCTGGTTTAGTCCTGATCTAGTCCAGATTTAGTTCTGGGTTTAGTCCCATATTTTTTGTGATATAAGAAGTAGGCCTAAACTAGGATTCAATTGTACATCTCTTCCATCTGTTGTTTTTTATTTCTTGTTTATAAAATGTACTCCATAAATAAAGTGAATTTGGAGTTAAAGTGCAAATGACAGATTTTCATGCTTTTCTAATTATTACTTTGTTTGGTTAGGTAGTACCTGTGGTAAATATTTATCATAGTTTTACTTCAGTTAAGTGGCAGTTTGAGGATAAAAAGTTATACCATTATATAGGAAGCAGAGCTGAGTTCTAAAACAGAATACCTCTACCTACCCACACAAACTAAATAAAACAGGCAACATTTTTTTGTTAAATCTTAAACATAATGAATTATGTTAACTATTTGAAATGTCTAATCTGTCCTATGCACTTTTAAAAGTTCAACGACCATGTACATTAATATAACTCACACTGTTTCAGTAAAATGGTGGTGGCGGGCTGAGGTAGAGGCGTTGCGATTGGCTGGGAGGCAGTGCAGGGGGTGGGGCCAGAGGAGACAGAGGGAAGGGCGGAGGCAGTGGCAGGCAGGGGGTCAGAGGTCGTTCGCAGGTCAACACAGGAGAGGTCAAAGATCGTCCGCAGGTCAACACCGGGGTGGACACAGGGGACGAGGTCTGCAGGGCAGGGGAGGGGCTGGATTCCCCCGCCGCTATAAGAAAATTGTGATATTACTTTGCCATAAAACTTATCTTCAAGTATCTTCATGGAGAAAAGCAGGTGATGCCAACCAGACTAGTTAGAGGTCAGATCTGTGGAGTGGTGACCCTGCTAACAGTAAGAATGCATGTTTTTCAGGCATTAAAAACAACTGTAACTGGTTAAATATAATGGGTTAAGTTAAATGCTTTACTGTAGAAAAGTCTCCATTCTCATGGACCCTCTACAAGAAAAGTTACATAGTTCACCTTTGACTTTGGATTTTACTGCTTAAATTATATGTAATCTAATGTATAAAAATGAGCTGACATTGATGGATGGTGTGAGTTACCGAGGTTCCAGAGTGTGGTCTGAGCCGCCAGCTCTTTGGCATCGTCCAGAAGAACACACAGTTTGTCCGGGATATAAGTGCTGTGCGTGGATGAAAGAACCACCTAAAAAAAACATAGCAGAAACAGGTAAAAAACACAACCCCAAAACAGATATATGCCCCAAGAATAGAGACAAGGAACAGAGAGGCCTGTCATAATAATTAAAAAGGGGGTATTACATTTAAGGGTATTAATAGCTAACACAGAACATATTAGATCGCCATGTTACCTTTTTATTGTTTTGAAAAAGCTATATTAGCTGTGCAAATGAAACTACATAAGGTAAGTGCGCAATAACTTGACCACTGCAAACTGTTTAAAATTAATCAGTTCTGTTTTTCACGTTTTCAATATGATAAAAATGAAATGCAGCGCCTTTAATTGCACAGCCTTGTATGTCAATATCCAGTCATTAATGAGTAAAATGCAGCTTGGTGCTTGTTTATAGTGAAGTCAACCCACATTACTCTTTATAGTTGTCTAACACAACCTTGAAAAACTCACTGAAGAAAAACATGAATAAAAAGAGTACAAATAAAAGCTCATGAGGCATTTCGTAACGGCATAAATATCGGCAACCACAAAGCATTAAACCTTTATGGAAAGGGGGAACATAAAAGGTACCTGTTTGCAGTGTGGTCCTTGTGCTGTTCAAGGACAAACACATGTATATGATATGAATGAGACCAGAGAAAACCAGTGTAAACAATTCAAGGACAATACATAAGAAGGAGGTGACGAGTTGGGAACTTTGTGAATAAATTGTAAGTTTTATCAGAACTTGTATTTTATTATTTACAAAGTTGTATGCATTTATTTATTTCTTTTCAATTATTCATATTGGTTGGAGATAGCAGAATCCATAAATTAATTTGACTTTATGTACAAATGTTCACCTGAATTGACCTGGGCTGATAAAATTCTAAATCATTTTTAGCATACAATTCCGTTTTCATTCAGGTTTGGTTCTGGTTCAGTCCTAGTTTATCTGCTATACATGGTAGACTTCTGTTATTTTTTGGTTTAGACCTGGTTTAGTCCTGGTTTAGAACAGGCTTGGTTACATCATTGGGTCTTGTTACACATTTGTAAAAGAAATATTTATATTCTTAAAATCAAGAAATTGTCAAGTGAAACCAAAATCTGTGTTTAAAGAGGCTGCACCAGACTTTTTTTTTATGTAATCAAGATTTTAATATCAAGAAGGTAATTTGCACATGGTTTTCTGTGTGCGTTGGAGAGGGTGTGTGTAATGCTTGTCAAAATCAAAAATAGAAAACCCCCCACACTCTGTGTCTTACTTACCAAAAAGTGAGCTTTATTTATGTAAATTTCAGTAAATAGGCCTTTATATCGCGCAAATTGTTTTGTCTGAAGCTGCAAAACCATCTTAAATAGGAGTGGCTGGAGTGACTCCCAATGGGAACAAGATGAGAAAAACATACATACAGTACAAGACAGAGTGCAGTAGTTTTCTATTTTTAATGTAAAAAAAACAATATTCTTTTCCTCCAGTACAGATACAGTATATTGTAAAATAACCTCTTAGGGTCAAAATGAGACCAATATGTGCATATAATTATATAGCAAATTTATTGTCCGAAAAAAACCAGGAAGTAAGGCTGTTGCGCCGTTAGCATGATAGTTGGTGTTATCAGTGGCATGACGGTAAACTCCACTCTGGTTTTTGAAAGTTGTGAAAAGCGCTCATAACCGGTGGATAATTAGGATGAGGAATAACTACAATGAAATTAAAAATGCAATTATAAAGGTTGTTTCTCTTAACAATGATGTGCCCTTTGAAAATGAAAGAAGTAAAGACTAAAAGCGTGGTTCATTTTTCTATAATTACTGTTGGTTTAGTCACCCACTGTCTCGCCCCCTGCCTCTGTTGACAGATGGGCTCAGATTAAATATTTAAATTCAGTCACGGATGCACACTATCACTGAGCTAACACACGTCATTTTATATTATATTTTATCTACCTGTCTGAGACTATCAAGCTTTGGACAAAGAAAAGTCCAGAAAGAGTGAAAATTAAAATACTTGAATAAATAATGATATTTGACAGGCAAATTAACCTGTCAGTCAATCCAAGAAACACATGGTCAGTTCATGTCAAAACAAGTTTAAAGTGTCTATACCCATTTTTGTCCATGCAGCTGAGAAAAAATAGTTTTGCCCCAGTACAGATATTTTGTAGAAGCAGCTCTTAGGGTCAAAATATGTCTGCTGTGTGCTGGCTGCATCGAATTATAAAGTGTAGTAAGAGTATTTTTGTGCTGGTCCAGAACCGATTTACTCCATGTTCAGCTCTGGTTTAGTCCTGGGTAGTGGTTCAATCCTGGTTCAGGCCTGATTTAATCCTGGTTCAGTCCTGATTTAGTCCTGGTTCAGTCATTGTTCAGTCCTGATCTGTTACCTTGAAAAGTAGCAGCAGCTTTCCGTCATGCCCGGGCGTGGAGTAGAGGTGATACTCTGGAGGAGACCAGTAGTTTTTTCTGCAGAAGTACTCGAGTAAACTCTGGGCTGTGCAGATCTGGCTCTGTTTGAGTGCCAGGAAGCTGGTTGGGCTCAGGGACGTCCCGGGTAAGAGAGGGTACATGCCCTGCTCCAAGCCATCTACCCAAGACAAAGATGATGTTAACTAAAGACAGCAGAGTTTGGGCAACATGGCCACAGTATTTGTCATTTTGTAATTTAAACGCCCTGAAGTAGAAGGTTGTTTTTTTCTTCTAAATTAGGAAAGTTCCCTAAACTCCTTGCAGTGCATTACAGGAAAAAAAAACAAAAAAAAACCACAGAAACTAGAAACTGTGGAAATCCAGAAAAATAAAAACATTTACAGGAATATTTTATAGGGCTGCAAAGATTAACTGGAATAATAGAGAGCCTT
Source organism: Taenioides sp. WSHXM2023 (assembly GCA_029959045.1). Taxonomy (NCBI): domain Eukaryota; kingdom Metazoa; phylum Chordata; class Actinopteri; order Gobiiformes; family Gobiidae; genus Taenioides; species Taenioides sp. WSHXM2023. Next base: position 12,564,055 of record CM057106.1, on the reverse strand, counting down.
CAACAGCTGTCAGATTAATGTCAATGGGGGTGCACTTATAATATAAAATACTTGCACTATTTGCTCTCCGGACCCGACTCTCATGCAAACTATGCACCAAACAGGCTAATGCTGTTTCATTATTTCATTTAGTTGCCTTGTTGTACCTTTAGTAGTTTCTTACATCTAATTATAGTATTTTATTTATTTTATTTGTATTATTATATAATTGTTAACTATACTATTTATTTTGTTTTACAAAAAAAAAAGTGAAATACACAAACAAGTTAATATTGGTTGAGTTAAGTATTTGAAATAAAAACCTCAAGATTTAGTTGGGTGGTTTTTTTCTCATTTTCTTGAATGTCAAAGAATCTAAGGTTCAGGTAAATACTAAACTTTAACATTAATTTGGGTAAGTAATTCTCAAAATGAAACTTAAAATATAGGTCTTTCTCTAACATAATTTGTATGAGCAAACTGTACAATCCGAGGGGGTGGGGTCTGTGGGAAACACTGGGACAAAAAAGGTTTTGTCATGTGTGACATAGGGATGTAACAATAACCGAAATATTGTGATATCATATTGCCAAAAGTATCACAATACGTGGGCCATCACAATAAATCAAATCACAAGTTTCTTTGCTTGGTGCAGCAATAGAACTACATAGACCATGATCCTTAGCTTTATTTCAGTGCAGACTACATGGAGAAATAGCAGTTATTAAGCACTTTTAAATTTTAGGTCTTTGGATTATGACAGAATCAAAGGCTTGTCAAGGCATTAAACAAAAAACAAAAAAAAAAAGTACTATATTCACCATTTTGGTAGCCTCTAAAGATATTGCAATAAATACTGTACCGTGAGATTCATATCATGAAAATATAGTGCCGAGAGATTTGGCTATTGTTACATCCCTATTGTAACAATCAAGTTTAACTGGTGCAAGATTTGAAGAGCATGGCATTTTTAGTAATAAAGCTTGCAATATTCAAGCGTATGTACCAAGTGGGATACTAACTCTGGTCCTCAGAGATTTCTGCGTCTTACCAGCTGACATAACTGTTTTAAAGTATGATGTTACTGTAGCATCAGTTAAAAGGCTGAATAGTGAAAGATGGAGTTAAACAGTCTGAGTATTAATAAATGTTAATATTGACTACAGTGAAAATTTTAAACGTTTTTAGGTTAAAAATAGCTAAAAAGAGACACTTTGGCTCCATCTTATGGTTATATGTGTATACTACAAAAAAGTATCCAGTAGAGGAAGCCCTTTTCAATGGAAGTCAATAGAAAAAAATGTATTTAGTTTAAGTAGAGTGACGTGTAAAAACAAATCGCAGGAAAGAGAAAAATCTGACGATCGTGAAGTGGTCTCAAGTGCAATTTTTTATCAAAGTGATAAGGAGTTGAAACGAACCAAAAACCTGGAAGCGCGGGGAAAATAAACAAATAGTGACTGTGTGATTTCAATAGTAGTTTGACTAGTTGACTACTAAAATGATCCTTAGCTGCAGCTTTAATATTTCATGAAAATACAATATCTGTGGCTCAGTAATAGAGCTGAAGGACATACACAGAGCCATCTCCCCCACAAACTCTACACTGCCCTGTCAATAAAGCCTAAAATATCTGTCCAAGAATCATTTCCAAATCTGACTTCTGGAACCTTTTCTCTTTGGAAAAGGACTTTTTCCCTGTCCCTCTCAGCTCCGATAGTAAATGTTTGATGGCCAAATATTTTACTTTTTGGGTTGAAAATGTGAAAATATTCTAGTTTATTTTTGCCAGAATTGTATCCTTCTGCGCTATGTAAATCGAATCCGGACTATTGCTTATGGTTACAACAGTCTATAGGCCAATAATATTTAATACAGATAGGGACATCTTAATTTAATCATGTTAAAATGCTAAATTCTGTTGTAATGAGTTTTTGGGTCTAGTCACTAATATATATGTGTGTGTGTGTGTGTGTGTGTGTGTGTGTGTGTGTGTGTGTGTGTGTGTGTGTGTGTGTGTATATATATATATAAATAAAGACCAAAATATTGAATCTAAAGCAGGAGTGCAATAATTGCTGTATTAAATGGGATCGCTCTTTAGTTCACGTCATGTTTTTCTCCTCCCTGAGTGTAATCAGGCATTAAACTGCTGAGTGAAAGAGTCCAATTAGTGTGGTGTTTCAGTGACATAAAGTCAAAGTTAAAAATGTATGGAACCATCAAAGCAGCATCTTGTAAAACGATCTGTTATAAGTAAACTGAAGTCAGTGTGGAGTGTATTTGGATATAGTTCACGTTCTCTTTCCAGTGTGTTCTGAACAGTGGAGATTGATCTGGCAGGACACTGACAGAGAAGGAAATAGTTTTGTCAGAGGATGGCAGAGTGGCGAAGCACCAGCACAGCACATACACGTAATGTGGGATCAGCCCCCAGGACTATGTGCAGTGGAACCCGACCGATATACAGTGCATTCGGAAAGTATTCACAGCGATTCCTTTTTCCCACATTTTGTCATGTTACAGCCTCATTCCAAATTGTATTAAATTCATCTCTTACCTCAAAATTCTACACACAATACCCCATTATGACAATGTGAAAAAAGTTGTTTGTTTTTTTTACATTTTTTGAATTTATTAAAAATAGAAAACTAATAAATCACATTTACATAAGTATTCACAGCCTTTGTTTAATACTTTGTTGATCCACCTTTGGCAGCAATTACAGCCTCAAGTCTTTTTGAATATGATGCCACAAGCTTAGCACACCTATCTTTAGGCCCATTCTTCTTTGCAGTAATTCTCAAGCTCCATCAGGTTGGATGGGAGACGTCTGTGCACAGCCATTTTCAGGTCTCTCCAGAGATGTTCAATCGGATTCAAGTCTGGACTCTGGCTGGGCCACTCCAGGACATTCACAGAGTGGTTCTGAAGCCAGTCCTTTGAGATCTTGGCTGTGTGCTTCGGGTCGTTGTCCTGCTGAAAAATTAACCTTTGCCCCAGTCTGAGGTCAACAGCGCTCTGGAGCAGGTTTTCATCCAGGATATCTCTGTATATTGCTGCATTCATTTTTCCTTCTATCCTGACTAGTCTGCCAGTTCCTGCTGCTGAAAAACATGCCCATAGCATGATGCTGCCACCACCATGCTTCACTGTAGGCCTGTGCCTGGTTTCCTCCAAACATGACACCTGGCATTCACGCCAAAGAGTTCAATCTTTGTCTCATCAGATCAGAGAATTTTGTTTCTCATGGTCTGAGAGTCATTCAGGTGCCTTTTGGCAAATTCCAGGCGGGTTGCCATGTTCCTTTTACTAAGGAGTAGCTTTCGTCTGGCCACTCTACCATACAGGCCTGATTGATGGATTGCTGCAGAGATGGTTGTCCTTCTGGAAGGCTCTCCTCTCTCCACAGAGGAACGCTGGAGCTCTGACAGAGTGACTATCGGGTTCTTGGTCACCTCCCTGACTAAGGCCCTTCTCCCCCGATCACTCAGTTTAGACGGCCGGCCAGCTCTAGGAAGAGTCCTGGTGGTTCCAAACGTCTTCCATTTACGAATAATGGAGGCCACTGTGCTCATTGGGACCTTCAAAGCAGCAGAAATTTTTCTGTATCCTTCCCCAGATTTGTGCCTCAAGACAATCCTGTCTCGCAGGTCTACAGACAATTCCTTTGACTTCATGCTTGGTGTTTGTGCTCTGACATGCACGGTCAACTGTGGGACCTTATATAGACAGGTGTGTGCCTTTCCAAATCATGTCCAATCAACTGAATTTACCGCAGGTGGACTCCAATGAAGCTGTAGAAACATCTCAAGGATGATCAGTGGAAAAACGATCCACCTGAGCTCAATTTTGAGCTTCATGGCAAAGGCTGTGAATACTTATGTAAATGTGATTTCTTAGTTTTCTATTTTTAATAAATTCAAAAACTGTCAAAAAAAAACTTTTTTCACATTGTCATAATGGGTTATTGTGTGTAGAGTTTTGAGGTAAGAAATGAATTTAATACAATTTGGAATGAGGCTGTAACATGACAAAATGTGGGAAAAAGGAAGCGCTGTGAATACTTTCCGGATGCACTGTACTATATCGGCTGGCCGAGACATATCGGCTATTGGTGTAAATCTAGCCGATAGTTCACGTGGGCATGTTATACCTCATTAGAAAGTTTAGACTCTATAAAAGAGACCTTTAATTCAATGATGTTCAATGATTTTGCCCTTAGGCAAGACACTTCACCCACCACTGTGTTGGTAGTGAAGGGTCTTCTGTTGGTCTACCCCAGGGCTGCTGTGGCAACAGTAACATTGTAAAACACTTTAAAGGCGCTTTATAAATTCATGTATTTTTATTATTATACATTTTTTGTAGTGGCAGAAGGGCACAGTGAAGTACGTACAGTACTTCTAGCTGTTCAGTGATAAATGTCCGTTGAGCTCAGATTTAATGCTTTTAATCGGTGCTCTGCAGAAGGTACTGTGTAAATCAGAGAGTGGGACTGTGGGTAATGTAGTTATTTATGGTTTTAGCTGCTGCAGCTGTTCTCATTACAGCACATGTAATTACAGCTGGCTCTGGAGTGTTTTATGGATCCACACAGGGCACACAGCATTTTCAGTTTCAGACTTGGTACTTGGTTAAGTTTAGTTGAGTTTAGTCTTAGTTTAGTTCTTGATTATACTTATTTTAGTTCTTCATCATAGCTTAGTCCTAGTGCAGACCTGATTTAGTCATCACTGATTTCTGGTTTAGCCTTGGCCAGTCCTGGTTGACAGTTGGTTTAGTGCTTGTTTTGTTATGGTTTAGTCCTGTTTGAGTTTTAATCTGGTTAGTCCTTCTTCAGGTCTGATTTAGATTTAATGTAGACCTGGTTGAGATCTGGTTTAGACACTGACAAGACAGTGTAAGCAGTCACCTCCAGTCTCTCTCTCTCTCTCTCAAATTAGGGTATAAAATCTAGGGGTAATAATGGACTCAGACTTGAACTTTAACAGCCACATCAAATCAATAACATTTGCGGCTTTTTACCTTCCATCACAAAAATCAAAGGCACACTGTCTAAATCAGACTTGGAGAGACTTAGCCATGCATTTGTCTCCAATAGGTTAAACAACTAGGTCCCTGCACTGGCTTCATGTCTGACATGTGAGTGTCATTATGAATCATCTCAAATTCTATCCAAATAAAGGTTAGTTATTTGGATATAATATTGAAAGACCAAATGAACCTCTTTGAAGCATCTCGCACTCTGAGGACCCCATGACCTTAGGGACCTGGCCTCCTGCTGGTGCCCAGAGTCAGGACTAAACATGGAGAGTCAGTGTTTCAGATTAAAATGTTTTAAATTTGTCTTCCTGAAAGATGTAAGACAGGCCTCTGCTTTGACAATGTTTAAGGTTTTTATTCTGCTCTTTTAATATTAAGTTTATAATTATTATTTATGTTTTAATTTGTTTGTACTATGATTGTAATGTCTTTCTTAATCTGTAAAGCACTTTGGATGTTTTTTCTCCTGATTCAGTCCTAGTTGAGATCTTGTTTAATCCTTGTTCAGTTTTGATTGATTTGTGGTTTAGTCCTGGAGGAATTCTGGATTAGTCATGTTCATTTCTGGTTTAGTTCTGGTTTGGTCCTGGTCTAGACCCCCAGACTGTGTAAATTCAGTGTTTATTTATGTTGTTTGCTGACACAGATGTCCCTATTACACTGGAGTTGGCAGTTTTATATATCAGAACTGAGCAGGACAGACTTACAGCCCTCATAACCTACATCATAAAACTCTATGTCAACAAGAGCTCGTAAGTCATACTACATTACCCATGATGCACTGCTCTGAAACAGCAGGTAAATAAGAATGGGATATGCTTAATGGTGCACTGTCTACATTTTCTGCCTCCATAGAGATGTGATTGAGTTTGCCTAGAATGTTTCACAGTATGGCATTCAAGCAGGTGGTCCAACTAGGCCAAGTTCAGATCTGTAGAGAAGTGATCCTGCTCACAGTAATAAGTGGTCATTTTCAATGTATTTTTGAGCAATACAAACATCCATAATGAAAGAAATTCTAAATCAGTACATATAACGTCATACTGTGGAGCATCTCAGGTAGAGGTGGGACAAGACAAGACAAGACAAGATAGGGTTCATGAGAATGAGACGAGATTTTGAAATAACTTATTATAAATGTGGTTTAGTCCTGGTTTAGATCTGGTTTGGTTTGTTCAGTTCTAGTTCTGGGTTATCAAAAGTATCAAATCAGAAACAAACAGTTACTAAAACTAGCATCGAAACTAGATCCTCATTTGAACCGGTACCAATGCTAAAAAAGTCACATTCACAATCACAGGACATAAATGCACAATGATCTTGAGTTGTATCAGAAGTATAAAACCACATAGACTGGTATGGAACCTACCTGGATTACTGAGGGATTACACAGATATAACACCATATGGCAATATAAAATACTATTATTAAAGTACTATTATTTAATGTTGAAAATGACATTGTAATATTTTTGATTATCATTGTGGTATCAGAATTGATAATGAGTATCGAGTGTATTCTTTAGTACTGAAATAGAGTTACAAACTTCAGTATCATGACAACACTATATTGTTCTGGATCCAAGCATCCAGAAGTGTTATTCACAGTCACTTTACGTTTTTTAATTTAGTGCCAAGCCTTGTGTGCACAGAGAGCTATGTTAAATGAACAACCACAGAAGGTAAATCGATGAGCCTAGTCAGTTCTGCTGTTGTTTAAATTAGTGAAAGGTCTTTGGGGTTGGAAGATGAGAGTAGAGAGGGAGTGAGTTCATTAACATTACAGGAAAAGGCCATGTGACGATTGAAGCAGGCGGCAAGTAGTATGTGGCAACAGAATGCAAATTAAACTAACTGAGGTGGATTTTAAATGACGAAGAGAGGAGGAGAGAAAATGAGAGAAAGAGATGAGAGGGAAAAGGAGAGAGAGAGACAGAGAGAGAGAGAGAGAAATAAGGGAGAGAGTTAAAAGGAGAAAGGGAGGAGAGAAAGGAGAGAGGGGAGAAAGAAAGGATGAAAGATATGAGGAGAGAGAGAGGGGAGAGTGAGGAAAGGAAACAGAACGAGAAGAAGAGAAAGAAAAGAAAGAAAGGGAAACAAGGGAAAGGAGACAGTCATGAAAGATAAGGAGAGGGAAGGGGAGGTAGAGGAGAAAGAAGAGAGAGAAAGCGCTATAGAGATACAAAAGGGGACAGAGAAAGATATAGGGAGGGAGAGAGGGAGAGAGAGGGGACAAAATCAGGACTAAACTAGACCCAAACCTGGACGATATGCCAAACCAAGACTAAACCAAGTCTAAAATAAGTCTACTCTCAAAATAAACATAATGAGACCCCGCTTTTATCTGGGTCTTAGCCAGGTTTGACCAGAGGGGCAAAGATGAAAACATATTTGCTTACAAAAAAAAAAAAAAAAAGCTGGAATTATGTCACAAAAAAAAATTTATTTAGTTCGGGATCAATATAGTATCTATCTATCTATCTATCAAAAAAGTATAGAGTAGTATAAATTTACGAAAGAATATGCTCAGAACTGACTAAACCAGGACTAAAGTGGGACAACCCAAAACAGCCAAGGTAGTCCTGATCAAGCCCAACTCAATATCAGCAGATGGATTTCAAACTGAAGGATGGGGCAAATGCAGAGGACAGATTTACCTACACAGACAATATTGCGTTCCTTAGGACTACAGGATTAATCACACTCAAACTTAAGTTGCATGGGCGCAATTAGCAAATTGCAAATGCTGCACTATTTGAAGTACCATAACCTCCTCCACAAACAACAAAATATCTTCTCTCGTTCTGCATTCAAAAACTATGTAGTTTAGATCTGTGTTCTCCCACCTGTTTCATCAAAGTAGAGCTCTCCCAGTCTGGAGGAGAGGTCTCTCATTGGTCCGTCTCTATTGTTGTTCCTGTGCATCATAAACTCCACCCCTCTTCCAGCTCCAGCACCGCCCCCTGCAGCAGTCGCCATGGCACCGTTCACAAGGTTACTGTGGTTACCGTTGCCCAGGTAACCTCTGTTGTGGTACTTCCTGGCCATGCCCCCTGCAGAGTTAGCACCGCCCTCTCGGTTCACATTGGCGGGTTTGGCGAGTGACACCTGCAAAAGAGAGCCACTGTGTTGTTTCTAATTATATTGTTTTTATTCATGAGTTTCAGCTTCCTGTTTATAGGAGCAATTTGAGCACTTTAAGTCATTCAGCTGCTACGGTAACAGTGCAAATTTTTCATTAATCTGAAAGCCATGGATGGAATCAACATATGGAGAGAAATGTCTCATAACTTCCGTGTATAACTCACTTCAGAACTATCCCTAACCCTGCAGATATTGGTAACATTTAGGGTGACAACACTGATAATTTATTTGCAATCCATCATAAATGTACTAAAATATGTTTTTAATGTTTTGTGTTTTCCGTTCACCTTTTTGCAATAATAAATTTTAAGTTTGAGTATGTTTTTTTTTTTTCTTCTTTTTTATGCTTTTGACAGCTTTCTTAATAAAGAAAATAAAATCAATACTCAAGATGACTGCTGCCACATTAGTGTCTGGCTGTCATTTCCACTCTAGAGTCCTACTTCAACTGCGGCTCCATCGATGAGCACTCCATTCATCAGGCTCAGGGCGGTCAGGGCGTCGTCACGGTGACGGTAGTGCACAAAGGCGTAATCCGTGAGCTTTTTGACTCGTTCAACACTCCCTGGTTTGAACCGAGAAAACTCCTGCTGCAGAGTCTCCTCCGATGTGTTCAACATCAAGTTGCGCACCTGGAAAAAAAAACAAAACAGATCAGACAAGGCCCATAAGATAAGAAAACCATTAACAAAATGAGGGACAGCGAGGATTACAAAAATGCTACAGATTTTGCTATTAGATTTGCAATATAAGTTTAGAAAGTAGGATTCTGTTCAGAGTGCACATTGTGAACAACTACAGAGAGAAGACTGAAAATATGAACTAAAAAAACTCTGCACTAAAATACTAATAATCCCATGTATTTCAGAACATGTTTGGAGAGGTCTAAGCTACAGGTCCAACTAGAATTTTCTACAAAATACAACCCCATTCTTATTTTGATATTTGTTATTTGCAAAGGACAATTTATAATCTAAATAACTGCAGACTTTGTGTTTTGAACATTTCAATTAAATTGCAATATCTTACTCGGCCCAAATTGCTTGTCTGCTAAGTTTATTATAACAGGATTTCTAAAGAACATTAGCATGTAGTAAACACATTAATTTAACTACAAAAAAATATAAATTGTAAGGTGTTGGTACTGCCATGGTAAATTATCAATCAGGACTTTTTTTTTACCAATTTCCATTGTTGGCTTGTGATACCGAAGCTTTTTTATTGTCAAAACTAAGTAACTTTATTTAACCAGAACTATCATACTGAGATGCTGTCCTACTGTGAATGTTCAAATGTATTCTGATGATACTGTGTTGTATGCATCTGCAAAAACATCTGCTCAGGCTGGTGAACATCTGAGTCATGCCTTACAGCAGGTCGCAAAATGGCTATTCAAAATGAGAAAATTCAAAGTCAATGAAGTTAAATACCTTGGCCTTATTCTGGATGAAAATGTCAAATTTATCAGTCACACAAAATACATAGCGAAGAAGATTAAAACTAGTCTCAACTGCTGTCGTTTTATACATAAAATTATAACGTTCCAGACTTTTAAACTATTTATGAACACAATGATCTTCTCACATCTATCTTACGATGTCATCTCATGGTCGCAGGCCTCCTCAACCACATTGAAATCTCTCTGTTCAGGACACAAATTGACCCTTAAGGTCCTTGACAAAAAGCCCAGACACTGGCACCACTGTGAAATTTTAAAGAAAGATAACCTATTTAACTTTGAAAATTTTACCAATTTTAATCATCTTAAGTGTCTTAACTCTGATACATCACTGAATTTAGAATTTGTCAGGACCATAAAATGTACACACAGAGCTATTACAAGAGGTGCTACTAGTGGTAATTGTGTTGTCCCAATGTACAGGACAACTCTTGGTCAGTCCTCTTTCTCTGCCAAAGGGCCAGACTGTGGAACTGCTTACCAGCTGATTTAAAACTGGAAATCAATAGCAACAAATAAATTAAAATTATACCAAAACTGCACTCACAGAAAATGTAATAATGCTGTATATACATTATATTGCCAAAAGTATTCGCTCACCTGCCTTGATTCGCATATGAACTTAAGTCACATCCCATTCTTAATCCATAAGGTTTAATATGACGTATGTCCACACTTTGCAGCTGTAACAGCTTCAACTCTTCTGGGAAGGCTGTCCACAAGGTTTAGGAGTGTGTTTATGGAAATTTTTGACCACTCTTCCAGAAGCACATTTGTGAGGTCACACACTGATGTTGGATGAGAAGGCCTGGCTCTCAGTCTCCACTCTAATTCATCCTAAAGGTGTTCTGTCGGGTTGAGGTCAGGACTCTGTGCAGGCCAGTCAAGTTCATCCACACCAAACTCTCTCATCCATGTCTTTGTGGACCTTGCTTTATGCACTGGTGTACTTTCATGTTGAAGAGGAAGGGGCCATCTCCAAACTGTTCCCACAAAGTTTGGAGCATGGAATTGTCCAAAATCTCTTGGTATGCTGAAGCATTCAGAGTTCCTTTCACTGGAACTAAGGGGCCAAGCCCAGCTCCTGAAAAACAACCCCATACCATAATCCCCCCTCCACCAAACTTTACACTTGGCACAATGCAGTCAGACAAGTACCGTTCTCCTGGCAACCGCCAAACCCAGACTCGTCCATCAGATTGCCAGATGGAGAAGCACGATTCGTCACTCCAGAGAACACGTCTCCACTGTTCTAGAGTCCACTGGCTGCGCTTTACACCACTGCAGCCGACGCTTTGCATTGCACTTGGTGATGTATGGCTTGGATGCAGTTGCATGGCCATGGAAACCCATTCCATGAAGCTCTCTACGCGCTGTTCTTGAGCTAATATGAAGGCCTCATGAAGTTTGGAGGTCTGTAGTGATTGACTCTGCAGAAAGTTGACGACCTCTGTGCACTATGAGCCTCAGCATCCGCTGACCCCACCCCATCGGTTTACGTGGCCTACCACTTCGTGGTTGAGTTGCTGTCGTTCCCAGTCGCTTCCACTTTGTTATAATACCACTGACAGTTGAGTGTGGAATATTTAGGAGCGAGGAAATGTCACGACTGGACTGGTTGCACAGGTGGCATCCAGTATCACGCTGGAATTCACTGAGCTCCTGAGAGCGACCCATTCTTTCCCAAATGTTTGTAGAAACAGTCTGCAGGCCCAGGTGCTTGATTTTATACACCTGCAGCCATGGAAGTGATTGGAACATCTGATTTTGATTATTTGGATGGGTGAGTGAATACTTTTGGCAATATAGTGTATCTTATCTGTATGTTACTAATGCGTAGAGCTGGGCGATATGGCCTAAAAATAAAATCTCAGATTTTTTTACAAAAAATCCGATTTCCGATTTTAATCGATTTTTCTCTGCCCTACTCAAAAACAAATAACAGATGACAAATAAATGGCTCAAAACAAGTTTTAACTTTATTCTTTTTTTTAATTTAGGATTAAAGTGCAATCTGACAAGCAAAAAACATACTTGTAAGTGAAATGGCAGACCAGGCCATTGTAAACACTTTTAGAAAGTTTTGATCATATTGCTGCCGCTGTCTGTTGTCATGCAGATGAGTCGGTCTTCTGCAAGTTTCCACGAAGTGAAAGCATCTTTCAATCCTTGCGCGATTAATCCCCCCTTGTGATCCTCGGGAAAATACACTGTTTGCAGACAAACGCTTCGCATCGCCCAGCTACTATTAACAAAATGTACCGTTAAACTCAAGTAGGGCTGCATCGTTCGGCTGGACCACAGGTCAGTCGTAGCAGAAAAATACGACACCTCCTCCGCTCCGCGCCCCGCTAACTTAGCCGTGTAGAGCGCTGCAGCGCATTAGTTCCGCTTTCGACGCTCGCGTGTAAAAAATAATACTAATAATAAAAAAATCGATTTTCATAAAAACACATCGTTCTGAACTGTAAATTCGAATTAATCGATATATCGCGCACCTCTACTAATGTGTCTTGTCTCTTTTTATGCATGTATCTTATATTTTTTCTATGGTCAGGTGTTGAAAACTAGCACTTGTGCTGAAACATTTAAAGCATTGCATCTGGCTTGTCTAATGCAACTGCGATGTCCTTAATAAACATAAATAAAAATAAATAAATAAAACATACCTTGGATTGTTTATGTTTTAGTGGTAAGAGAAACCAGAGCACCCAGAGAAAACAAACACAAAAAAATTATATTATTCTCTGCTAGTTGTCTAAATAAATGCCAGTAAATTACAGCATAACAGCTTGAAGTACATGGTGAGGTTTTTCACAATTCACAGCTAATGGTGCAATTTTATGATTTTGATTACTTGTCCTGTCTCCATTCCTATTCACTCTGTACACCTCTGATTTCCAGTATAGCTCTGGGTCCTGCCATCTGCAGAAGTTCTCTGATGACTCTGCAGTGGTATGGTGTATCAGGGATGGACAGGAGCTGGAGTACAGGACACTGATTGCAAATTTTGTGGAGTGGTCCCAGGCAAACCATCTGCTCCTGAACGTTGACAAGACCAAGGAACTGGTGATTGACTTCAGGAGAAAGAGGACACTAGTGGAGCCCATTACCATCCAGGGCCATGACGTGGAAACAGTGGACTGCTACAAGTACCTTGGCATCCATGTAAACAGCAGGCTGGACTGGAAGGAGAACTGTAATGCTGTCTACAAGAAGAGCATGAGCAGACTCTACTTCCTGAGAAAGCTCAGGTCTTTCAATGCGTGCAGCACCTTACTGGAGCTCTTCTACCAGTCTGTGGTGGCCAGTGCCCTGTACTTCGCTGTGGTCTGCTGGGGGAGCGGCACCAATAAAAGGGACATTGGGTGGATTGACAAACTGATCTGTAAAGCTGGTCACGTGATCGGCTGTGAGCTGGAGACATTTGTCATAGTGAGGGACAGGAGGACACTGGACAAACTGCTCTCCACCATGGATACTCCTGCTGACCCACTGCACCAGAGTATATTGGACAGAGGAGCTCATTCTCCAACAGGCTCCTACAGCTCAGGACTACGTTCATACCATACTCCATACAGTTGTACAACTCACCCTTATGTAACAGCTAATACTCCCTACAACTGTACAACTTAATCTTAAGTAACAGATAACCTTATGCTCTGTCAATCAGCATATTATTTGCACTGTCGTTCTTGTCTCTTGTATATAGCTGTGATTTTATAGTTTATTTTATAGTGTATTACTTATTTTTCTATTTTATTTTGACTTGTACATATACGTTTATTTTTATGATTATGTCTTTTTATTTTATGATTATGTCTCTTGCTATACAATCTATTTTTGTTATTATATTATATTGTGATGAGTGAGCTACTGTATCTAAATAATTTCCCTTGTGGATCAATAAAGTTTGTCTAAGTCTAAGTCTAAGTACTTACTTAATTAGGAGCATACTTATTTTTTATTGCAGTCAAAACTTGCTCTAACAAGATAATTTCCATACAATCAACCACAACCTTCAGAAACTCCTGCTCAGTTCTCACTAACGATCTGACAGTTAAGTTTTTGTTATTTTTTATTGTTTGTAATTTTGTGTTTATGTGTGTTTTATGGGCACAGTTATGGCTGCTGCGGGGACATTGGGGGCAGTTATGGAGCAGGCAAAGCGGAAAATCATTTGGTATCACATTTTCACTGTTTGTGTCTAAGCTCATTAAAAACAAGGGGAAAAATAAATATAAAATGATATAGTGCAGAAGAAAGCCTTTCAAAACAGTGGCAGATGGGAGGCAAGATATAAAGTAACTTGACAAACGCTACCAGACACATTATGAGGAAAAATAAAAATAGGATTATACCGTGTCATTCCATTATAGCACACTTTCTAAAATGTTTCTCACAAAAAGGCCCAATATTACGCTTACTCTTGTGAGCTAAAGCCATGTTATAATGTTGTTACCTCATCAAAAACATACCCGGATTTGTGTTTTGTTTCATTCGCACATGTTTAAGTAACCCTTTATTCTTAGTCTGTCTACATTTCCAAAGCTCAAAATGCTCTGTTTCACCTTGTGATGTTGTGTAGTGGTAGTTTTGAAGTTAACAGCTACATTTTATCTTTTATTCAGTAGAGATTGTAAATTACATGTTTGAAATCATCCAAATGATTCGAGTGAAGGTGTATGGAGTTTAAAAACACAGTGGAACGGATCCTGTATTACCACATGATATCACAAGGTGGAACAGAGTGTATTCAGAGAGAAGAACTCTCTTCTCTTCCTAAATATGCAGGATTTGTGTATTAAACATGTGTGAATGAAACAAAACACCATTCCAGGTTTTTAATGAGGAAACAACACTGTAACATAGATCACAAAATAGCATGATATGGGATCTTTAAAGGTGGTGTACCTGATTTTTTTTTCCATGTATATGTCTGCTGTGTAATATCCACATCTAAATAGGAAAATGTTTTATTGCCTGATACTCAGGAAGTGCGTATTAGCATGCTTGTTGTTATATACTTACATAGAGCACTCGGACTCGTTGCATGACCTCCTCATCCACGTCCTTCTCAGGCTCCGCCCAGTCCACCTGAATTGAGTGGCCCCAAAGCTGAAATGTGCCTAAAATAAACACAATATATAATCAGATGCCCTCCCATCCTCCCATATCCTTGTGTGCCAGATGTCTCTTCATCCTCCCATATTCCTGAGTCAGATGCCCTCCTATTCTTCTGTAAAATTCCCATAGTTAATCTGCAAATGTTGTGGTGTGACTAGATTATAATTATAACAGAATAATGGACCTTTTAACTAAAATCAGGGTAAATAGTTTTAATGTATTGTACAGGTTTCTAGATCCCATCTGAGAGAAAGGCATAAGTAGCTAGTCAACTGCAATATAAAATGTATAAAAATTACTAGTTTCCTTAACATTATGATAAATTGTATTTCAATAGACTCATGCATGTTTGAGTAATCCTGTATTGTCCTGCATTTAAGCCTTGAGTACTAAAAATTCCAAAACCACCACTGGCTCCCCATCCCCTCAGCGCATCCACTTCAAAGTCCTCCTTATCATCTTCAAAGCCCTCTGCACCCAGGCCTTCTCCACAACATCTCTGACCTGCTGCACCCACATACTCCATCACGCTCCATCTGACGCCAACCTCTTGTCCCTCCCCTGTAGAACCAAGCTCCAAACCTGGGGAGACAGAGCCTTTTCCATCACAGCCCCCCACCCTGTGGAACTCCAAATCCATGACTGCACTGAACTCTCCAGCTTGAAGAAACTGCTCAAAACCTCTGTATTTAGAACCACTTTTAATGTTTAACCTGCTTTTATATTATATTATGCCTATATTTTATCTGATTGCCATGTTTTTTTTTAAATGTATTCTTTTTTTAAATGTATTATTATTAATTGTGGTCGATAACCAATATTTAGCTTTTAAAATCTGTAGCAAGGCCCACAAATTTATCTTAAATTGAAGTAAAGATCATACATCAACTTTTTGCTTTTGTGAAAATAATTACCTCCGCCAAGGAGGTTATGTTTTCGCGTGAGTTTGTCTGTTTGTTTGTTTGTTTGTTTGTCTGTTTGTTTGTTAGTTAGCAAGATAACTCAAAAAGTTATGGACGGATCTTGATGAAATTTTCAGGAAATGTTCCTAATGGTAAATCCAACAGATGATTTTGGTGATGATCCAGAAGAAATCCTGGATTCTGGATCACTTTGAAAACTGAGCTGCTTGGCGGAGGTCTGCGCTCTCTGAGTGCTTTTCTAGTTATAAATGTATTTATCTGATATACACTCATTGTTACATGTTTGTGTAAACAAACAGCCACATAACTCTTTTTAATTTTTTACTCATGGGTCTGTTGTTCAAAAAGACAAATACGATGCACTGAGGACAAACTGGGAGTGACACGTGGGCACAGAGACTAGGACAGCTCCAAAAAATCCATACCCATACTGGAATCTATAATTCGTCCCATACTGGAATCTATATATCACCCATCCCTAGAACTTACTATTACTTTTTTTTAATCAGACTCCAGGTCATACATGTAAGGTTCAAAAAGCAATTTCTCAAAAATAAAACTAATGAAAATCTGCTGCTGGCTATGGTGAAATGCTACTATAAAGAGGCAGGGTCTATCATTTCGCCAGTTTTAAACAGGAAATCAGTGGACCCGATACTACTACCAAGTCATTTTAGGTCGATATTGTGGTTTATAATAAAAAAATGTTATAAATAATTCTCTGAATATGTTAAAAACAGGAAAAAATGCATTATTTGGCATTCATGTCTTCATTAACTTAACTTTTAAATTAATATATGCACAAATAATTTCCCTTGTGGATAAATGAAGTTTTCAGAGTGTATGTTGAAACTCATCTCTGCGTGATGCAGGACTGAACATGTAGAATCGCACTGACCCTTTGTTGATGTATGTTTTTATAGTGTCCACAGCCCAGAGGCTGCCCCCTGCAGTCTGTGTGAGCACTGCACATATCATGAATTTAGAATCAAAGCCAGAAGAGCTGCCTCCCGTTGCTCAGAGGCCACAGGGACGAGGAAGTAAACAATGAGAGCAGAAATGTCCAACACGAAGAGGCTATTAGCTCAAACAAGGGGGATTTCAGTGGAACAAGGTCAGATCACCACCAACGTACAAGCTGAAAAAGGACTGAACCAGGACTAAGCCAAGACTGACCAAGGGATGCACAGTACTATTCACCTTATTCGGTCACGCCCACTTTTGTCTCTAAATGCTCCTAAACCATGCTTTATGTGGTGGCACTTCCGGTTAAATGGGAATCCAATTCATTCTGAAGAAAATTTGAAAAGTTTTGCAGCTAAAATATGACATACAGTTGGTTCATTTGTGTAAAATGTTCAATTTTCACATGCACCAACAAGTCAACACTGCACTGATTCTCTGGGGGGGCTTTAAAACGTCTTTATAGTCTCTGTCTCTACTGAACTTATTAGCTGTCAAGATCGGTAGCCACATACAAAATAATACAACCCATCTGCTAATACCCAATATTAACCAATTTCAGTACAGAGACTGAAAACAGCATTTATTTCCATTAAAATAAATTTTGATAATAATCTAAATGTGTTACGTAGCTGTTATTTATATCTCAAGTAACTACAGAACAACTTTGTATAAGGACAAGTTCAAACATTATGAGCAAACAGTCTTATATCATTTTATATGTCCAACCAGATTATTAGCTGAACCGATATTTGATCCAGCAAAATTTTCAGTATTTGTGCCGAAATCTGATACCAAGAGTGAACTACAAGTAAACCAGGAGTATATTAGGTCTAAACCAGGACTGAACCAGGCAACAAGTGCCGCTCTATAAGGACACGACAGCAGTGAGGCTTGTTCTCTGTGCAACTGCTCCCTCTGCAGGTGGTTTGGTGAAGCAGTGGTTCCTATTATATTAATAATATAGTAGTATAGTACAGTGTAGCAATTTCAGATGGAGGACAACTCTATAACTCAGTGGGAGATTCACTGTTTTTGAAAGAAACATCCAGACCTATGATCCACAAATGTTAAAATTATTATTATTATTTTTTAGCGATAAGATTCATAAACTTGCAATATTAATCCTAAAATGAGCCTGTTGTGAAAAAAATATTTCACTTTGGTTTATTTATACAGACAGAGAAGATGCTGAACTCTGTGCCAGTTTTTTGTTTCATGTGGATAGACCCAAAAACTAGAGAGATATTAACCATAAACCAGGTCAACAAATCTGCAATCTGACGGCTAAACAGCAAATGCCTCCATATAACTGGCTGAGTTTCAAACTAGGGATTCTTACCTGGGATGAGTTTTCTCCGGGCCATAGCAGCTGCTTTGTGAGACTCGTACTCCACAAAAGCAAAGCCTCTGTTCTTGGTTTTATCAGTGGAGCTTGGGTACACGATGACATCCACCACACCATCGGTCACCTGCAGACAACAGGGATTCAAACAGTACAGTGTTTAACACAAGCAAATATATAATTTACCCACTCCAGTTACAGTAATATGTGGAAAGGCATCTGCATAAAAAGTTTTAAATATAAATATAAATAGTAAGGACATATGACAAGTTTTTGTATTTTTCTAATTTCTACTTTGTGTGGCGAGATCAATTTTTGTCATATTGCCTAGCCCTTATTGGGACAAATGTGGGGCCTGAAGCAGAAACTAAACATGGACTAGACCAGGACTAGACCAGGATAGGAACATGACCGAACCAAGTTAACTCAGTTTTTCCAGTTGTCTGACACTTTACCTTTTTCATCTCCTCCATAATCTCGTCTTTCTTCTTGTCTTTGGGGATGGAGCCGATGAAGAGCCTGCAGTTGTCCAGACTCACACAGACACCAATGAACTTGCCTGGTCTGATCTCATGATTATCCAACATCTGAATGGCCCTCTGAGCTGAGTCTCTACACAATAATACAATGAGGAGAAATGTGTTCAGATTAGTTACTTACAGATGTAAGCTCTGTAATTATTATAGGTACCAAGAGGTGTTTAAGTGACTGAATTGCATAAATCAGTGGTTACCTTTACAAAGCACATATATTAGTTAATTTGCTTTTCTTCTAACTTCAAAATTGGATTTGAGCTTTGCAAAAAGTATAATTTATGATATCTGTACATGAACTGGCAAACTGTAGTGGGATAAACTTTTCTGTAAGGATTTGTCCAGTAAGATATTAATAATAATAATAATACCTTCCATTTATATAGCACTTTTCAAGACACCCAAAGCTCTTTACAATGAATGAAATTAATTGATCAGTGGTTTCAGCAGTTTGTATGTGTGGAGGAAGCGTGTTCCAGAGTGCAGGGGCCTGGACACAGAAGGTTCTGTCTCCCATGGTCCGCAACCTGGAGCGGGGAACAGTGACATGAGAGGAGGAGGAGGAGAGTGTCTTAGATCTGGATTGTTTATCATAATTTCTTCTTAAATTAACAAATAGGGTAAAACACAGTTGTAAATGTTTTAAACCAGTCTCTGATATCACTCACATATATCTGAGTGTTTTTCATTTGCCAAATTTCCCTATTTAGGGCATTCTAGAGATTTTTAAGGTTTAAGGCTATTCCTGTGTTAAGATTATTGTGTCAGTAGCCCAAATGGCATTCAGTATTACTGTTTAACCTCTGTATTTTCTTCAGTGATGTATCATACTTCAACTTGTGTTACTGTGACAGGCCCATCTGTACAGTTACATTAGCACCTGTTGTTAACTGCAGTTGTACAGTTGTATTAGCACCTGTTGTTCACTGCAGTTGTACAGTTGTATTAGCACCTGTTGTTAACTGTAGTTGTATAGTTGTAGTACCTGTTGGTGTACATGACGAAGGCATAGCCACGGTTCTCTCCACTGAACTCCATCATGAGTCTGAATTCGTAGATTTTTCCAGCGCGTTCGAACAGCGGCACCAGCTCGTCTTCGTACATGTCTCTGGGAATCTTCCCCACAAACACCTCACAGCCTCGAGGAGGGGGCGGCCCCTCCCATCCTGAAACACACTCACACTAGTTTAGACAGTACAAGTGCAGACATATCTGTCACACAGGGATGCACTTGTACTGTCTACAAGTGCATCCCTGTGTGACAGATATGTCTGCACTTGTCCTGATTTGATCATGGTTTGAAGTAGGGTTGTCAAAAGTACAAAAAATCTGATACAAATCGACATTAAAACTAGTATCATACTAAATACTCATTTGAGCATGTATCGATGAAAGTCAGTGAACATTTCCTGAATACCTTTAGAATGATCTTGAGCTGTATCAGAACAAGTACAAAAAACCTACCTGGACGATTGAAGGATTACATAGATATAAGACCATGTGGTAGTATAGAAAGTACTATGATTCAGTGTTGAAAATCACATTATATTGTCTAAACAGTGTTTTATATAATTGTGGTATCAGAATTGGTATTGAGTATCAAGTCTCAAGTCCTTTGTATCAAAATCAAGTTGGATTTTTAGTATCGTCTTGCAATTATATCATGACTAAATAATTACAACAATATTTAACGACAACACTACTATCCTAACTCTAAACCAGGTCTAAACCCGGTCTGTGTGTAGTCCCACCTGGTGGGGGTCCTCCGTACTTCCTCTGGCCGTTCTCTTGGACCATGTTGTAGCCGGTTTTCTCCATCAGAGCCAGCAGAGCCATCTCTTTGGCACAAAACACTCTTAACTCAGCCTCCACCAACAGAGGATTGGCTGTTTTGCTTGGGTCTCGCTCCAAGTCCTGCTCCGATGACTGGTCCGAGTCCGCATCCCCATCTGGAAACAACATACAAACAGGGATGATGTTACATTTTTGTGTTAAGATTTTATTATCGTACAAAGAAACTTCATGAATATTAACTGACCAGTGACCCTATGACCAAACAACAACTTTCTGAAAGAAAAAGTTTTAAAAGTAACAGTTATGGGACTTAAACAGCCAGATAAAGTTACTATGATTAAAACTAATAATTATCTTCTATTGTCATATTATTATTATTATTATTATTATTATTATTATTATTATTATTATTTTAATCAACGAACAAATTAACTTACAATGTTTTATGCAAAAAATACATGCTGTAGCATGTTACAGCATCCTAAAGGAACACGCCTCAATAAAGCCCCAAGAACCAGGGGGCTTATTTAAATGACATAACCTTTTATATAAGTTAACACCAACAATATATTGATAGAATTATTTACAACACGATCAGCTAGTTAGTTATATTCCTTGCTCGAAAATAATAAAACATTTATCATTTACTTTTCAATATGTAAATTTATTACCAAAACTGAATACATATTTGGACCACAATCTACTAGACAACGCTAAAATTAACATTAAAGAAAGTTTAATTTGTGGAAGATTGCTAATAAAATGGCAGAAGTGACGATAGACAAACATGAGCGTATCCGTCAACTTACTAGCTAGTAAGTTGGTAAGTTACTAGCTAGGTAGTTTGCACGGTTTTCAGGCACAAAATATAAACAAATAACAAAACCTTACCAGATCTATCTTTGACCATTTTTTCCCCGTTGTAAATTACGTTTAAATCGCAAAAAAGTTAGATTAAAGCAGAGAAAAAGGCGTGATTTCAGCGGCACGGAGCACCGAACCAACGGTCATGAGGTCGTGAGTGACAGGTGGAAAGAAAAGGCGGGACGTTTGGATGCTGTATTTAATGGAAGAAACTGAGTAGTATTTTTCATTTCATTCTGGTTTGGATCTGCTTCAATCTTTGTTGGGTTTGTCCGTCTTAATTTGCCTTATAAAGCAGTTAGTTTTACCTAAGGATGACTGTGGCATTGTATGTGATGATGTTATAAACCTCTTTAGGTTTAGTCTTTGATTAACAGACCTGAACAGGAGACTAGAGATGTTCAAAAATATTACATTTATTTATTTAATATTTTAACATTTGCATCTCTGTTACAGAAGTAATGTCACGAGGCCATCCAGATGATGAAGGGCATCAGGACTAAAAGCAAAAGCGTGCACGGGCTCAGAGCAGCGTGCACGTACAGCATAAGCCCCGCCCCCAGCAGCCACATCACCTTGGCAACGACCCGGCTCAGCACGAGCCTCCGGACCGTTTTACAGAACTGAGGATGGGAAAGGTAAAATATTAGATTCTGCTTTATTCTGGTTTAGATCTGCTTTAGCCTTGGTGTAGTCCTTGTCCACCTAAGTATGAAAATGGTACAAACTATGGGCGCTTTCACACCTATGGTTCGATTGCTTTGGTCCGCACTAGTCAGAAAAATGTTACAATGTAGCAAACAGACGTGGGTACGGTTTGCTTTCACATATACATAGTTCTAAACGAACCAAAACAGACCGCGAAGACCATCGTCACCGGAACCGGACTAAAAAACACGCCACTTTCGATCACCATGGAGGAACAGCTTTGCCTTGCGCTCCTGGCGCTGATCATCATACATTATTTTGTACGTGTAGGTACCGTATTTTCCGGACTATTGAGCGCACCTGAATATAAGCCGCATCAACTAAATTTTCAAAGAATTTTATTTTTGTACATATATAGGCCGCACCTGTCTATAAGCCGCAGGTGTCCACGTCTTCAAGAAGTTTTCAAGTTCCGAGCATCTGCTTGTATTGCCTCTGAAAGCTTTTGTCGTCTTTTTGCATTGAGTCAGTTCGTCACGCGCGAGAGTCGCTCTGGCGCTCTACTGCGCATGTCTCGAGCAGAAAGAGCCGCTGTCCTGTCTGGGATCATGTCAGTGTCTTGTATCATGTCAGTGTCTTGTAGGATTTCAACAGGATTTCAGGCTCTCCGGGGGTCGGGGTTAGTTGTATCGATCATGTATGAGCGGATGTCCAGCTACTGAAGTTTGAGACGTTTCGTCTCGTCATTTACGCCTCACCTGCATTTAACACATACGGGTCATTAAGACGTATCCCACTCACTAATGTTCATTTAGCATCAGAACTTATTTTATCACGCAGCGATAAACTGTTTTAGTGCTGACAACAGCGCTAGCGAGTGTTCTAACTAACCCTAACCCATGTTCACCGCACAGACAGCGGCGCTTTCTGCACTCAAGCTGCGCGCGCATCCGCTGTGTTCATAGACGAATAATCCATCCATATATGAGCCGCATCGGTGTATAAGCCGCAGGGTTCAAAGTGTGAGAAAAAAGTAGCGGCTTATAGTCCGGAAAATATGGTAATTTTCTGCAATTTCGAATAATTTCGAACATGTTTCGCGGCTGCGACTCCAAAGACAACTTATAAGTTATTCGACTCGCCGACGGCGCATTGCACGCCTCTTCAGGGAGAAGAGACGTGCCCTCGCGACCGAGTAAACAGAAACATAATGCATTCCCATAATGCATTCGGTTCCGTCCAATTTGGTTTGGTTGCTTTCACACCAGATGAACCGTACCAAAGTAGGGCAGATAAAGCGATCCGAGACCACCCCTTTTTATCGGTCTCGGACCGGTTGATTTGGTGCGCACCAAAGTACCGAGATTGCATTCACACTAACGAAAACGAACCGAACTAAGAACTTTTGGTTCGAATGGGCCATTTGGTGCGCACCAAATGCTGTCAGTGTGAAAGCACCCTATAACACCTTTTTTAGTCCTGGTTTAGATCTAGCATAGTCCTGGTTTTGTGTAGGAGTGGAAAAAAATCATTACACCAAAATTTCTGAGGTGCAGTTAAATTAATTGCTTGACTTGTCAGATAATCAAAATAAAAAAGCAAATTCATTACTAGAATAATCATACGTTGTAGGACTATTTTACACCTGGTTTAGTCCTCACTAAGTCCATGTTTGGAGAAACTAAAAATGGAAAAGAGGAAAAGATAATGACAAATTGAACAATTCTTCACACATTTATATTTCATATAATAGCTGCTAAGTCCTGGTTTAGACCTGGTTGAGCCCTAATAGTATATGTTGAACCGTCAAATTGAGACAGAACTTTACTCAGAAGAAGAGTGTGCAGTCTTTGACCACTAGAGATCGTATTTGCTCTAAAAATGTTCCAGTGTAATCAGCAGTGCAAGTCCAAGGCCTATTTTTATTTTTACTTGAACGAACTGATAATGTATGAATCATGATGGTTGCTAACCCTTCTATTAACTCCTGTACTAAAATTAATTGATTCAATAACGAAAAATAAGGCTGACTAAATTTGATAGTTTTAGTTTTTTTCATAACTTTTTTTTTTATCAATAACTCAAAGGATTTGTTTAACTAAATCTTGACTAATCTTGACATATTAGTCAAAGTAATGTATGTATATTTTTATAATTCTGTCAAAATTAGGGCTGCATGATTTGAAGAAAAAGTATTTCTGACAAATACTAGCAGTAATCTAATAGTACAGCTATTAGATTGCAAATTACCTGTCCTGTTCTATTCTGGAGTAAAATTGTGCATGCATAACATGTCTGCTGGAACAGGACATTTTTTACTGTAGCTCTCTAGTCCCTCATCATTGAAGCTGATTGGAAACATTTAAGAAAAGACTGAAATGTGACCTGATAAACTAATACAAGAATCCCAGGAATTTCAGAAATTGAGATTTTGATTCTATTGCGATATATTGTGTCAAAATTAAAAAGGCTCATAATCAGATTTGTGCAGCACATTTTAATCACAGAACAATGTGCTGTAGTTTCTCAATCAGGACCAAAGGACCTTTAATCTGCTCCAATGAAACCAGGAATGTGACACAGCCATTTCACAATTTACACAGGTTCAGTTAAAGCTTTATTCTGGTTTAAGTCCCGGTAGAATCCTGGTTCAGTTCAAGCTTCTTTTTAGTCCTGGTCCAGTTCTGGTTTAGCTCCAGTTCTATTTTGGTTCCATAACTTCTCTTTAGTCTTTGTTCAGAACTTGTTTGGTCCTAAATTAGCATTGTTTGGTTTAGTCTTTGTTCAGTATTTATTCAGTCCTGGTTCAGTCTTGATTTAATTCTGGTTTAATCCTAGTTTAGTCCTGGTTCAGTCCTTGTTCAATCTTTATTCAGTCCTGTTTTAGTCCTGTTTTAGTATTGTTTTAGTCCTGCTTTAGTCCTGGTTTAGTCCTGGTTTAGTACTGGTTTAGTCCTGGTTTAGTCTTGTTTCACTTCTGGTTTAGTCCTTGTTGAGTACCTGGAAGGTCTGGAAGCTCATGCTAGTCCCATAGCGGCAGTACATAACGTAGTGCTCACAGTTGAACCAGAGGAGGCTGTAGGGGACTTGTCCTTTGAGTCTCTCTGCTCTCAGGGCCACTGTCTCTGGGTCCAGAGGAGGATGACTGCTGCATACCTGGAACAAGATTAAGTCTTATTTTAGTCCTAGTTTAGTCCTGGTTTGGCCTAGTTTAAATCCTCATATAGACCATCTTCACTCCAGATTTTCTGCCATTCAGCGCTGGTCCTAGACATAATGTACTTTTAGTTTAGCTTTAGTCCATTTTTTGTTCAGTTTTAGTGTAATTTAAAATGAGTTTAAGTTATTTTAGTCTATGTTTTGTTCTGATAGTCCTGGGTCCCTCTTGTTACACTGTGTCTTCGTTCTGGCTCAGTCCTCATTTTGCTTAGTTGTGTTTGTTCAGTTCTGGTCTGGACCTTGTCTGTGGGGTTGACGAGGATTTCAGATCCGTAGGCGAAGTCCTCCACAGAGTCGACTCTGACACTGCCACACTGAAACACAGCAACAGTTACAGAGGGTAACCTCTCAGTTCCAGATATCCTCATATATAGGTGCATTCACACTTGACATATATATCACAAAATCAAAATTGGTACTAAACTGGGAATAAATTCTAGAGAGCGAGCAGTACGTGTCTGTGTCCAATATGTACCTGTCAGTCACTCAGTGCCTGATAGAAGCTGACCAATAACAGGAGTGGGTGGGGAAATGTGTATGTCTTTGAGTCTAGAACTGTATTTAAAAAAGCAGTGAATCAAAATAGCAGATCATCACAGAGATTAGATCACAGTTCATTTTTCTTCATATTGGTCTCACACTCACTGTAATATTTATAGATTTAATATAATTATAACTAAAATAACTAAGCATTAAGTAAATCAAACCTTGAGGATGACCCCTAAGATGAGCCTGGTGTTGGTGACCATCTTCTGGATCTTCTTTGGGTCACTGCTGATCACAGGCATGATGTCAGGGATGAAGTGAGCCACTCTGAAAAGGACAGAAACCAGGGTTAGTCTTGGTTCAGTCCTGATTAAATCCTAGCTTAACTTTGGCTTCCTGGTTTAGTCCTGTCTCACCTGCCTCCTCCCAGGTAGATCCCAAAGTGAATGAACAGTGTTCGTGGCACCTCCAACAGATCTCCTCGCCTAAACTCCAGGTCGTATTTACTTTCATGCACTTCCTGTTTGCTCTTCTTCTCCTCCTTTTTCGGGGTCAAAGCAGCAAAGAAAACTGGTAAGATACAGAGGGAGAACATGATGCAGACTTTACACTGTGTTTGAACAACTGAAAGGTTTTTACTGACCAGTGAGTAGAGGGAGGGGAGGAGTTCGGGAGCATTAAAGGATTTCAACTGCAATAGAATAAAGTTCATAATTATTGCATATTTGAATTGATCCTTGGTTGAGTCCTGGGTTCATCCTGGATTAGATAAGATTTACTCCTGATTTAGTCTTGAATTTTGACATGGTTCCGTCCTGGTTCAGTCCTATTTAGTGCCCTTGTTTAGTCTTGTCTTAATCCTGGGTTAGACGTGGTTTAGTCCTGGTTTAGTCCTGGGTTAGACCTAGTTTAGTTGGTTTAGTCCTGGGTTAGACCTGGTTCAATCTAACCCAGGACTTCGATATTAAAAAACGGAGCAAAATTAAAGTTGGAGTGTATATCCATTTGGCTTTTAGGTTATTTGCCCGGTTTTATTTATGAATGTCAGTTGAGGCCATAGACAAGACAGCATTAGAACAAGAGTGCCTGTCCTCCCTGTGTTACTGTATTACTGTGGCAGAGTGGTTAGCCTCTCCTGCCTCTCAGTAAAGAGGTTGAAGGTTAGACTCCTGATCTCTTGCAGAGTTTAATGCCTTAGTTTGGAAATAGTAGTTTCTCAATAATTCTACATAATCCTCCAATGTTAAATCCAGTTTTCCATGACTTTACAATGAAGTAAATGAACAAAACTGTATTTCTGTTTATGTTTTTGTTGTAAAAAGCAGTGGTAATTTTGATAATTTAAAAAGAAATTTCTCACTCTTGACTTAATTCATTTTTTAATATATATATATATATATATATATATATATATATATTATTTTTTTTTTAGAAAATCCAAGAATAGGAGCAGAAAAAAGAATACAAAATACACAAGATAATAATAATAATTTAAAAAAAAGTTTCACTATGCAACTTTTGTCATAGAGTGGCAGACCCATGCTTGTCTCAATGAAGATGATATTGTTTTGCCTAGAATACTACACAGGCATTAATCTATTTAGCATTTTCTCAGTTATTTATTATATGATCAGTAACTTTGCCAGTTTGACAGTCAAGTTATATTGTGGAACATTCCAGGCATAGCAATAACTGCTCCATGAGGACAAGCCAGTTGCAGACCCTCCACCAAAAAAGTTACATAGTGGCCTTTTTAACTATAAACATGCAATCTTTATTTTACATTTTTTCTTTGTAAATAATATTAGAAACGGGTCAATTGGTAGGTGAAAGCTTCTAATGTAGGACAATACAGGATTTGCTCTTAACTCTTCAATGTGCAGGCAGAGTGAGGCTTCTAGCAAACTACATCTGCTGAACACTGGCTAACAGCTGTGATTTTACTGAACAAATGGTGTGACCAGCTCCTCAGACTTTACAGCCACATGTGCAGCTCATGAGCAATCAGACCAAATCAGTGATGTGTGGGAGGTCCATCCCAGGATTTAAAAAGATGCTACAGAGCTACAAATGAAACACATGCTACTGCAGGAGTCTACAAGAGGGACAGAGGAACTTGAGAGAGTTTAAAGGCTAGTTTTAGACACTGTTCCTACATCAGAGGCTATGGCCTTTGCTTTCTACTTAAGGTAAACAACCCCTAAGTTTGGCAATTTAAAGATACTATGTAAAGATGTTTTTCTTTTCTTTCAGTTTCATATCAACCCTAGTGGTCTATTCCATTTCAAAATATGTATTTATTCCCCAAGGTAAATTAACTTCAGCTCAAATGGTTTATTCATATGTAGTCAGTACTTGGAATTGGATAGTTTTTGTCTTGCAGGAATCACCATGATGTGCCATGACCGGTACTTTATGATCAGTGTTGATGAACACTTCAGTGGAAAGAATCTCCGCTTTGAAGCTGTTGGTCAGTCAAAAGCAGTGACATTATTATGCTGAATGAGTCTTTTTTTTTAATTAATCAAAACACCTGTTTTCTAGATGGAAATGGTGTCCACCCCATTACTGAAGAATATGCAGCTAAGTGTGGGTACAGCGTCAGATTTGTGCTTTTAAAAAACAATGTGCAGCTACGAGCATCTTACTTCAGCTGTCATACAGACAAGGTAAATGCAATATTTACTCCACACACAGAACATTAAAGATAAAAGCTTTACCGGTTTTTGTTTTTAGGTAGATGGGGCGTATACATTTAGTTTTAATTTGATTGCACAGCACAAAGAGAAAGCGGTCACACATGCCCTGAACAGGACTTGTTCTCCATCTTTGCCTTGGTTGCTCAGAGAGGTCACCTGTGAGGTCAACTACATGGAAGTATGATTCTGATCTACACTCAGTAATTAGAGTATACAGATTTTCATCTGCATCCTCATGGTTTTTGCATTGTACAGATTTCTGTAAGAAGTGAAATCACCTGCCCATCTTCAACGGAGAAGAATGACTGGGACAACCTTAAACTTGTGTGTTTTATAATTTGTACTTTTCTTACAATTTAGCAGCTCACTGTCATGACACTACCCTTGTTTGCAGGCTCACAGTCCCTCTTCTGCAGACTGGCAGGTGACGTTTCAGAAAGGAGGTGAGCAGTTGGCTCCTACCTCACTTAAAGAGGCTCGCAGTAAAGGTTATGTATTTGAGTTGACCGATGGCAGGCTTGTGTTTCGGACAGCTTACAGACGGCCTCACTTATTCACCTCAGTGGTAACTCTAATATCAAATCTACACTCAAAAAAACAGAAAAATGTTAATTTGATATTAAATGTGACTATTTTGTATAGCTAGATGGGGTGCCAATAGAGGTGGTCCATGCTACTCTATTCTCCCGACAAAGCTGGCTTGTTCTCCTTGTAGACCTCATCGCTGCATGCTCAGTGTGTCAGTAACACATATACTAGTAAATTGTCATTTCTTCAGTATAATTGTGAATAAACAATTCCTCGAATAATACTACACAGATGAAGCCACATTTGAAGATGAAGGATACATGTTGTGGGAGACTCCAGATGTGCTGTACCCAGGTCTCCATACGACAAACATCACCTTCGGACTCAATGGTAACCTCATGCAGCCCACATTTGCAGAGACAAAGGGCTATATAATGGAAAAACACAACAACACTGTGGCAATCAGTATCCCTTATGACGCAGAGGGAGGACACAGGAAGGTAATGGTTCATAAACTAAAGGAAACAGAAGGACGAGTGCATTGATTTTTGATTGTTCTACATGATTTTAGAGTGTGGCATCTGTAGCCCTGTATGAGTTCTTCAGCTATGATTTCTACATGGAGCAACTGTCAGTGGATGAAAATGGCATAGAAACCAGACTTCGCACTCACAGGACAATGAGCACCCCTCTTCTGATGCGGACATTTCTGGATGAAAACCGTATGCCAAAATTATTTTTTCTATTTCAGTTTGCACTTTCTCAACTCTACTTCCTGAACAGGTACAGTCTTGGAAGAGCACCGCT
Organism: Taenioides sp. WSHXM2023; assembly: GCA_029959045.1. NCBI lineage: Eukaryota > Metazoa > Chordata > Actinopteri > Gobiiformes > Gobiidae > Taenioides > Taenioides sp. WSHXM2023. The sequence goes on along the minus strand of CM057106.1, from coordinate 12,534,492 downwards.
TTACAATCTACCTTGGTGATGTTCCTCAAGATGTTAAACTTATTTCGATTGCGCTCAATAGACAAAAATTTCAGTTGCCTCTTAAAAATGACAGCACCTTTTCAGTGGCAGATGTTTTTCATCCAAACGACACACATGGCTACGTTTTGAAGGTGCCTTTCGACAATTTGCCAGTCACTCAGCAGGTAATGATGCATATTCTACTAATTTTGCCTGTTTATGGAGCGCATCAGTGACCACCTGCTCCAGTTCCTGAAGTACATTTTTCCCATAGACATTTCCAAAAAATTCAAATATTGAGTACAAAGACATCCTGTTTTAAGTCCAAAAATGCAAGATTATGCAAAATGTTTTGATAATGTTGCGGTTTATAAAATTTCAGAAACGGATTTAAATAAAATTATAGGTCTTATGATCATTACTTGACACATACCTGATTAACCCTGAGGAAGCGTTCGTTTTTTTTTTTTTAATGAAAGTCTGAGGAAAAATGAGAAATTTAGTTCTGAAACCAGGGGTGGGTGGTCACTGTTGAGCTCCATAACCAACCAAACAATTTTTTTTTTTTTTTTTTCTTCAGTTCACTTTAGAAAATATTGAGTACAAGCTTGACGTAAACTACACACTGATGGTTACACCTGAAAACCAGCTTTGCCACCATGCTGCGTCTTTTATGGCAATTTTACCTGATCTCAGTAAGCTGTAAAATTGTAGTCCGTCGAATTGAAAAGTAAACAATTCATTTAATTTTTGTTCTTTGTGTTTTACAGCTCCTCCACAGTTTGAGGCATCCTGTTCAGAAAACAATATTAGCTTTAAACTTCATCATAAACCGTCCAACTACAAGTGGAAGATCACAGTAGGTTCTGATCCACTGACTTCAGAGCTGGCCACAAAGCAAGGATTCATCTTGAGCAACAACAGCCAAATCCTACAGCTGGACGTGCCTCTACTCTCCGATGGCTATAACAACAAGGCAAGATTTAAATTGAGTTTTTATTTGACGCTGCTAGTTTGTTTGTAATCATTTTATTATTCCTTTGCAGAATTACAGCTTGCAAGGGTTTATGGGTACTTTTGAGATCCATGTGCGAGATCGAGCAACATCTAAAGTTCAAAGTTCAACTATGAAAACATGTCCATACTTTACTAATGAACTCCTAGGTAAATATACTTTTAATTGTTCCCAGAATGCATTAGTTTCTTCTAGTGATTAGCATACAAGGCAAAGATCTAACCACCAACCTTGTTTTTGTGGGAGATCTTCATAACTAAGCCACAATCTTTTTGATTGGTTAATAATGATAAAACTGTCTCTGTAGTGTGTTCGACTGATATGCGGATGACAGCAGTTGTGGATTTGTCTCTGGCTGTTGCGAGTGGAGGTGTTCCTGCTAAAATGACCCTGCTGCATCAGAAGTGTGGGCCCAAAGAGGCCGACTCAACCAGGGCTCTATTCATGTTTCCCATGAATGATTGTGGCTCAACTGTCAAGGTAACTATAAAATGAATAATGTAGCAAAAGATGCTTAAAATTACTTTTTAGTAGTTTTGACTAGTTTAGATGAGTCTAGACTTGGTTGAACTCCTTCCCAACTGAACTGGTTTCGATAGATGTTTTCAATAGAAATATTTCCAGCCAAACTTTTACTATAATGTACTGTGTCCAAATAATTTCCCTTGTGGTGAAAAAGCCAAACTCTAAGAGAAAAATACTTAACTGCATTGCATAACTTTTCTGGTGGAGGGTCCATCGCCTGCTTGTTTCTATGGATAGGTCATTGCTCTTTCTGGAATGTTCCGTGGTATGACATTAAACGATTCTGTTTTCCATGTTTTTATAGCACAAAAAATACAGGCACTGTGACTATGACCAGGGTTGCCTCTCCACAGATTTGGTCTGGTTTGGTCCCCATGATGATAGAATACTGTGAAACATTCCAGACAAAACCATAACGTCTCCATGACAAAAAGCATTTGACAGACCCTCCACCAGAAAAGTTACACAATGCAGTAAAAATCTATAAATCTAAGAGTCAAAACTACCCTAACCACTAAACCTTATTAAAGATGAAGACCTTAATTTCTCTCTAGCTTGGAAAAGGAACGGTCACCTATGAAAATGAGATTTTGTACAGTAAAAGGCTACCTCGTGAAGATGCAGACAGGTGCGTGCAATATATTTGTGATAAGGAAAAACATAACATGGATCAGAAAACGGCATAATGAGCTTTTTAAGATGACATACCTTTTTACAGAGTGATCCTGCAGTGCACATACCCTGTATCTAGTCTCTATCGGCTTTTCTCTGCAGTCACATTTGAAGCAGATGCCCCTGGAGTCGGGCACATCATTCACACTTCACTGTCTGCAACAGGTACAAATTTGCTCACCTGTCAATCAAATCATTGGTTGTTATCAGTAACTACAATATTTATGCAGGCCAATCAAGTACCACCAAAGCTCCACCACAACCAAGTCTTTATTGGTCATCTCGCTACATAAAGGTTTCAGGGTTAAAAACTCCACAACCTAGAGGAAGACGTAAATATATTTTTAAATGTACAACTTTGCTTGTAATTCTTTTTAAGTTTTATACATTTTGTTCCAGGTTTGGACGGACTTCGAGTGCACACATCAAGAAAATCCTTTTAACTAAAATAACTGAAATTTATAATACATTTTTAACCTTTTTAAATGGTAATGTTTACTTGAATAAATGTGTCTTAACAAAAATAAAGTATGTTTATGTGATAAAGTTGGTCTGAGATTGCATGGGAAAATGTAGTCTAAAAGTCATAAGATTAGGAACACGTTTTTTTTTTTTTTTTGTTTTTTTTTTTGTTGTTTTTTTTTTTTAAATGTGGAAAATATACATCAAATAAAAAAAACAAAGACTTCATAATGCTTCTGTGTTACATGTGGTATCACTGTAGTCTTTTTAGTTGAAGTTTAGTTAGCCACTAGTCTGTTAGCCAGTTTTGATCACTTGTATGAACACTACATGAAGATTAGTGGTCTACTTTAATTTTCTATTTTGACTATGGAATTTGTTACTTATGTCAGGATCTAATGGTAAAAACGTTTTACTCTATTAAAATACTGTAGGCCTCCCTTTAAGTATTAAGAACATAATTTCCCACTAGGGGGCGCCGATTCCCTCAAAGGAAGCAGGTGCGCCGTGCTTTTTATTTACTTTCCGTCATGACATGTGTCTCATCAAGTTGAAGAAAACGGATTAACTTGAATAAATGAGTGCAAAAAACATGGAATCCAAAGACAGGCGTTGCTTCGTAAGTCAGCAACGTTTAAATTTAATAAAACTTAAGGCAAAGTGAAAGCTATTCAGTCTAATATCTTTTTGCAGAGTAAACAGAGAGTCCTGCCTCCTTACTCCAACAGAACCCTGTACCACCCGTCCTTCATGTCTCTGTACTCAGACCCAGGGCTGAGGCATCGCCCTGGGAACAATCAAACAGGCAAGAACGTGAAAATAACACTTCAGAGTCATAGTGTCTTTGTCTCTCATGTTTTTTTTTTTTTTTTTTTCCCTACAGACCACACCATGATCCCACAAGAGTTCTTCTACACGGATCCAACAATGATACGTGGGACCAGAATACCCAACCACATGAATGAGCTAAAGGTAAGGAGAGCTTGCTGAAGTATGATACATTCTGGCATTTAAACAATAGAAATAACGTGATGTATAGAACATGATATATGAGCACCACCTGCTCTCAAGGACAGAAACTTCCTAATTAAGGACTCGGACCCCAAAAATTATTGGGGTCCGAGTCCTGTTTCTATTATTTTAAAAACAGATTTTAAATCGTCACCTTGTGACCTCCTTGGGCATCCTGATCCCCACTTTGGGAACCATCTCTCTAAGGGAGCAGGGCTTATGGAGGGGCTTAGAGACCTTATATCATTTTAATGAGATCAGCTGGGACACTCAGACCCAGGTCAATTAAAACAGTGCCTGCCCTGTACTGAGGGATTAACTGGACCCCATGAAAAGTAATTGTTAGATTACAGATTTAATAACATAGCATACCTGTTCTCTCAGGGAACACAGCACCCCAAAACCAGTTTTTAGTTTCTTTGCCTGTGTACATCTGCAATGTGACAAAAAAAAAAAAGTTTTCTTAGAGCTTATTTTAATGGTTTTGATTTTAGCATCATCGTAGATTTCCACTGATTTAAGAGGGTAACTAAAGCAGAGCTCACACTGGCATTGGTTTAATGTTGTAACAAGTTTTTAATGTTTTCTGTTACCTTTTATACTGGCTTGTTTTTCTAATTTATTTTAGGACTTTGATTGCTTCCAGCTCAACACTCCTCCACCGATCATGTCTGCATGCCTGGCTCCTCCAAACCACTCTGACCCATTCAGAACCGGGCAGCACTACATGAGAAACCTAGGCTGCTCCTCCTGGGAAATGAGCCCTATACTGCCCCCTGTCAACCGTATGCGGGTAGTGCTCCAGCTAACACAAGAAGAGGATCAGACCATCACTAACCTTCTCAAACTCCATCACGGGGAAGAGAAGCTGTTCCAGTCAGAAGCTGAGGAGCTACAAGTGGACAATGAATTCATCCCCGCTCCACACAACACTTCAGATCAGACAAATGAACAAATAAACAATTATTTTGCACGATCAAGAGTGGCTAGTTTGGGAAATCTTGGAAAACATTGGTCTGATAAAGAACTTGAAGTGGCAAACACACTTTTAACTAATTTTGGTGCAACAAGTGAAGACAACAATGTAAAATCAGACAGATGTGACATTGTGCTACTTTCTGATATTAACAGAAATGTGAAGGATTTAACAGATTTTCCTGCTGATAGAGTATTGTCCAGATCCGAAGGAGATGCTTTGTGTGGGCTCTTGAATCTAGGGCTTGTCCAAACTTAAAATACTGGTTTTATACTTTTGTACTGATTCTGTTTGTGGAATTTTGTATTTTACAGTTTAAGTAAAGTTTTTAAATTCCTGCATCAGTGGCTATTAAATTGCTTGTTTTGGTTGATGGTTAAATAAAGAGCCACGTTTGAGTCATAAATATAAAAACTGCATTTTTATTAAAAACACTACTACTTTGGAACTGGTTATTTACAACATTTAAAAAATTAAAACAAACTGCAGAGGGAGCTGTTCCACAATACCTGTCGAACCAGAACTAGTTAGCTACTAGTATGATCCTGAGTTGTACATGCATTTTACTGTTTTGTCGAATAGATTTATATACATGTGTCCTCTTCCTTTGGGCATCTTTTTCATCACATTCTTTACTCTCATTTGAGATTGGATAAAATCAATTGGCAACATCCCCAGCGTTTTCATTCAAAGCTGCACTATGCAGTCCACCACCTGTTTGTGAAATATTCCTCAGTATAGTATAGCATGGCAGGCAAAGGAATAACATCTCCATGGAGACAAGCAGGTGGCAGACTAAAAAAGTTACATAGTTCACCTTTAAATTTGGGATTACCATTAATATAAAACTAAATGAATGAAGTATATTGTTGAAGAGCCTCCAATCCAATACCTTTTTTGCTCCTTGCTCACGTTCTTAAAAACCTCAAAATTGGAATTGTCTCTTTCAGTACAGTTTTTCAGTTCTTTATAGAAACCACTGCTCTGGTAGAAGTGTGTAGTGTTTGTTTAGCTTCAGTTTGATTCAGTTTGCAGTTCGACTCCTGCTGTTGGTGAAGTTTCTTGCTGCTTGCATGACTCTGTAGCGTTCTCGTAGATTGCGTCTCCGCACGTGCTCATTGGTGATCTCTATGACGTTATCTGCAGGGAACCAGCCTTTCTGACCATCGGAGAGGCGAATTCCTTGGTACATGCCTGGGAATAAGAGGGCAGAGAAACGGAGTGGGAGAAAAAGAAGGGAGGTTTCCCTTTTGGCTCATGCAAGAAAGTAAATAAAAAATCAATAAACTGCTCAGGTTAAGGGAGTGTGGATTTGATGAGATTTGGGGTATAAGCAAGCAGGGGGGAGTTAATTAATAGTAATCAGACATATACTGATAGAACATTATGGATTATTACTTCATTTGTGCACCTGTGGGTTATATTTATCCATGTATAAAGACTTTTTTTCTCCTCAAAATAGTGAGCAAATTCCGTTCCAGTATCCAAAGCGAAATTTGAAATTTTAGGCAAATTTTCAGTCAGATCTAGTTTACTCAAGTACTAAATACATTTTTAAAAGGCTACACATAAAATGCCTTAATTTTATATAAAACATTACATGAGCATTACATGAAAAACTTGTAATATATATATTTTTCATAAATTCATGTTAGTACACTACAAAAAAGGTTTTGAATTTATGATTTTTTTTCTATTCACCTGCAGTGCCTCACCTTAGTGTGCAATGCAGTTAGTTACATAACACTGGTTGTCATAATTGTATGTCAGAGAAGGCCAGAAAATTGTGCTTTGCTTTTAAACTAAAACTGAAACACTTTCTTACCTTCACTGCCTTTTTTGACAACATTAATAATCTCAGTAGGCTCCAGGGAGATTTCATCTGCCTGCTGAGCGATGTACTGCTCTATACACTGCACCTGTGGGCAGTCTGACACAACAAATACAACATGACATGGTATTATTATATTATTATTATAAGGTACACTATCACTTTTCTGGTGGAGGGTCAGCCATCTGCTTGTTGACCCATGAGATGTTATTGCTTTCCCTGGAATGTTCCAGGGTATAGCATTCAACTTATCCTTTTCTACAGAGACGAGCATGTGGAGTGAGTGACCCCGCTCACAGTAAGAATGCATGTTTTTCAAGGTATTTGTGAGGACTTAACACACGTGTAATTAAATAAATACAAGATAGATGTCATACTGTGGCACATTCCAGGCTGAGCAACAACAGCATTCCTTCAAATAATGAAGCATAGCATTGCACACTTACCCCAGTCTTCATAGATGACTTCACTATCATCCTCGTCTGGTTTTGTGGGGCTGGGGAAAGCAGCCATCCACCTCTCCATGTCTGAACTGTTGAATAAATATCATGTTTATAGGTTAGAGGGTTTTATTACCTGGTAAATCCTGAATGATATCTCTATTTTTATACAGATTCCTCTATTGTGTCAATCAAGTGTGATTGTGCAATCTCTTTTTTTTATTTTGACACAAAGGAGCTCCAAATCTTCCCTCAGATAGAAATTTGTGATGTTTTTCAGCACATTTTGATAATTTTTTCCTTTTTTTTCCCCCAGTGCAGACGGGCCATGCGTGTCCCTCAGTGGCTAATCCACCTGTCAATCACACCTACTTGAAAACGGGGAGATTCACCAGTGATCAAACTCACATCTTCATAAAGTCTTGAATAAAGTATTACAGATCCTCCTGCTAGTACATGGATAGATCTGCTACTTACGGTGTTGAAGCTTTTAATAGCCGTTCCATCATACGTTTCTGGTGATTTTCCAGTAGAATGAGATTGAAGCAGTTGTCGTAGATGGCACTATTGCTACTGACATCATCTAGTCCCTGCACCTGCACCAAGGAGCGATGAGCGTAATCCGTGACTACAAAGCGCTCTGAACTAAAAAAACAGGAAAAACTGTGATAGTAACCATTTCTTTTCCATTTTTTCTTTTTAAAGGGCCCATATTACACTATTTTCTGATTGTTATAATGTTATATTCTCATCACAAACATACCTGGAGTTGTGTTTTAGTTCATTCACTTCCTGCATATTTAGTCTTAGTTCGTGGTAATACAGGAAGTCCTCCACTGTGTTTTTAAACTCCATACACTGTCACTAGAATCATTTGGATGATTTCAGCCCTGGAATTGTCCATCTCTATTGAACTAATGGTAAAAGGAGCTGTTAACTTGAAAACTACTGCCTCATGACATCACAAGGTGGAACAGAGCATTTTGAGTTTTAAAGATGCGGACAGGGTTACTCAGATATGTGTGAATGAAATAAAAAACAACTCCAGGTATATTTTTGAGAAGGTAACAGCATTATAACATGGCTTAAACCTCAGAAGAGTCATTTTTTTGTAATATAGAATCTTTAAATTATGAGGAAGTATGTCTTTATGGTCCAGCTGCTAACCTCTTTTTTATGGTAATTAGAAGAAGATCATTGAAGAGGAACAGGTAGACAGGGCTGAACTTGGCCCTCATGTTGAAGAGAGTTGCTCCTTTGGACATTTCCTGGAGCTCCCCCTTCTTTTCCAGGTGTCTTGTAGGGGAGATTATAGGGACAGCCTGTATGTGACACAGTTACTTAGTACAGCGTAAATGACAGAATCCAACTGAACAACAACAGCCTTAACCTTGAGCTTCTCAAACTCGAGAGTGTGTGAGATTTGTATGAGCTCCTCGGTTTGTTTCATCTTACCAACTTCACTGTTGCACTCATCAATTATCTACAATTAAATAAGAGGAAGAAAGTAAAAACTCAAATATTTCATAAAATGAAGAGGAATTAAAAGGACTTCAGTGTTTACCTTTGACACAGAAGCCAAAGCTTTGGAGGCAGTCTCCTCCTCTGCAGTTTTCTCCTTTGTTCTTTTCAGGATATTCTGAAACACCAAACAAAAACAACTGTCTTAGAGCAGCACCAATAAGATATATATTTCCATTTGAGCGAAGGTTTCTCTGTATGTTGTTAAAGTACATAAGAATCATAAAGCAACAAAGTCAACTGGAAGGAACTGCTGAGAAGCTGAATGCATTGAATTTTATCTTTTAATTTCCCTTGTGGATCAATAAAGTTTGTCTAAGTCTAAGTCTAATTCTAAGTCTAATATCCAATAGAGTGAAAGCAATAAAAAACTACTGACATCTTGTGGATTATAGCCTTTTGATACTAAGCTACATATAATACAGCTAAGTTATATTGCATCACTCACCTCAATGAGCATTTTGAGGCGCGTGATCCTCTGAAAGGGAAGTAATAGAAAGGACACAAAAGGAAGACGCTGGCAATGAGGGGACTCCTGCAGACGATTTATAACTGCTGCAAACGGTGCATTGTTCTTTCTATAAATATATACACAGTGACACTACAGTTTATTTCTATCATTCTTTGAATTCACAAATGGTATAAAGAAAATGTGCTAACTGTTTACATTAGATTGCTGTAGGTCTTCTCTTGGAAGATCTGGTTGCGAACATAGTCCACATAGGCGGGGAAATTGTGCTGTGCGTGGTAGTGAATGATGTCACAAATATCTGAGAAGACTATTTTCTCAAATATGCGATCTTCCAGGTTCTTCAGGAACCTGTTGAGAAAAAAAACCAACAGATGTTAAATAGAAAGCAAAACTCAGTAATTTGCCTAACTATCAGCATAACAAACCCCTTAAAGGTGCACTGTATAAATTTATTGGTGGAGAATCCGCTACTGCTTGTCTCCATGGAGATATTATTGCTTTGCCTGGAATGTTCCACTGTATGGCTTTAAATGTATCTTTAAATGTATTACTTTGTTTTGTGCTAAAGGAATAGCTTTAAAAAACATGCATTTTACTGTGAGCTTGCCTTTCTTCAGGTCTGATCTGTAACTTTGCTTGGGTGTCTTCACAGAAATAAGATCATTTTTTATACTGTATGACATATCAGGCTAAGTAATAAAATCTCCATGGACACAAGCAGATGGCAGACCCTCCACCAGAAAGTTACATAATGCCCTTAAGAGTGACTGTTTTTATCGGGTGCTAATTTTCTTACCTCTCGCTGACTTCTCGAATTTTCAATATGTTGGAAAAAAGCACTTTCTTGTCTCTGATCACCATCGTTTCCTCAAGCTCCCGGTTTTCCAAGAAGTGTTCAGTCAAAACACGCAGAGACCGAAGGTACGAAGTCTCTGATGTCAAGACCTCAAACATACTCTGCCAGACAGATCAAAGGTGTGAGCTTTGAGAAGAGAGCAGTATTTGGGCTGGTGTTTGTGTTGCCCAACCAGCCAGTCCCTTCCTATATACTATAATAATACTGTATGAGTGTCATTTCATTAACAATAACCGCAAGGCCATTGAAATCTATTCATTTAGTTAAATTTATAAAGTTAAATAAGAAACTTATTAAAATTCAAATTAATTTAAGTCAAGACTACCTAATCGTTTTCATGTGTAAAATACTTCAGTTTGTGGCCAGTTTGTGTGTCAAAATTAGCATTAGCGTTAGCATCGAGACACAAATCTCTACTTTTCTTAACACAGAAATGGCCTTCAGGGACGTAATTTTATTTGAGTACTTTTTAACATGTTGTCAGTGACATCCACTCGCAGCTCGCTGTTCACAGCCTTTTCTTGAAATATTTTTTAATTTTAGCACGACTCTTGAAAAACCACATAGAGATAAAATTGGACAGGAAGTGAGGCTGCCGGGCGCTATTGTATATGCCTATTATATATGGTCTCCTAAGGCATATTCTGTATCACATTCCAAGGACCCAGCAGATATCTTTAATATTTTAATTTTTGCTACAGTAAAAGGTCATTCATATTCAGCCATACTCTTAGTCAGGCTGATACTAACCACTTCCATGAACTTGGCATTGCCCCAAAGTGGTATTGGATAAAACATTATGGACCTCATATTATTACATTAAAATATAATTCAATACCCTGTAGCTTTGCACTACAGGCTAATGTGTGGGAAAAAATATAGATTTTTCCAAATACAGTAACCTTTCCTGAATCCTCACCTCTTGGTATTTACACTGTTCAGGGCTGAGTTCCTCCAGAGCCCCACTGTCCCGTACGGCTTGGAGGTCCTGCCACAGGGTGCTCTGGGCTGCGATGGGCACTGGACTGGACCTGTTACTCAGAGCAGGCCGACGGAGACCTGCTTCCCCGGAGAAGTCCACACTAGTTTTACTGATGTTACGACATACAGTCTGCCGCCTGATCTCTTTGGTGATCACACTGTCACGGTACGTCTGGTACAACGGCTCTGTCATGAAAGCAGTAACAATTTAATCAATGAAAGTAGTTTTAGATATGTTATGCAATGAGGACAAAGAATGAAGACTTTATGACTGAAAGAAGACTATTTAAAAAATGTTGTAGCTCTCTATCTGAAACCTCATACACTGTATTAAGCTTCAACCTGTAACTTCAGTGTGATTTACCTTCCTTTTGTTTGAACTCCTGTAATCTGTCCAATGAAGCTGCCTTCTTCCTTAGTGATAGGGTTCTAACTGCAGGACGCCTGAGACAAAAATAAAATAGTTAACAAAGAAAAAATAAAACAGAATAAAAGAAAAATATTACAAAAGTTTGGCATAAGAAATCATGTGCGCTACAAGACTTACGGTACATCCGCTGTGTCCTCACTTTCTTCCTCATGCTTCTCGTTTTGTTGTTCATCTATAAAACAATGTAAAGGACCAAATGAAATCCAGATTTCCAAATTGAATGGTTGTATGTGTAAATGATTTGACTATGAAATATAAAATATAGAAACCTTTTCTCAGAGTGACTGGGAGGGACTGCACTGAGGCAGTGCTCAGTCTGCGAGGATCTGACTTGGGTGGTGGTGGTGGGGGTCTGTGAGGTACGAGAGGGCTTTTGGGAGGGGTGGTGATGCTTTGGGGACTTGTGCCTCTTGGAGGGAGCAGGAAGGACTGTGCCTCTTCCACTGTGGGCTGCTGGAAGCCTCCCCGCAGCAGCCGCGTCAGACTCTGAGTGTCTGGTGATATGGGCATACGGGGCGGGATGGCAGGGGGCACGTCCTCCACACTTGGACTAAAATCTGTCTGAAACTCTGACGTTGGATCTGAGGTGCTGTAGGACAGTTTTGATCGTCGCTGGGCTGCTTTTTTGACTCTGATCACAGGGATGTTCAAGTCTTTGCCTTCAGTCGTGCTCTGTTTACGGTTGGGGTCAACCATAGGAAGATTGACCTCATAAATATTCTCCTCTTCAATCAGAGTGTTTGTTTGGATGTTGGAAGGAGAGCGTGTGCGTTTTGGAGGAATTGGAGGGGATTCAGAGCGAAGTTCTGACAAAGTGCTAAACACAGCATGAGGTCCTGGGTCTGAGCGTCTCCTGAAGCCCTCACCAATCAGTACGTTTAGATTGTCCTGGAACATTGCTTTGTCATGTCTGAAAACCTCAGGCTCATCGTGAAACCCATCCACATCTTCTTCAGTGTCAATCTCGTACTCTTGAACCTCTTCTTGAACCTCTTCTTGAACCTCCTCCTCCTCCTCCTCTTCCTCCTCCTGTCCCTCCTCCTCTCCTTCTTCCTCTGTGTCCTCGGCTCCATTCTCACCCATATCTGGATCATCTTCCTCTGGCTCCTCTTCCTCGTGGTCCCCCTCTTTCACCAAGTCAATAGGGACCCAGATGAGCATCATGCCAGGGCGCTGCAGGTGGCACACACAGGTACAGCAGGGCTCACAGTAGGGACTGAGGGGGGTGTCCAGGCTGTGCTCTGAATCCACATCTCCCCCTTTAAACACTCGCACCTCCACCTCTTTACCATCTGGCTCTGCAGTATTTAAAAACACAAAACAGCATTAAAAACAAAACCTGCATAAGAGAACCTTTAAATTGCAAACAACTTAGAAGCATTTAAAATTAGTGTTGTCACAATACTAAAATTTCAAACTCGATTTCGATACTAAGGAATATACTACAAAGATAATAAAACACTCTTTATTTGGAAAACAGAATTTAGTTTTCAGTATTACATTATAGTACTTTCTTTTAAATTACTAGGTGGTCTTATATCTATGTAATCCCTCAGTCATCCAGGTCGGTTCCATAGTGGTCCATGGATGTATACTAGTCTATGTCTTCTTATACTTGTTCAATCATGCATTTCACTGCCCACTCCTTCACTGCAGCACTAAAAGCCCCACCTGCCTCTGAACTGGACAAACTGGAGTGTCCACTCAGCTCCACAAATAAAGCAACAGCAATTAAGGGCTATGTTCAAATATTTATGGAATGTTCTGCAAGACTAAATAAGGAGCTTGAAGTTACACGCAGCCAAAAATACAATATTGACAATGGAAATGAATAAACAAGGAAATACTGATAAAACCGGTCACCAGAATCAGAAGGTTAAACAGCCTGGATTGCGTTATTTCCTGATTATGTTATAATCTTGTTTCCTTGTCAAAAACGTACCTGGAGTTTCATCACACATTTTTAACACACAAACCCTGCATATTTAGGATGAGTTCTTCTCTCAGATAGAAAAAACTCTTCTACCTTGTGATGTTAAGTGGTAATACAGGAAGTGCTCCACTGTGTTTTTAAACTCCATACACCTTCACTAGAATAATTTGGATGATTTCAGATCTGGAATTGCCAATGTCTACTTAACTACAGGTAAAAAAGTAGTTGTTAACATGAAAACTACTGCTTCATGACAGCACACTTCATGGGATCAAGCATTTTGAGCTTTGGAGATGTAGACAGACTAATAAAGGGTTAGTCAAACATATGTGAATGAAACAAAACACAACTCTACGTACTGTATGTTTTTGATGAGGTAACAACATTCTAACATGGCTAAAAGCTCACAAGAGTCAATTTACTGACTTATGAGCTACTGACCTTGTTGAAATGGTTCTTCCTCTTTAGCTTACTCAGAGCAATATTCTAATTCATGCTTGCTTGCTTCATGTTTGAGTAATCCTGTATTGTCACTTTCCATTGGAGGCTTAAGTGCTCAGAAAATGTATGCTTGCACCTACCACCTATGACACACATGGCTTTGTTCCTAGTTACTATCACTTATTTATTTTTACAAAAATAAAAACATGTCAAAGAATATCTGCTATGAAAGGTTGCTACAAAGACACTGCACCAGAGAATCAATACAGCCAATTAATTTAAAACATTATACAAGTCTACAAGTGTGCAATAATGTATGTTCAATTTCACATCAGCTAATGCAGTGGTAGTTGCTGATTAGACAAAAGAATCAATAAATGAATAATGTCAACTAATTGGGCAATAGTTTCTTAGTCAACAAAATTTTTATTAGTTGACAAATTATTTTACTTAGATTATAAGGATTTATATGGGACAACAGCAGAAAGGAGAAGTTAGTGAGTGAGTTGGCTGAAGATTTGGTGTTTTTGATATTTATATGTTAAAGATTTGGTATTTTTTTTACATTTATATGTCAAAAGGCAAATTAAACTCATGAATCACAAGTTGTATCTGTCTTTATAGAAATACATTGTTTCCAAGTACTTTTTTACGTGTAAATTATTTTAAGCGAGTCAAACAAAAACAACTGGCGTCAAAAAACCTAAGTTGGTTCAGTTGTTTTCATTTTACTCGCTGATAATATTTTATTTCTGGATGTCTCAACATTTGCATCAAAGGGCCCGTGTCATGCTATTTTCTGATTTATGTTATGATGTTGTTTCCTCATCACAAACATACCTGGAGTTGTGTTTTGTTTCGTTTGCACAGATCAAACACTCAAATCCTGTTTATTTAGGCTGAGTTCTTCAGTCAGACGGAAAACACTCTGTTCCACCTTGTGATGTCATGTGGTAATACTGGAAGTGCTCCACTGTGTTTTTAAACTCAAAACACCTTTACTAGAAAGATTTGGTGGATTTCAGCTTTGGAATTGTCTGTCTCTACTGAACTAAAGGTAAAAAGTAGCTATTAACATGAAAACTACTTCTTCATAACAAGGTGGAACAGAGCATTTTGAACTCTGGAGGTGTAGACAGACTAATAATAAAGGATTACCCAAACATGTGTGAATGAAACAAAACACAACTCCAGGTATGTTTTTGAGGTGGTAATAACATGGCTAAAAGCTCACAGGAATCAGTGTTGCGTAACACAGGACCCACAAGTAATGCATAATGCATTGTTGTTTTTGTATGAACTCCTGTACAGTGTAGTCTTGTGAGTTTGGGTCAGTTACACAGAGATATATAATAGATTTGAGAGCTGTTGCCACACCCCCTTTTTAGAAGTCTAATCGATCAGCAGGATGTCTTTAGACACCTACATCACAAAAGAGTTAAAATATATACATAAATGCAACAAATACACGAATGTGACAGGCATTGTCTACAAGCGATTACATAAAAGGCATTAAATATAAGGCAGAAAAAACAAAGAATAGTTACAATGAATACTCTTAATACTCTTACTAAATGCTTCCTAAGTATTCACTATGACATGCACCTACCTGTACAGTAACCTCCACAAAACCAGTTAACAGACATTTTATTAGTCAGCAGCACCACACCTGCCAGAGTCAAATACCGCCCTGATCATACACCCTACAATCTAATAATGTATGTACATAAAGAAGTAGGGAGTTGAATCTTTTTTTAATAACATGGCTTAATGATCTGAATGCAAACCACAATGCACAATTGAGCAATAAAATTTAAGAAAAGACTTATATTAAATGTTAATAGAGTTTTAGTTGTCTGTTAACCTGCCAGGGAAGTGCAGATGGAAACTAGCTTTAGCTAAATCTGGTATAACGCCTTTCTTCTTTTAGGAGATCAATGTATTTTCATATGGTCCCTGTTGAAATAAACCAATAAACTAAACTAAAAACACATGCATTTAAGATCAAGCATGTAGGTATATATTCAAACTATTGCTCTGAAACACAATAATACCATACAGAGACAGGACATTACTAAAACAACTTTAAATAACTTTTCACTTATCATTTACCATTAAGTCCTAAAACGTAACCCTGGCTTTTTGAGTATTTCGAACAGCCAAAGTACAGTAACATAACTTCAAGCCAGAAGGATGCCACTAATTGAAGAATAATTAAATAATATACATATTATTGGAGTAATATAATGAAGACACTTTACCTGAACGGTCTCTTTCCACAGGGGCACTATCAACGTCATTTCTCCTCAGGCTTTGTTGTTTTTTGAGGATTTTGCTTCTCTTCATGGGCAGTGGAGGGGGCATTAGAGGTAAACTCAGACGCCCAGGTTTTGGCTTTATGGTCGGTGCTCTTGAAATCCGTCTATAGATAGGTTCAGCTTTACCATTTATGTTTTTGGTGCCCAGTGCACTTGGGGCTAGCTCTTGTTTGCTGAATTTCGTCACCATACTTTTCACCATCCCTCCAGAGCACCTCGCAGTGCTGCCCCTCTCCCCCAGCGGAGGAGAGTCCAGTGGCAGAGGCTTTGGGGGGATCTCTGGGCGAGGTGAGGGCGGTCGAGGGTATGTATCCACAGTGGACATGGTTACTTCAGTGTAGTGATGCTTTCACTTCCTGCACTGACCAAACGGGGGCCAGGCTCTGGAGTCTTAAGTCACTTTAGGCATGTTGTTTTTCTCATCTGCAAAACAAGGAAATATATGCAAATATACTCTTCTTACACAAAATAGTAGTAATAGTAGTGGTAGTTGCATCTGCCTTTAGCTCAGTAGAGATTGGCAATTCTAGTGTGTTTTTTCTGTTTGAGAGAAGAACCTAATTATGATTTGTGTGTTAAATATGTGTGAATGAAACAAAACACAACTCCAGGTATGTTTTTGATGATCAAATCAGAAAACAGCGTAATATGAGTGCCTTTAAAAATCACAAAGAAATAGTGCTAAATTTCAATGGTAAGACATAGCAATATGAAATTTTTACCTTTCCTGTAAATTTCAATGCTTGATATGAACCTGAACTAGTGTAAGACAACAACATTAACAAAACTACAGTTATTTTGGGTTGAACATTACATTATGTTGTCCAGAAGTGTTTTTATTATAATTCTGGTAAAAAGTGGTATTGGTTCTCAAGTGAAATCAAATTTTAGCATTTTGACAATAGTGTGATCCATATTTTTATTGCCCAATAAGAATAGAGAAAATACCACAGTGTTCAAAGTGAGATTAATAATCAGCTAAGATCCTGAGCAGAGTCTTTAGAAGAAAATTGAACTTTGCCCTAAAACCTCACAACTACATTTGCGTAATCTTAATACTATTATAAACTAACTCAATAATATAGTTTTATAATTTACAGGAAATTCCACTCAAAGTCCATCTACTCTCCTCATGAACCTTTTATGAATCATAATGGAGACAGACTCAGCAGTATTAGATATTGATGTATTGTTTACACAGAGAAATGGCAACAACACTCTGGTCAAGAAGTAAACTGATTCAATAACATTCAGGTTTTACAAGTTTAATAAGACATTACACAGTGTTCTAAAACACTAATAATTATAGCAAGCTATGGATTCTACCTGGACGACTGAGGGACTCTACACACACTAATAATTATAGTTAACCAGTAACCACTGATTACAAAACTGCTTCACAATGACTGACCTGGGATCAACCCTAATTTTTATTCATTTTTATTCATTTATTTATTTATTTTAATAATGTTAGAAGAAAATTAATATTAACCCCCTGATTTCCTCTCCCAAACAGGAGCATTCCCAAGTCAAATTATTTGTCCTGTGTATAAATAGAAATACGGTGATGCCAAAGTGAAATCATACTATGAACAGATGACCAAATATTTAAGCTGCGAATTCTTCTTCCATATTTTTACAACTCTGACAGCTGATGTAATACCAAACTAACACTGGGTTAGTCATACGATGAGTCACACAGACCGGCAATCTCAGTTCCTGAAGCAAGTGTTGGCATGAAATCTAACAGCATCCCAGAAACAAATACAGGTAGGAGTTCTTGTAAACAACTGGACTAATGGTCAATGAAATGCAATATTAAGTAGCGAAACTGAAATGTCTTTTAAAATGCATGAATTCCTGAGACCATTATAGCCATTATAAAATTACAACAACAGTAAAACCCCATAAACTTATAAACAAAGAAGATTACTGTAAAAGGCAGGTTCAGAAGGTCAAACACAAGATTTCATGCACTTTCATTTTGGGAAGTTAATAATAGTGTATGAACCCCGAGACTTTAAAAAAATGTAATTAAAGATATATATATTTTTGTACATATACGTTTATATAATTATGCCTTATTTGACACCAATCTCTTGCTTTTTTTATTACTTTATTATTACCATTTATATTTTTGCTTTTTGTTATTATAATATATTGTGATGTGTGAGCAACTGTGTCCAATTAATTTCCAGTGTGGAAATTCGTGTAAGTCTGAGTCAAAAAGTCAGACACAAGATTTTATGCGATTTCATTCTGGGAGCTTAATAACAGAATGAATCCCGAGACTTTAAAAAAATGTAATTAGTATTTAGTGCATAATACCAGCAGGTGAACAAAGGCAAGTACCTAACAGCTTGAATGGATATGTGACGTTTCTTTCAGCAGAGCATTCCAAAGTCAATACCGCCGTCAGGCACTGGCTGTGTGTAACCAAAGAAAGCACACAAGCCTGTTAGACCAGTCTGAGAGACATGTAAGCACTGCTTCGTCAGTTTGGGTTTTTAAGTCATTTCAGGTGGTCATGAGACAGTTCATATTTCACTTTCAGATAAGAAAATAATATCTTCATGTTACAATTATGTCAAACCAGTGGTGGAAGGCAGTAAAGTACTGTACTTAAGTATAAATTTTAGAGATCTGTACTTTACTTAAGTACATTTTAAAGTGGATACTTTCTACTTTGACTTCACTACATTTGAGAGCTGGTATCTGCACTTTCAAGTCCACTACATTTTTGACCAGGACTGAAAAGTAAAAGTTTTTTTCATTATTGCTTGAGACCTGCTGAAAATCCTGAGGATTTATCTTTAGCATGTTAATAATTTGAGCAAACAAATTATGTGTGTGTGTGTGTGTGTGTGTGTGTGTACATTCTTACACAGATACTTTAATACTTTTACTAAAGTACATTTTTTTTCATATGAACAAAATTTTATATTTCTACTACTGCATCAAACTTCATGATACCTATACCTGTCACAATAAATATTGTATCGACCTGAGCTGTAGAGGGTAGAGGGTCATCTATGAATCCTTAAAGATACAAACAAGCATTTCATTCAGCTATTTGGTTTATGCAGTTCATGTTTTTAGACAATATATAGTATTTTAGATTATTTTAAGGGGAAATAATTTGGCTTTATGGCTATTGTGTCAGTGGCATGAATTGGTTTCAATATTATTATTTCTTCAGCAATATATAATACTTTAAAAGTTGTGATCATGAACTAATATGCCAAACATACATTGTTTACAGTGGCTTTGACTGCATATAAGGCTATAACGTACAGGGACACTTCTGCCTCCAGGTCAAAGCCATTATCCACAGGGTGATATTAAAACCACTTAAAAATGGGTGTGTTCACTGGAGAAGCATTTATAGACAACATGGCTATTGTGTCTCTATGCTACTCTAGACTAAATACATTTGATGTCCCTGATTCTTGACTGCACCCCCTCCTCTTTTGTCTCCTTAGCCTGTATTGACCTGGTTAGTATAATAGTTCAATAGCTCTGAGTGTCCAGTGTGCAGGATTTCACTGTCAGGCTGGGTCAGTGGGTCATTTTGCACAATGTAAGAAATGTTTTACATCCATAAATCAAGTTGGTCTGTATTACTGTACCATCAGCCTAATGGGCTGGTGGGTACGGGGGGCTTTAGCACATAGTGTTTGGCGAGTATCCACCAACGCACATGTGATGACAGTGGAAGCTCCACGTTGGCCAGGAAGAGCGGATGGAAAGGTTTGATGGAAAAAGGAAACACACAGCCACAGGGAATACAAGATAATATTCATTTCAGGCTGGTCAGGCCATAAACTGTGGATGACCCATGATCGTTAAGGCAAAGTTTATAAAGGGTGTGAGACGAAATGGGTAGTATGACGCATATATATGCAAAGGAGACATTTATTAAGGGATTCACTTAGAATAATAAAATCTATGAGTCATCACATTTTTGTAAGATTGTCCTAGCCCTAGAAATATGTTTTGTCTATTAGGTTTAATGGTCATTCACGGTTACTCATGAATTACTTAAAGAAAACCATGGTAAAAGTTAATTAACTTCATTAAAGATGTTAAACAGGTATTTGTATAGATTGTTATGATCAAAACTGATTAATAATAAAACAATTAATCAACTTATCCATTATGTATAATGATATGCGTTGCTCAGTATGCGAACATTGCAGACTACTTCCTTCAAGGGAACAGGTGCCAAAGGTCCCACCCATACACACATGACACACCAAATACCAATCTATAACTTACCAATATCATCCAGATTTTTCCAAATATCTGCTCTGTGTTGTAATTTTAGCAGATCACCATCGTTAGCTCCGAGAAAACGTTGTATTCGGATCACAGAAAAGATCAAGTGTAGCTCCTGATAACTTCTAACTCCAGCCTCGAGAAGGTGAACGTAGACATGAAAAACAAAGACTGAAGCTCTTTTTTTCGGCAAAATACAGCCATCAGCCCAGTATGTTATTGCTGTTTTGACAGTACCCTCGTGTGGGCTCCCATCATCCCCCTTGTTGTCTTCTTTGTTACCGCGGCAGCTTGTGTGGGAGCCAGGAGCGGGCAGGAGGCTGTGGATCCTCTCCGACTCTGGTCTCCGTCAAAACAACGGAACAACAGCGAGGAGCATCCCGGAAGTACGACAAAATAAAAATAATAGCGTGGTTAAGGTTGTAAAATAAAATGAAAATAAGATGATTGTACAGATAAATACACGTGTTTGAATGTAGCTATTTATTGTTTTATTAAGCAAATAAATTTCTGTAAGAATATTTCCCACATCCCTCACTCTTTCTGAACGATCCACCTGTGTCAGTCTTTTATTTTGAAGGGCCGTATATTTTGTTGCTGCAATATTAGGTTGTAGTAACTTCTTAGTAGTGGTTGCATTGTATGACATTATAATAGCCTACATCCTTTATAATGAGCCATAATCTAATTGCATAAGTAGTTATAACAATAAGCATTTTATACGTGGTTTAATGTGTGGGTTTAATGACGAATATAATCGTGCATTTTCTCCTTAATTGTTTCAGGTGCATATAGGTGGATAATGTTGTTCTTGTATAAATTACTTCACTTTGGGTCGAATTCACATATTTCGTTACAGCCTTCAATGTTTTCTCTTTATAATCATAGACGTTATGTTTACAACTCACATGGTACTTTCTACCCTCCTCTCCTGTTCCCTACCTCCACCTAGTGCCCTGTTTTGGAAAGGCAAAAACGGGAATTACTCTAGTCTCCCACGTTGAATAACCTACCACAAGCTTAGATTAATTCGGCCTACATGTAGATATTTCTTTGTTTATAATATTTTTGGCAAAGTGTTCTCCAGTGTCAGAGCTCACAGCAGGGATCATGAATGAGAAGTAGATCCGGTCAATTTGAACGACGTGAGAAACTGCATGATTGTAAATGAAACTCAATAAAGAAATAGTGCAGTGGCAAAAACATTTGAAGCGTTTGGTTAAAAGTAGATGCATGGTTTAGTGCGCGCACGTGTTTGTGTTTTGAGATAGACTACAGCTTGCGTGGCACTATTTTACGTGGATGCTCCTACTGCGTAAAGATACTGCGGCATTTCCTTTATCCTCATGAGTCGCATCGCGCATGTGTGTCCTTCCGCGAGTAGAGGAAATGCTGCTGAACCAATCACATCTGTGTTTACACCATCACCTGTCAAACACACACCCTCGCCTGGATTTTCTCTCTGTACGGTAAGGATTTTGTATTTATTCTTTTACTACTGATCAGTGTATTGTCGTGATAATTAAAGTCATTAATTACAATAAGATGAGGAAATGCCGGTCCTTCCGTTCTAGTAAGATACTGGAAATGTTAGCATCCTTAGCTAGCGAGCTGAGGCTGGCTATCTTTCCGCCTGGCTTGTTTTTTAGCCGATTATCAGAAAGTCCTTGTGCCTAATCATCCCAGGCTGAGGTCGGAACGGGGCTACATGTGTTAGCAGAACAAACCGGTTTATAGATATTGCACTCTCAAGTTTACATCGGAAACCACAACAGAGGTGAATTTAGCCCCGTGGCTAAACCCGACAAACCATGCATTGCATCTTCATGCTAGTGCCATGAATGATATTCCGCTGGACCAGAGCGCAGGGTCGTAAACTAGCGCATTGCACAAAGCCCTCATCTTTATGTAGCATATATCCCGTTGGTTGATGCTGTGAAGCAATGGAATAAACAAGGGCACTGTAGAGGGTGCAGTGTTATTTGGATATTAATAGCTTTGTGTTTTTCTTACTGTGCACCCAGGAGCTGAAAAACAAAATCAGACTGAAGCGCTTACGGTAAACGTTACCTGGACGGACTCTCTGGCAATTGACCTTTTGCAGGTACATTTTGGGATTTCATAAAATCATTTATACTGTGCTGTGAGGTATTTAAACTGTCAAGATTAAGAGTTATTCTGTCCTCAGTTCTTGTGATACTCAAATCCCTAGAGCAGCATGTTTTTGCCAGGGATTTGTAATTTGTTATTAGGGGTATGGTATTTGGTGTACGGTTCTGTAATGTCACAGAGACAGCAGTTACTTTCAAAGTAGCACCCTTTAGACTGTACAGTTTGATTCATGCCTGTGTTTCGTTTTCACAGTGGAACAGCGGAACAAGTCTTAAACCATGAGCTCAGTGGCAGTGTTGACACCAGAGAGCTTTGCGGAGCACCGCAGTGGCCTCAAGGACCAGGAGATTACAGGTAAGTCATTATTTTAACCATTAATACAAGTACCATATATGCAGTACATATTGTTCTTCTCTATTGCATGTTGTCAATATATTATCCTCCCTATGTGTCTCTCTGGGGCAGGTTGCGTCCCGGAGGATGAAGCCTATATCCCAACCTACCTGGAGGCATTCCCTCCTCTCCCAGAGAAGGGCACACCAGGGGAAAAAACTGGGGAGCAGCCATCAGCATGGGGCAGCAAGATCAGGCCCATCAAAGCCTCTGTTATCACTCAGGTAAAAGGATAATCAAAATTGTTTTGTATTTCTGTAAAAATGAAGCTTTACTCCTCTTTAAAATGAAAAACAAAAACTGGATCTAGTTTTCTATTTTTTTCTAATCCATCTTGCTGGTCAAATAAGACTAGCTGTACATGGACGGAACATGAAACCTCTTTTGTCGTCTGTTAAGGTCTTCCATGTCCCTTTGGAGGAGCGTCGATATAAGGACAACAGTCAGTTTGGAGAGGGGGAGGAGGCCAAGGTTTGTTTAGACATCATGCAAAGAACAGGAGCCCACATCGAACTCTCCCTGGCTAAAGACCAAGGCCTGTCCATCATGGTTACTGGAAAACTGGATTCTGTCATGAAAGCTCGGAAAGAAATAGTAGCACGTCTGCAGACACAAGTATGTTTAAAACATCAATTATTACTTCTAATATATTTGTGTTTTATCTTAATACAGTCTTTCACTGTAATTGTTGTTTAGATAAACAATCAAAGTGAATTTAAAAATACTACACACATATTAGCAGTAAGTGCTCACATTTTTTATGTGATTTAGGCCTCAGCAACTGTTGCCATCCCCAAGGAACACCATCGTTTTGTGATTGGTAAAAATGGTGAGAAACTGCAGGAGTTGGAACTGAAGACA
The DNA here is from genome assembly GCA_029959045.1 of Taenioides sp. WSHXM2023. NCBI lineage: Eukaryota > Metazoa > Chordata > Actinopteri > Gobiiformes > Gobiidae > Taenioides > Taenioides sp. WSHXM2023. Next base: position 12,510,964 of record CM057106.1, on the reverse strand, counting down.
GCTACTAAGATTGCAATACCCCGACCTGATGATCCCAGTGCTAACATCCGCATCACTGGCACCAAGGAGGGAATTGAGAAGGCTCGCCATGAAATTCTCCTCATTTCTGCTGAACAGGTTCTTGTCTAAATGTCTTCAACTGTATGTTTTCACAATTTTTTCAGCACATTTTTCTATTTCTTTCTGTTCCCTATTACCAGGACAAACGAGCTGTGGAACGTTTATCCCTTGAAAAAGCCTTCCACCCATTCATCGCTGGAGCCCACAACCGCCTTGTGCATGAGCTGAGCCAGGAGACAGGGGCGCGCATCAGTATCCCCCCACCCAGTCTGCCCAAAGACGAGATCGTCATCACTGGAGAGAAGGAAGCTGTGGCACTGGCACTCAACCGCCTCCGGGCCATTTACGAGGACAAGGTGCTTGAACTGTGACCTGTGGTGGCAGACTTTTACATCCTGTCTGACTTGTTTGTTTAAATTGTTCTGTGCATTTGTTATCCAAAAAGAACCAGTGAAAAAAGTAGACGAGTTTAACTTGGGCCAGATAGAAAGATGGAAAACAACTTGCAAGGTGTGTAAACTACCAACAGCACTGGTAATGGGTGAATCGAATTATATGGAAAGAAAATTGGGAATAACAGGATGAATGCTAATTTTATTTACTGCGTGTATACGAAGTCACATATTTTTTCCCTAATTTCTACCTTTTGTCTCGCCATCTTGCTTTATTACTTTTTACAGGCTTAGCTAATCTGTTCCTTTGTCTTTTCCTCTTTTAAATCTCACCTTATCTCTTCATTATAGTCTGTTTCCTGCCATTTGTTACATATGTTGTTGTACTTGCATCCAGCCCTTAATGAGCTCTTCAATCACCTTGTCGATTACTTCCTGTTCCTCTCTCTCCACGGATGTTGTTTAAATCACTCCATAATCTCATTTTCCGCTCCACAGAAGAGGAAGACCACAACGATCTCGGTGGAAGTGAAGAAGTCTCAGCACAAGTACATCATTGGACCTAAAGGGAACACTCTACAGGAGATACTGGAGGCTACAGGGGTGTCCGTGGAGATGCCCCCACTGGACTCCGTCTCCGAGACCATCATTTTGAGAGGGGAGCCAGATAAGTTAGGCCCAGCTTTGACTCAGGTTTATGCAAAGGTAGGGCTCAACTTTTAATTGTGATCAAATCAAATCTATTACAAAATGTATAAACGATAATAATTTAAATATTTTTTTAAATTATATGGGAGCTTGTTCATCCTCACAAAAGGAACAAAGCCGCTAGTTAATCAGTTGTTGTAGTGGCGACTTTTTACTAATGAATAATGGTAAATTTGATACAGGCTCTACTTTGCAGGTTAAAATTGAGTAACTGTTTTGATTATCAAGTAGCTTCATGAAGATTAAAAAATTAAAAATGCCTTAGCTACTGGTTAATACAGGTTGGGTCATTATATTTAAGATTTTACAGTTTGGCCATTTTTTAGGTTTCAAATTTTTCTTCCTGGTTGGTAATCTTGACATCACACTAGGGAATAACCTATCAACAGTGCTGTAGAATAGGCCAAAATGTACACTGAAATTATTATTTGACAAATAAAAATATCAGAAAATACCTTTTTAATTCGTTAGAATACTGTTTTAAAATATCGGAAAAATCGTGTTTCTTGTGTGTAAATTATGCCGAACTTTTGTATACAATTCTTCCTAGTGTGATATTATCAATAGGGAACTCTCTAAAATAGAACCCTCTACTTCCTGTAATTTTCAATACATTTTTCCACTTTTGCTTGTTGATTGGTGTAACACTATAATTTATATTTACAACAGGAATTTCCCACCAGATTAAGTCAAAATTAGAGCATCATCAGAACCCGACATACGCACTTTTAAGACCTTGTCGTTAATAATGGTTCGTTTTTTAGTAGTTTGTAAAAAAAACAAGTAAAATTTTTGTTATATATTGGCATTATATTGGTTGTTGTGGTTTTGTACCATTTTTGTGCAGGCTAAGAGTGTTATGGTAGTGGAGGTGACTGCTCCTGCCTGGCTGCATCGCTTTATCATTGGGAAAAAAGGGCAGAACATTGGCCGGATCACACAGCAGCTACCACGGGTAAGAAGATAACAGACTTTGCTAAAGTAGTCTAGAAAAGTGCTATACAAATTAAGTTTATTAACAGACATTAATAAACATAAAGCTATTATCCAAAGCAAATGTAAAGTGCTTTGAAGCAAAACGGTGAAATAATATATGCAAGATATTATGAAGGAGTTTAGAGGATTTGCAAGAATGAGGAGAGGTGATTGTAAACACGGGATCAGTTTTCCTTTCAGATCTGTTAGAATAATTTTGTCACTGATTCGTGTGTAGGTGCACATTGAGTTTACAGACGGAGAAGAACGCATCAGTCTGGAGGGACCCACAGAGGAGGTGGAGCAGGCACAGGCTCAAATACAGGAAATCATCAAGGACCTGGTCAGTATACACAGTCTTGTTTACCGTGAATAATACCAAATAACTTCTCATGTAATGCCTTTTTGTTTGTTTTTTTCTGTGTTTTAGTTGGTGAGAATGGACTACACTGAAGTCTTCATTGATCAGCGTTTTCACAGACATCTTATTGGGAAGAATGGAGCAAACAGTGAGTAGAACATTCTTTGTGGTTATGATTTTATGAAGCCGCATATTACACTATTTTCTTATCTATGTTGTAATGTTGTTTCCTCATCACAAACATACCTAGAGTTGTGTTTTGTTTTATTCACACATGTTTAGCACAATAATCCTGCATATTTAGGCTGCGTTCTTCTCTCAAACAGATATAATTATATTAAACAGTTATTTTACGAAGTTTTATTAATGTGATTATTTAAATTCTGTTTCAGTTAATCGGATCAAAGAGCAGTACAAAGTATCGGTCAGAATCCCCCAGGACTCGGAGCGAAGTGGTCTGGTCCGGATTGAAGGAGATCCCAAAGGAGTCCAGCTGGCACGAAGAGAACTCATCGAGATGGTTCAGAGAATGGTGAGAGGGTTGAACAGATGGAGCACATACCCATCACAAACATTTTGCCATAAGAAATCTGTTTTATTCCATTTTAAGGAAAACGAAAGAACCAAAGACCTGATCGTGGAACAGAAATACCATCGGACAATTATTGGGCAGAAAGGGGAGAAGATCAAGGAGGTTCGAGACAAGTTCCCCGAGGTACAATTATTGAAACGTGTTACATTTCTGTTCAGACATGCATAACATAAAATGAATACCATTTATCCATATATTTTAGGTCATTATTAATTTTCCTGACCCATCACAGAAGAGTGACATTGTCCAGTTGAGAGGACCAAAGAACGAGGTGGAGAAATGTGCCAAGTTTCTCCAGAAAATCATTGCAGACTTGGTAGGACCCACACGCCCCTGTTGATCATGAATCGTACCATAACTGTCAGCTTCACATCTCTGGTCTCTTTGTAGATCGAAAACAGCTTCTCGCTCTCTGTTCCTATCTTCAAGCAGTTTCATAAAAATATCATTGGTAAAGGCGGCGCTAACATTAAAAAGGTATACTAACCTGTACTGGCATCTAGCCACTCTTTTATTTGTAAAGTCCACTGAGTTTGCCTTTGAGGTACCGTTTGAAACGTCAAATACTGAAAATCCTTTCAGATATGCAAATTGTTGTTGGCAGATTCGTGAAGAGACCAACACTAAGATTGACCTTCCAACAGAAAATAGTAACTCTGAGATGATAGTTATCACAGGGAAGAAAAGCAACTGTGAGGCTGCCAGATGTCGAATCTTGGCAATACAGAGAGAGCTGGTGAGAGGAATTATATTTGTACACAACATGAGGTTTTACTGCTGTTTAAAACCGCTTTTTAACTTGTGCTTATCCTCCTCAGGCCAACATAAAGGAGACAGAGGTCGCTATTCCAGCCAGGTTGCACAACTCTCTGATCGGCTCCAAAGGCTGCCTGGTCCGCTCCATCATGGAGGACTGTGGTGGCGTTCATATCCACTTTCCCTCTGAAGGCTCTGGCTCAGATAAGGTCACCATCCGGGGTCCAGCGGGTGAGGTGGAAAAGGCCAAGAAACAGCTCCTGCAGCTGGCTGAGGAGAAGGTAAATACAGAATATGTAAAAGAAAAACAGGCTCACATACCTCTATCACAAGTAAACATTTATGTTACAATTTATCCACTTGTTTTCCTCTCTGGTCATCTTTAGCAAGTGAACAACTTCACAGCAGAGCTTCAGGCAAAGCCAGAATACCACAAGTTCCTGATCGGCCGAGGAGGCGTAAATATTCGCAAAGTACGAGACAAAACAGGTGCACGCATCATCTTTCCATCAGCGGATGATGTAGAACAAGAACTGATCACCATTGTAGGCAAAGAGGAAGCAGTTCGTCAAGCACAGAAAGAGCTGGAGTGTTTACTCAAAAACCTGGTAAATATTGTGTCTGGCCGTGTCTTGTTTGGATTAAAATATGCAAGAGCATCAACAGCTCCTCTGGTGTTTGTGTAGGACGATGTTGTTGAAGACACTATGAACGTGGACATCCGACACCACAGACACTTTGTGTGTCGGAGAGGACAGGTGCTGAGGGAGCTGGCCGAGGAGTACGGGGGTGTAGCTGTGAGCTTTCCTCGTACTGGATCCAACAGTCAGAAAGTTACCCTCAAAGGGGCAAAAGACTGCGTGGAGGCCGCAAAGAAACGAATACAGGAGATTATTGAGGATCTGGTAAGTATACAAAAGTTGTCACTTCTAATCGTATACAGTATGTTTCTAATAAACAGCTTGTTTGGTGAACAGGAGTCCCAGGTGAGTGTGGAGGTTGCGATCCCTCAGCGTTACCACAGAGCTGTGATGGGCCCAAAGGGCTGCCGCATTCAGCACATCACCAGGGAGCACGAGGTCCAAATAAAGTTCCCAGAGAGAGAAGAGAGCATTGCAGGTCAGACTGAACACCCTCGCTCCTATAGGCAGTGTTCATGTTTACAATTTTTTATTGTAATTGTTTTTTTATTGCAGGCCAGGATGCTTTACTTCAAGAAAATGGTGATGTCAGTCCTGAGGCTGAGTTCATCCCTCGAAAGTGTGACATCATCACCATCTCGGGGCGGGCAGAGAAGTGCGAAGTCGCTAAAGCAGCTTTGTTGGTAGGGCCCTCAGTACACTGGTGAGTGGCTACATCTCAATGACAAAGCATAATTCTTCTCTTTACTGTATTCTTTCAGGCACTAGTGCCCATTACAGAGGATGTAAAAGTGTCCTATGAGTTGCACCGTTACATTATTGGACAAAAGGGAAGTGGGATCAGAAAAATGATGGAGGAATATGAGGTTAGTTTGTTGAACTGAACCTTTATAACCTGAAGATTATACAGATAAAAATAGGTTCACAATGCAGGCATTTTATTTTTGTGCAGGTGAACATCTGGGTACCACAGCCCGAGAGGCAGCTCGATGTGATCAAGGTGACAGGTCTGGCTGCCAATGTGGAGCGAGCGAAACTGGGTCTGCTTGAAAGGGTCAAAGAACTTCAAGCTGAACAAGAGGACAGGGTATGGATTATTTTATTAAATATTATTTTATATTCATTTTTGTGGCTTTTTAACACACTTGATTTAACCTCTTTCCAGGCTCTGCGCAGTTTTAAGGTCACAATGTCTGTTGATCCTAAGTTTCATCCTAAGATCATTGGTCGCAAAGGAGCAGTTATTTCTCAGATCAGAAAAGACCACGATGTCAGTATCCAGTTTCCAGACAAAGGCGATGAGCAGCAGGTTTGAAAATAATACATTATACAGTGTGGCCCATTAATACTATGGTGCCCCGCCTCTAGGCTAAAATTCTAACTATATTGGCATATTGTTATAATTATACTTTGTTGCTCATTGTATCATCAAAAAAGTATAAAAGAGACAACACTGGTAAAATTACTGCTTAAAGATTTAAATTTATGCAAAAAGTGACATTTTTACTCCATAAATGAGATGAGGTGCATTGTGTAACTTTTCTGTTTAAGGATCCGTCATATGCTTGTCTCCATGGAGATGTTGCTGCTTTGTCTGGAATATCCCAGTATGGCATTAAATGTATCCATGTTGCATTTACCCAATAACATGTTTTTTATTGACTTAAAAACTTGCATTCTTACCGTGAGTGGGCTCGCCTCTCCACAGATCTGACATGTAACTTGACCCTATGGCATCACCTGCTGTCTGCGTAGAGATAAATAAGTGTAATGCCATACTGTGGAACATTCCAGGTAACATCTCCATGGAGGGAAGCTGGTAATGGACCCTCTACAAGAAAAGTTACACAATGCACCTTTAAATTCAAATAAAAAAATTGTGCCACCGTAGTCTCAACAAATGGGAAACACAGATTATAGCAATACATTTTATTAGCAGATAGAGTCTTTAATCCAAAACACTGAAACACTTTTATTGTTTATGTAAAATCCCTCAGTCGTCCAGGTAGAATCCATGGCAAAAAAAGGAGAAAATTTAATTTGTCAACTGGACATAGTTTATTTGGTTGAATACGTTTCGCAGCTCATCCAAGCTGCTTCCTCAGTTCTGGTCAGATGCTGGCGGACACTGCTTTATATCTGCCTGAAGGGAGGAGCTTAATTACAATGAAAATTACTCTGAGACAACACATATTTAAATACAGTTTCAGTTGGTCAGGTGATACAATATGGAGTTGTTAACAGTTTCTGTTAGTCATGTGAGTCTATTCAATATGGAGTGGGAGTGGGGGAGTAGTTAGCATATCCATTCAGGGCCATGATGGGTGTTTTCACACCTCTGGACCTGACCTGGCTAGTCCCATTGTTTTCCCAGTTTGTTTTGATTTAGGTTTGAGGATAGAGTTATAGATGGGAGACAAATGATGTCTGAGACCCCCATTTCTGTTCAAGGAAGGATTCTCTTTCTTGACAAAAATAGCTTCTTTAACTCCCCTCTCAAACCAGTTCTTTTCTCTGGCCAAGATCTGGACCTCGCTGTCCTCAAAGGAGTGGCCTGTGGCTTTTAGGTGGAGATGTACGGCAGATTGCGGCCCACCCTGGTTTTCCCGTCTGTGTTGATACATCCTTTTGTGAAGTGGCTGTTTAGTTTCTCCAATGTAGCGCTCACTGCAGTCTTCACTACACCGAATGGAGTAGACCACATTGCTTTGTTTGTGGCTCGGAGTTTTGTCCTTAGGATGGACCAGTTTTTGTCTTAAAGTGTTTGTGGGTTTGAAATAGACTGGGATTTCATGTTGTCTGAAGATCCTCTGTAGTTTTTCGGAAACGCCAGCCAGGTAAGGAATAGTTACACCCCTTCTCCTGGGCTCTGGTTCTCTGTTGTCCTGTTTCTTTGTTCTCTTCGTTTTATTGAAAGCCCATTTAGGATATCCACAAACGGAGAGGGCTTTCTCCACGTGTTGTTCTTCTTTCTCCTTTCCCTCTGCCCTGGCCTCATATCCAGGCACTCCACCCACACACTGGTATCGTTATGTTGATGATAATTTCTCAAAAATCAAAATTCAAGATTTGGAACCTTTTACTGCACACATCAATTCTGTAGATCCGAACATCAAATTCACACGTGAAGATGCCAAGGACAACACATTGGCCTTCTTAGATTGTGCAGTAACGATAAGAGAAGACCGGCGACTCCAGGTAGAGGTCTTCAGGAAGCCCACACACACCGACCAATATCTGCTTTTTGATTCACACCACCCACTTCAGCACAAACTGGGAGTCATTCGGACATTACATCACAGGGCCCAAGTGGTTCCTACAAGCGCAGAGGGAAAGGAGAAAGAAGAACAACACGTGGAGAAAGCCCTCTCCGTTTGTGGATATCCTAAATGGGCTTTCAATAAAACGAAGAGAACAAAGAAACAGGACAACAGAGAACCAGAGCCCAGGAGAAGGGGTGTAACTATTCCTTACCTGGCTGGCGTTTCCGAAAAACTACAGAGGATCTTCAGACAACATGAAATCCCAGTCTATTTCAAACCCACAAACACTTTAAGACAAAAACTGGTCCATCCTAAGGACAAAACTCCGAGCCACAAACAAAGCAATGTGGTCTACTCCATTCGGTGTAGTGAAGACTGCAGTGAGCGCTACATTGGAGAAACTAAACAGCCACTTCACAAAAGGATGTATCAACACAGACGGGAAAACCAGGGTGGGCCGCAATCTGCCGTACATCTCCACCTAAAAGCCACAGGCCACTCCTTTGAGGACAGCGAGGTCCAGATCTTGGCCAGAGAAAAGAACTGGTTTGAGAGGGGAGTTAAAGAAGCTATTTTTGTCAAGAAAGAGAATCCTTCCTTGAACAGAAATGGGGGTCTCAGACATCATTTGTCTCCCATCTATAACTCTATCCTCAAACCTAAATCAAAACAAACTGGGAAAACAATGGGACTAGCCAGGTCAGGTCCAGAGGTGTGAAAACACCCATCATGGCCCTGAATGGATATGCTAACTACTCCCCCACTCCCACTCCATATTGAATAGACTCACATGACTAACAGAAACTGTTAACAACTCCATATTGTATCACCTGACCAACTGAAACTGTATTTAAATATGTGTTGTCTCAGAGTAATTTTCATTGTAATTAAGCTCCTCCCTTCAGGCAGATATAAAGCAGTGTCCGCCAGCATCTGACCAGAACTGAGGAAGCAGCTTGGATGAGCTGCGAAACGTATTCAACCAAATAAACTATGTCCAGTTGACAAATTAAATTTTCTCCTTTTTTTTTTGCCACTTTTATTGTTTGTACAGGACCTTATTGTGATATCAGGCTACGAGCGTAATGTGGAGGAGGCACGTCAGGCCATCCAGCAGCTGGTCTCGGAGCTGCAGGAGATGGTGAGTCAGGATGTGCACCTTGACCCTCGGACCCATGCGCGTATCATCGGCGCTCGCGGGAAAGCCATCCGCAAACTCATGGAGGAGTTTAAGGTCTGCAAGCCAGTTGAGTTGTGATAATAGTTTTTGTATCTCAGCTGCTCCAATCTGTGCTTTTGTATTTTGAGCCAGGTGGATATTAGGTTTCCTCAGCCAGGATCTGATGAGCCGGATAAAGTGACAGTGACTGGGCTTCCAGAGACTGTGGACAGTGCCATCGACCACCTGCTTAATCTAGAGGAGGAATATGTGAGTGCCAAATTAGTTTTGTTTGCATATTAACAACATCTGGTGAGAAATAAATAATTACATTTCTTTTCATAGATCCCAAAATCATAACAGTGGTTTATTTGTTTATTTATAAGCCTAACAAATTTTGAAGTGCAATATACTGATCAAGTATAATATATAATATAGACGATAAACAATAATATTGAAACTAATTTATGCTACTGACACAGCTGGTGGATTTCAGATGACATCGCAGCATTCTATAGGCCAGTAATATCTAATACAGAAAAATCGAGCAGAGTAACTGACATTCACAGGAAACAAGCAAATGGATAACTGTCCATAAGCACCCCCTGTACTTAGACCCTCCTTCTTAGTGGGGGAAAAAAGATGATAATTAAAGCCGCAAGCGCTGCAATTAAAGCCCGGTGTGCACGCTCCTTCCACGCGACCGCTCTGGCATGCTATTGTCCCTTCCCGAGAGCCGCACAGGCCAACACATCTTCCACCACAAAAATGACATCGTGCACCTTTAAATGTTATTTTGTAGGAGTCCTTGCTCCCCTGCTGGCCAACCGTGAAAATTGCCCCATGTTTGTAATGTATGTTTTTGCTTCTAGTTGATCATAAATTGTATTTCCCAAATTTGGTACAAATCCGATAATGTTGACGTTTCATGTCTATGGTAGGGGGCGTGTACATTTTTCATTTGCTTTATAGTGTATTATATTCAGGCCGAGATCACGCATTAATTATTCAAATTTCAGCACGATTGGACAAAGCACTTTTTGTCAAAAAATTTGATTGAAATTTGCGGCTTCGCCACATGTAAACCGTGATGGTTATCAAAATAAATTGGATAACTTTTGCCCCATTTCTCTAGATGATGTACGGTGATTTTCAGCCCTGTCGGTGAAGCACCTTCAGAGGAGTTTGTTAAAATGCAACGTCAGCGAAAATGCTGACTCAGCATTTTGAAAATTTTAATCCAAGATGGCCGCCTTCTGTTTTTTTCAGGGGGCGTGGCCATCATAATATTTTTGTTTGTCTTCACATGACGAATGTGTGTACCGATTTTAGTGGCTCTGTGACAAACTTTACGCCGGGACGGCTCCCATAGGTGCAGTGTATTATGACTTTTGTAGGTGGCACTGTTACACCAATTTTTTTTTTTTTTTTTTTTTTTTAATGTCCAGTTATGCAACACATATTTTATCAAATTTTTCGCCACGTCTAGTTTTTGAATATGTTTAGGGGGTGAAATTAGAGCTCAAAGAGCTGAAGAAGAATATAATAATAATTTTTAAAAAATCATATTTTTAGCAAAAACAGTATATCCGTGAACATCATATTATATACATTTTTTGAAAGCTCTCAAGATTCCGCATGCTGCCGTGGGGTCAGTGGCGAATGACCATCACGTCGGGGTCGCCCATTGACACCCATTGATTTTTAGAAGTTATAAATATGGCCCATGCCTTCGTCATGGGGGCTTGGATACAGCTTGATATCAGGAGTGTATTTGCAGGACAGGAGCACTTTGCGCTACAAATATGCATTTCCCATGCCTTCAGCATGGGTTGCTAGGATACTGCTGTTCATGCAGGGGGTGACCGAGGGACGAAGTTGAGGGCTTCGCCCATGAACTCATCATTACAAAAGCAATAGGCCTAATTATAATTGAGAATAATAATAAAGAACAATAATCTAATTGTGCAACCGCCTTTGACGTAAAACTTGCCACATGTTGCCAAGTTGAGGATATAAAAATGATGATATCTGAACCTGATACCTGAAAAATTGTAAAAATCTTCTTTTTCTCTACAGATGCTGAGTGTGACTGAAACTGAGACATTGGCAGCGTACATGAAGCCCCCATCTCGATATGGAGGGGGGCCAGGAGGAGCGGGGGGACCAGACGACGGTGGTCCTGCTAAAGGATTTGTGGTCCGGGACGCCCCATGGAACGCAGCAGGAAATAAGGTACTACATCACAAACATTATATTTCACTTTCTGTTATATGGACATGTCATTCTCTTTTGTTTCTTTTATTATTCTCTGGCTGTTGTTGCAGGCTCCTGACATGAGTAGTGCAGAGGATTTCCCCACATTTGGGACTGGCATTGCCCCAAAGCAAACCTCAGCTTGGGGCCCAAAAAAGTTCTGAGGCCATTGTTAAAGAAAAAATCTGTATTGTAGATGTCTTGGAAAACTTGATTGCTGCTCGCCTTCTTTCCTTCTTCCTTGTTAGAAACATCCTTTTGTCTGTTGTTTTTATGTCAACCCTCGTCAACCCTCGTCAACCTCCAAAAACCAGCCACAAAGAATCTTCTGAAGAAACTATTCCTTCATATATTTTTTCATTCTACTTTGTATGTGTACTTTGGTTTCCCGGGGCAACAAGGACAAGATTGGGAGCTCTTACTTTTGTTATGTTTTGCTGTTACGCTCATTCAGTTGCACTGCATTAGTCGAACTTTGAACTTTTTAAAAAACTGTCTCTGCTGACCATCAGTAATGTGAAGGAGCGTCCATGGAGATTAGCTCATTTTAAATATTTATTAGAATTTTAAATTAGAACATTATTGAATGGTCAGTCTATGTGTTCATTCCCTTCTTCACAAAACAATTTGTTTTGTGAGCTGTGCTGAGTTCAGATATTTCCACCTTCAATTTTTTTTTTTTTTTTTTTTGGATGGATTCTATAAATTATTTTTTGTATTTTTTAATTTTGAAATTGAAGATTTGGGAGTCTTGAATCTGTTTGTACTGAAGCTTGTTCTGTTTCTGAACTATTTATTTATTCCAAAAGGAGATATTTTATTTGAACTACTGTGACCATACATTTTGATAAAAGCACTCTGTAGCTTGCCACTTAACCTTCAGTTGAGCGTGAATGCAGTACATCAGGGTCTGAGGAACATATTGTAATGTGGAAGTGTACAAAGGACTTTTCGCTATTTTTTTAAACTTGTGTGAGGTTTTGTTGGTTCCTGGCAAACCTGGAAGACTGAACATGTGTGTGTGTGTGTGTTGTCAAAATGTATATTTGAATGAAGCTAAACCAAACTTTTACATTTTGTCTGTGTCTCTCTACAATTGTTTAAAGGGTCCATATTTCACTGATGTAACGAGGAAACATTATAACATACAAACATACCAGGAGTTGTGTTTTCTCTCAAACAGAAAACACTCTTCTACCTTGTGATGTCATGTGGTAGTACAGGAAGTGCTCCACTGTGTTTTTAAATTCCATACACCTTCACAAGAATCATTTGGATGACATCATTCTTAAAACTGTCAAACTACTGAACAGCTACTTTTCACTGTTAGTTAACATGAAAACTACCACTACATGACATCAAGGCGGAAGAGAGCATTTTGAGCTTTGGAGATTAAGACAGACTAATAAAGGATTTCTCAAACATATGCGAATGAAACAAAACACATCTCCGGGTATGTTTTTGTGGAGGTATCAACATTATAACATGGCTTAAAGCTCACAAGAGTCAGTTTTGTGTAATATAGGACCTTTAAAATGGTCTTCACTCATTATCCTTGTAGACATGTTGCTGGATGAAACCATTAAAGCTGAATTTCCTGTAATATTTTTGCTGCAGTTTAGTAACATTGATCAGCTTAAAATTGGACCAATAAAACAAACTAAGTCTTAACATAATTTGCAAAAAAAATTGACTCCCTAAGCAATTATGCACTTCTGAAAATGACAATGAGTACGATGGTAAAGTTAAGAGACTATGCAACCCAAATGATTATGCAGTAGATCAATTAATTTGTCTCTCAGCTTTTGTTTGTTTTTCATAGTTAGATTTGGAGCTGCTACATTTGTATGTTGTTTTTTTTTAAGTCAGGACAGAAATAGCGGTATAAAACAAACACTTTTGGCCTTATTAGTCAACAGCATTTTGGAAAGGTGTGAATGAGTCAAGTATGAAACGCTGCAATAACGTGTCAGTGACCAGTTTTTCCTAAATAAAAATTGAAAATAAAGAAACCAAAACCTTCAGTTTTTGTTTGTCATATTAGCATAAATTTCCTTTTTTGCATACTGTTTTTTAATGTTATTTATAAATCAGGAAGATATGATTTGATATGTAACAGCCTGTACAACACAACATACAGAAACAAAATACTACAAATAAAATTATACAAAGCAGCACTGGGCTGAAATAACCCAAAATATATTCACATTTTCTGATTGGAAGTTTTTCTTTGTCAAACCCCATAGATTCATCACTTGGATCACAGTTACTTGAGATACTGTGCTTCTTATGTACGGTAGTATAATTATTTATAAATTGGCAACAGGATTGGAAAAAAATAAGAAAAAACACACTTCGTTTCAAAACCTTTTTGCCGTTACAATCAGTCAATGTGTGGATGTAAAAAATAAAAAAGCAGACGAACTTTTGACAAATGTAAACCAATTAGAAATGCACAGAAAACAGCAGCCCTAATTAAATAACATTCACTTGTAAACAGCATGTTGTGTTGATGGCTTGACGGTTGATTTTTAAAAACATGGTTGTGTGTAAACATAAGTTTATGGGCAAGCAATTTGGAAAACCACCTTTATGTTACGTTGTCTAGTCAAGTCTACTTTTAAATACATTTAAACTGATCTTTGTAACATAAGGCTGAAACTTAATACACCAAAGTTAACTTTCCCAAAAAGGTGCATTGTCTTTTTCCAGTTGTACCTGTTTTTTCCTCAAGAGACAAGCTAGAAGGATGTGACAAAGCCCGAGGTCTGTAGCGTATACTTCAGTAAACATTTCTTTTCTGTCAAACTCTCTAAAACACTACTGGGTCCATTTCTAACATTTCAGACGTGTTGATGTGCAGACTGGCAGGGATAGCTTTGAGATGGAGATTTTAGCTGAACTTAAAACAATAACACTGGAGGTGAAAACTTGTAAGTGAGTGACAAAATCTGTGACCAGTGAAAGTAAAAAAAAAAAATCTGCAGCCGATTAACAAACATGTTGTGTCGATGAGTTCACTTTTAAAAAATTGCCCACAAATGTCCAAAACATAAAGTGCAGGCAGTGTCTTCAAACCGCCACAGCCCCGGCCTAAAAGTGTCCGAGAACAAACAACCAAAAGTAGGAAAAACTAATGCTTGTTAAGGCCCTCGTTAAGGGGGCCGCTGGATGAGTCTCTTGCTCAAGGCAGGGCTTGGATTTGGTTGTTAGTTTCTTAAACCCAGACTGTCCCTCATGTAGTTTGTGTTCATTCAACTCGTATGAGAAGTCCATAGAGCATCGTCCCTCCCTGCTCTTTAGTGATCCACTCGATCTCTGTGTTACTGAAGCGGGGGTCCAGGGGCTCGCTCTGGCTGGCCGTCTGAGGCCCCACTTTGTAGGACCCAGGACGCACACAAACCTGGAAGCCCACCTGTGCCTGGTGGCAGCGGTGAGAGCGGGGGTCTTGAAATCTGCAACAGAGAATAATTATCTAAAATCATAACGTCATATGTCATCAGAAGTTATGTTACCGAGCTAACTTACTGCACTTTAGGAGCAAAGATCTCTAAGCCAGAGTAACGCATTGTGGGGGAGAGGCGCACCCTGGGGACCTCTCTGCCGGGGGCACTGTTCTCATCTGGTTCACTGTAGTCATTTGGGCCCTCTGTTTTAACAGGGGACACTGAAAACACAGATGATGCACCTACAACAGCAAAAGTGTTTATTCTCCCACTGGATAAATCCATCTAATCTTCAGTGTTTAAACGAGGCATTCAGCGACTTACCAGACAGCAGCTGGTTATGGTCCAGTGTTCTCCGTAAAGCACCGACACTAGTGCCATGGTAAGCAATGTGCCACTTTTTTAACGCATTTGAAGCCTCACAGTTTGTTTTTATCCTGGATTCATAAACATGTGGAAAAGTGATGTAACTGAACCCATGGAAAAATATGCTTTATGTATGTATCTTTAAAGGTCCTATATTACACAAAACTGACTCTTGTGAGCTGTAAGTCAAGTTATAATGTTAATACCTCCTCAAAAACATACCCAGAGTTGTGTTTTGTTTCACTCATACATGTTTAAGTAATCCTTTACAGTATTATTAGGTTGTCTACATCTCCAAAGCTCAAAATGCTCTATTCCACCTTGTGAAGTCATGTAGTAGTGGTTTTCAAATTAAAAGCTACCTTTTACCTTTAGTTCAGTAGAGATTGGCAATTCCAGATCTGAAATAATCCAAATGATTCTTATGAAGGTGTATGGAGTTTAAAAACACAGTGGACCTATATACTATATACTACCACATAACATTGCAAGGCGGAACAGAGTATTTTCTGTTTGAGAGAAGAACTCAGCCTAAACATGCAGGATTTGTGTGTTAAACATGTGTGAATTAAACAAAACACAACACCAGGTATGTTTTTGATGAGGAAACAACATAAATAGCATAAAAAGGCCCTTTAAAGTATATTGGAGCTGTTTTACCTGAGGGCGAAGCGGCACCACCCAAAGGGCAGAGCGTAGTCTCTTGGAGGCTCTCCTCTCTTGTAATACGCTTCATCCCCCCGAAGTTTATGACACGACTCACAGTAGCACAGATTGTACTTGGCATCTTCACTGAAGTAGCCATCTGGAAAACAACAAACGAGTTAATATAGTTAATGGTCAAAAATCTAAACTAACTCCACAGCAATAAATAATAAAGTTGAAAGTTGACAGTAGATCACCTGGGAGAGTGAGGAGGTCTTTGAATCGGGAGCACAGAGCTTGGTATTCACACGTTTTATTGGGGTTGACTTCTGGAGGTGGCGTCCAGCACACACTCTCTTTGATTCCTTTATTCAAGAAGTTACAGAACGAGTGTAAGTGTAAAAAAAAAACACACACAAAACCAAAAATAATGACAAAAAACCCTTTACCATCAACCATGTCAGCTTTCTCCATATCGCCCTGACAACGGGTCTCAACGCCCTCTCCACCAACAGCTGGCACATTGTTTGTTACTATGGTAACCTAAGAAGATAAATTTCCATAAGAATCATGGATCTGTAATAAGACAATCCCCCTCCCTCCACAAGTGAGATCGACTAGTGGCCACTCCAGGTACTGCAGCTCCCGGGAGCTCCGGCCCAGAAAGAATTCTCCCATAGAGTACAGTGTAACAGAGGGTCAGTGTTAGTGTACCTGACCACAGAGCACACTGCTTTTTATGTGAAATCAAAATATCCGTGTTCAGCTGAAAGGCCATCCACAGCTTGCACAAAGGTCGGATTTTGTAGGGATTTTTCTGTATTTTTACAATATAAACTTTTTAGAATTTTTGAATTGTCAAAGCACCTAAAAGCACCTCGCCACGCTCTGAGCCCGCTCTAGCTCCACTCTTGCATGTAGCGCTGTGTTTGGTCAGAACTGCACATTTCTGATGCATGCTGGGCAGCACTAGGCCAGTATTCAGGAAGTAATGAGCATTTTTTTGGCAATGAGCACAGGCCAGATCTTATTAAACTTCCATGATTAGAATTGGTAGCTCCTTGAATGTTGTGTTTAAAAGTGGGTGCCCAACCTGTTCACACTGGCCGTAGAGGTCAATGATGGGGTAACAGGGTGAAGGGATGTCCTGAGCTGCCACTCCCTGGTCCATTCCATTGACATAAAGATGTAGACAGTTGTTAGCATCCACTAGCAGGCCCAGTACTGTTCCCTCTGGGCAAGTGTCAAGATTTGGGCCGTAGTTTTCACATATCTATATATAAACAAAAAAGAAACGCATAAAGAGAGATTTCTGTCAGGTTTATATATAAAAATTGAATCTAAAATTTACAGCAAAACAATATGGCATTGATGGGCACCTTCAATGAGTTGTGGAAGACAGAGTCCCTTTGCAGTAGCCACGTGGATCGTTTTAAACAGCAGGCGGTGGAGGGGAAGTTCAGACGATCAGGGGCGTGGCCTATCACTCCTAATGACAGAGATGATGTCCATGATGGGTTCAGGCGGTCAATCTGAAACTAGAAAAGTACAAGGTAAATGATTAAGAGGTGCTGAAAGTATGAGACATTACATAAATGGAATTCATTTTTTCATTCATATTTTGCACTTTGTTTTTAAACTTCATGCACCTTAGATAATTTCAGCCCTGGAATTGCCAGTCTCTAATGAAATAAAAGTAAAAGGTAGCAGTTAACATAAAAACTACCACTACATGACATCAAGTTAGAACAGAGCATTTTGAATTTTGGAGATGTAGAAAGACTAATAATAAAAAGATTACTCAAAGATGTGTGAATGAAACAAAACACAACTTCACGTATGTTTTTGAGAAGGTAGCAGCTTTATAACATGGCTTAAACCGCACAAGAGTCTATTTTGCATAATATAGCACCTTTAAAAATGAGATTTACACACCTTACAAGATTCATTAAGATTCATTTAATAACAAACATTTTTCTTAAACTCTTTTTAAATGATATTTCTGATATGCTGTCATTAGTCAGATGTGAAAAATGAGAAAATTTGGTTAAAAAAAAAAAAATAATTAAAATTGAAAAAAAAAAGAAAAAATTTGGAAAAAAATTTTAAACAATTTTATATTTGAAGGCTACCTGGAAAAGCTGCTGTCGGGGCAGAGACTGTGCAGTGACGAGTAGGCCTTGGTTGTAGCTGGACACTCGTGAGGCGGACAGACTCTGGTTGGTCAGCTGGATGTTTTTGCCATGATTCTCTAAAAATGTCATGACAGTGGGCACCAATGGGCACGGCTCGTTTTCCACCTGCAAAACACAAACCATGACCAAAAACTGCAGAAGAAATGACACTAAAAAAAGACTAGTTAATTAAAAGAAATCATTGGTCAACTAAACACAAGATGACAACTGCACATCAGTTCAAGCAAAAACAACTATTTGTGCAGAAAGAAATGTACTAGGAAACAATGTATTTATGTGAAGATAAATTTGACTTGTTTATTCTGGCCTTTTACATATAAATGATACCAAAGCTTCAGATAACTCTCTCATCCACTATCTTCTACTTTCTGCTGTTGTCCCATATAAATCCTTATAGCCTAAATAAAATTATTTATCGACTCATACTAATAAAGCCAACTAAGACAATGTTGACCAAATAACTGACTAAACGACTAAAATCCAAAACACTAAAGTAATATTATAGCTTCTTGGGTTCTTTTTTAAAGACAATACGGCCTGATCAGGCTGAAAGGCGTGGTCAGCCTGCACTTTTCACCTACAGGAAGAAACAACAGCTGATATACGACACGTCACCACCAACACCGGTTACAGTTCTGTAACTTTACCGTATTGTCTTTAAAAAAGGACCCAAGAAGTTAAAGTACATAAGAAGGCAAAATGAACATCTTCGGTTTACTAAAGAAATATTGTTGACGTCACACCTCTCTCACAGGACTGCTGTCTTCTTCTCCTTCGCTGCAGCTGTCCGATGACAAAGATGGTGCTTTAACACTCTCTGCGTCCTCTGTGAGCGATGAACTGACGATGCACACGGCTGTGACCTTCCCATACAAGTCTAAAACCGCATACACATTCTGCAACAGGACAAAGTCAGGGATGAACTTCAGTACGACATTAGGACAGCCTTCACTGAACTGTGTGTGTGTGTGTGTGTGTGTTGTGTGTTACCTTGGCGACCGCTGTGGCAGCTGGGCCCATGTCCTCGCCATCAATAAAAATATGCATTGTGTCATCACTGCACCTCTTCACCCCAACACGGTTTCCGACCTGACATAAAAGCATAAAAAGGTTACTGTGTAGAAGCCATTGGAAAAAGCCAAGAAAAAATATTAATAATAAAAAAAAACATGAAAAAATATTAACACAAATAATAAGAATAATCAAATAACCCAATAATTAGATCTGATAAGAGCTAAGAGAAACCTGATCATCAAAAACATGAAAAACACATGTGCCAGTTACTCTAAAAGTAACGTAATTAACTGTTGTAATTGAAAGACAATGTACAATAAATAAAACAATAATTATTATTTTGTTTTTGTCAGATCAGTTTGCCCTATTTTGCATGTCTTTCCTTGTCAAACCAGTCAAAAAGAAATCAGATTACTCAAATAAGATAATAGGATAATTGCAGAAATTGAAGCATTATCAGATTATTATTTTGATTTCTACATTTTCAGTATTTCTGTAACTTGTATTAAAACTTTCAATTTGCAAGTAAGACGAGGAAAAGAATTGCTTACAGTGAGCCTGTCCAGTGAACAGCCATAGTTTTGCCTCTGTAAAACTCCATTGCGTCTGACTTCATTGCCACTCAGAAGCCAGGTGACTTTGGTCCGAAGCTGAGGGAGGGAGGGGGAGAGGCCCGAGAGGGGACAGGAAGGGAGATCTGGAGGGGCCAGCGTGGTTAGCCCTATGTGCAGAGAACCACTCCACTGCTCATCCACTACATCGATCCTCACCTAAAAACAGAAATAACAGTTGAGCAAGCGATTTAAAGGGCCCATATTATGCTATTTTCTGATTCTATGTTATAATGTTGTTTCCTCATCACAAACATACCCAGAGGTGTATTTTGTTTCATTCACATATGTTTAACACACAAATCCTACAGAGTTCTATCAAACAGAAAGCACTCTTTCACCTTGTGATGTCATGTGGTAATACTAGGGTTTTCACTGGGTTTTTAAACTCCATAAACCTTCCCTAGAATCAGTTGGACAATTTCAGCCTTGGAATTGCCAAAGTCTACTGAAAAAAAGGTAAAAGGTAGCTGCTAACTTGAAAACTACTACTTCTAGGTGGAAAAGAGCATTTTGAACTTTGGGAACGTAGACGGACTGATAATAAAATGGTACTTAAGGGATGTTTGTGAATGAAACAAAACACAACTCAAGGTATGTTTTTGATGAGGTAAAACCATTCTAACATGACTTAAAGCTCACCACAGTCAATTTAGCATAATATAGGACCTTTAAAAGGTGCACTGCATAACATTTCTAGTGGAGGGTCCACCACCTGCTTGTTTCCGTGGAAATGTAATCGCTTTGTCTAGAATGTTCCACAATATAGATTAAACGTACCTATCACAGGGAAACGGCAAGTTACAGCACTACACTACATTATAATTCAGATCTGTGGAGAGTCACCCCTATTCACAGAAGGAATTACTGTATTCTTGAGCAACAGAAACATTCATAATGAAATAATGCTGGGTGTGTTTAACGTCATACCATGGAACATTCCAGGGAAAGCAATAACATCTCCATGGAGACAAGCATGTAGTGGACCATCCGAAAGAAAAGTTGCACAATGCACCTTTAAGTAAAAACTATTTGTACTTTGACAAATCCATCCTACCTCAAACAGTTCATCAGTTTTCAGTTCCTTCGCGCTGAACACAATTCCATGTGAGTAGCCTCCAACTCTGATAGCCTGCCAGCCCTCCCCGAGCAGCACCACATTTTTACCATGTTTACTGTGAAACCGATGGGCAACACCTGCTACTGAAAACAAATCAACAAAAGGTTACATTGTTTTACTCTACGTTTTTAGGGTGCATTCACACTTACACAATCACCACACCAAACTTGGAACTAGACTGTGACTAAACCCAAAACTAATCCTAGACTAGACCAGGACTAAACCAGGATAAGTCTGAACAAACCCTACTAAAGTCAACATATAATCAATATTGGTGACACTGCCATTAAGATAAGCTTTTCTCAAGACATTAAAAACACACCAAAACCTCATGACTATTGCATAGTTACAGTACAAGCTGACCTGGGTAGTGGATAGGGAAGCTGTTTTCTGTGACATTGCTGGTACACAAACTATTGTCCAGAGGGCCTGAGGAGCTGGTAATAGACACTTGAACACACTGGCCATACAAGTCAATCACCGCAAACACCTCTGTAGAAAGAAATGCACAAAATGAACACAGACAATGTATTGAATTTAAAACTAAGGACAACAGATTTCGATTTTTACCTGAAGGAAGACCAGAGCAGGCAACTCCCTGGTCCACCCCATTGATGTAATAGTGAAGGTCCCCAGTGCCGGTGCGCATCATCCCAATACGAGAGCCTGTGGTGAGCGAGTCCAGGTCACACCCATAGTTGTTGCGCATTGTGTTACCATCCTGCATAATGGCAGTCCCACTATAACAGATCAAAGGAAAAGATTAATAAAATATAATAGATTATACATCACAGATCATATAGATCATAAATCACAAGTTAAGTTGAACGTTTCTTTACCTTAGCATCCAAGTGTCATAATCTATATCAGTCATTGTGTTTGGAAACTCCAGTTCCTCTGGCCTGATGGCTGTCACTCCTGGAAACACAAGCAATCAACAGTGTTAAGTTATGTTTTTTCTTTGTACCTGTATGCGACGTTTCATATGAGTAAAGCAGTGTTTAATGTACACTGTCAGTTCACATGATAACTGATGTTCTTTACTTCACTTATTCACTGCTTTGCAAACAAAATGGCAGTAAAAGTCACCACTCTAAGGAGTGTTTGTTGAGTCAACAGTGCGTATCATTTGAAGTTTTAATATTGTGCTTAAATATACAGCACTGAGGTCTCCTAGTAATTTATTTACCAGCTTCTATTGAACCCGACCAGCGGTCCACCATCTTCTGAATAACAATCTCAAACAGCTCTCCATCACGAAGGCACCTGCAAAACATAAAAAACTCAAACTTGTCTTTTTGATTCATGAAATCCATGTATTACTATTTAGTCTGTACATTACCTGTTGGAAATGACAATAGCATCATTGAACTCGCTCCGGCTGTTCTGACGAAGAGCGGTGCGTCCCCCATTGGTGATCACAGCATTATTACCATGAAGCGTGTGAAAACGCAGGTCACTGGTAGTGGTGGCTCCAGCAATGGAGCAGGGGCTTCCCGGAGACAAAGCTGTGGGCCCATCTGAGCTGTCCTCTGGGAGAGGAGGGAGGTCCACTGAGGGAGATAAATAACAATACTTTAAACAAAGAGAGTTTAAGTTCATCTGTTTAAACACATGACAAAACCACTTCCTCACCCATGTCGTCCATAATAGTGGCCTGAGCTGCCTGACCATAGAGGTCCACCACTGCATACACACTGGGGGGTACATTCCAGGCTGCTGGGCCTTGAGGCACTCCGTTTACAAAGAAATGAAGGCTGCCGTCTTCTTTACGCACTACACCGACTGTGTCACCAGCCTAAAATATTAAGTACATGTTAATATAATTAATCATGCCGCTGGTATTAAACACATGACTTACTTTTAGCCTGTCCAGGTTGTGCCCATATTCATCCAAAATTGTCGTCCCGTTGTGCATCACACCATTCCCAGTCATCATCCATGTCCCTAGAAAGGATCAAATTGATTTCAATCAATCTGCTGCATTGTTTTACATCACTGATACAACAATAGAATCTTAACTTAAATCTTCTAGAAAACTCTACCTGAACGCAAGTTGGTCATGGTCGAAGGCAGCTGAAGGTAGGCGGGATTATGGGTTGTGACCCCAATTTCAATAGATCCTGCCCACTTGTCAACCATTTTATCAATACGAACTTGAAACACCTCATTGGAGCGCAGTGGCCGGTTGCTTAGCACCACTCCATGGTTGAAGTCATCAATCGCACTGAAACCACAGCATATTCACATATATGTTAGTAAATGAGTCAAATTGAGAAACATGCTATAATCAAGTAGAACAGCATTGTGTGGACTCACTATGGTCTTAAAGCTGTCCGGCCGTCACTGATGATGGCAGCTTTCTGACCACAGTTTGGGTGAAAAAGCAGTCGGTCTGGTGCCTCTGTGTCTGGGGTGAGGGCCAGGGCAGGTCTGGGTCGGCCGACGTCTGGAGATAAAGCTCTCATGATGGCGTTGTTGCGGCGCAGGCGGTCACTGTGGTTGTGGTTGTGAACAATAGTGACTTTGACTGCCATACCATAAAGGTCCACCACACCATAGACCACACCGGGGGTTTGAGCTGCCGCAACACCTGAAGCAAGACTTCCATGACCAAACTTCATTCGTCACATATAGAAAGAAACATTTAGGAGTCCTCTTACCTTGATCTATGCCATTGATGTAAAAATGCAACGCTCCACTGGCTTTACGCATTAAGCCAATATGATCCCCTTCCTAAAGATATTGATGATGATTAAAGCTATTATTAATAGGCTAGGAAAAGCTGTTTAACCACCAATGTATTATATTAACTGATCTTCAAGGACTGTCAGACAAATATAATAAATATGAGCCCAACCTGAAGTTCATCGAGGCTAAATTCACAGTATTCCCTACGTGTCCCTTTCCCATTTGTAAGTATTCCACAGCCACTCATCATGATTGTTCCTGGAAATAAGAAAATAAATGTTTATAAGCACAAAACTTTGACTAAAATTCAATTCATGTATTTCATCAGTACACAAATTACCAGAGCGCAGATTAGTCATAGTTGCAGGATAGTCAAGATTATTTGGGTTGTGTGTGGTTACACCAATCTCAATGGACCCCGACCATTTGTCCACCAGTTTGTCAATACGTATCTAAACATAGATTAAAATTACACATCACTAATCATGTGGAGAAGAAGTATTAAAGGTCCTATATTATTCAAAATTGACTCTTGTGAGCTTTAAATCATGTTAGGATGTTATCACCTCATCAAAAACATACCCCGAGTTATGTTTTGTTCCACTTACACGTTTTAGTAATGTTCCATTATTAGTCTGTCTACATCTCCAAAGCTCAAAATGCTCTGCTCCACCTTGTGATGTCATGTAGTAATAGTTTTCAAGTTAACAGCTACATTTTACTTTTTGCTCAGAAGAGATTGGCAATTCCAGGGCTGAACTGTCCAAATGATTCTAGTGATTTTAGATAAACATGCAGGATTTGTGTGTTAAACATGTGTGAATGAAACAAAATACAACTCCTGGTATGTTTTTGACAAGGAAATAACATTATAACATAGATCAGGAACTAGCATAATATAAACTCTATAATAATTAAATTGTCTGATTAATTTCACATTTTATAAAAAAAGAACATTCACCTCAAACATCTCGTTATGTCTGAGTGGCCGGTTGGTCATGACGACTCCATTGTTGAACTCATCCAGTGGCCTCCTGCGCTCTGCCGTCTTGTTGTTGTTGCTCAGTTTGATCAGAGTCCCACATTTCTCGTGAAACAGAAGTGCGTCATTCGTGGTCATGCCTCCGGTCACAGCTGCAGGTCCGCTCCCTCCATTTCCTGCGGGACTGTTATTAGCGCTCCCTCCATCCCCTCCTCCTCCCCCTCCTCCTGTAGAGCCACTGTCACTGTTTGCTGTGGTCCCTCCACTGCTGCTCCCTCGCTCATTCCTGGAGGACGACTCACTACCCGTGTGCCCCGCTCTGCCGCCCCCGCCTCCCCCGTCCACTCCACCTCCACCTCCTCCATCCTCCCCTCCACCTTCATCCTCAGAGCGGTAAAACGATACTATGGCGTTGTTGAACACATCAAAAAGCTGGTGCTCTGTTAAAACTGTAATACAAACAAACAGCAAGCATTAAGACTGGCAATACTGTAATACTGTTTTTGTTCAACGGTTAAGTTCTTTTATAAAGTGAGATTTTACCTGTTTCTGGCTCAAGGTTGTTGGGAAACTTGTCTGGTCTGCTGTGACTGCAGCAAAGCTCAGGCACTAAACACACACAACATGGTACAAGGGTTCAGAATCATGAATAAACAACAATAAGATATTACCAACAACTGTATAAACAACCTTTTCTACCTTCGTCTCCATTCATTAATCCATTCATTGCTGCCACATTTATCAGTGCTGTAATCCCAGTGTCTTCACGTGTGCCACACACTACCACCTCCTCTTCCTCCTCTTCATCCTCCTCTTCCTGCTCCACAGTCTCTCTCTCCGCGCAGGCTGGAGGCGGCTCACAGCTCACCACCGTCACTTGGGTGCACTTTCCATACAAGTCCACTACAGCCCAGAGTTTGGGCGGTAGTCCACTGGCTGCTGTGCCACAGTCCTGTCCGTTCACCCAGAGGTGTAGCTCTCCCCGAGAGTTACGCTGAATGCCCACACGGTCCCCTTCTGCCAACTGATCCAGGTCCCGCCCGTACTCTTCTAAAACAGAGCGCCCGTCTCGTAACACGGAGCAGCCAGATACGATCCACGAGCCTCCCTTCAGTCCTGTGGCACTGCTAGGGAAGTCCAGCGCAGCTGGATCCAGAGCAGTCACGCCAATCTCAATAGAACCGCTCCATGAGTTCACCTGGCACACAAACAAATATGTTATATCATCCAAAAAAACAACTTATGACAATTAGAAAGAGTGGCAACTCTAAGAGATCTGTTACAAAGAAAAGT
This sequence comes from Taenioides sp. WSHXM2023, assembly GCA_029959045.1. NCBI lineage: Eukaryota > Metazoa > Chordata > Actinopteri > Gobiiformes > Gobiidae > Taenioides > Taenioides sp. WSHXM2023. Next base: position 12,485,438 of record CM057106.1, on the reverse strand, counting down.
AACTGGTATTCATCTCATCTGTCACATGTGCTACAGTGCTATAAACAGCCCATAACCATACACATTTGACTCGCTTTGTGAAATAGGGTTATTTTTACTTCTGTTCAGACTCTTTGATACTAAAACAGGACTGAGTTAGATGAAAGTAGATGAAATATGGTACATGGTATGGTAGATATTTTGAGAAGCAATTTATATATGGTATGATATGCATCTATTGATTTGCTCCTAAAACCTTTAAATAAACCACTGATCACAAAATTAAAAAAAGAAAATTCTATTTTTGCATCTCAGCCGCTTACAGAAAAATCCTTGTGTCTCGGTGACATTGAACTCCTATCACATAACCAACCATATCAATTTCTTCTCAGATATATAGAATACCATGACACCTCATTGATCGCTGGTGGTATAATATTTAAATTAATCACATTTGAATTTGGAGGTCACTAAACAAGCCTTGTCTATTAAAAAAAAATAATAATAAAATACTCACAATACTATATACTATATGATGTAGTGTCAGTATCTACGTTTCAGTGATCTTGTACTGACTGGGATCAGCTCCTGCCCTATTGAACCTTCAGCACAACCATTAACCCAGACTAATCTCTAATAAATGTATTAATTTACCTGCACTCTCTTGCATTCATTTCCTATGCTGATCTGCTTAGTGGATGTCATTACCATGTGCTTTGATGGAATGTTATTGATTTTTTTTTTCTTTTACAATAAGTGTATGAGGAGGCATTCCACAAGAGATGGGTAAAACACTGCAGACAATTACACACACTGCAGACAATTGGTGTCTTCATTCTCCTTGATTTCTTAAAGATTTCTGTAATTATGCTATAAAATAAATGTTTATGGCACGTGTGGTTGATCCACTCTCTTTAAGTGGTAACCTCACATTCATATGGGAAACAGCAGGCTAAGCAGCAGGACATGCAGAGGCAATAACTGAGTAAAACGGCAATAAGAACGTTTCAAAAGGAAGGGCAAAAGCAGTTCCCTCATCAAATATAAGCAGTATTACATTATAATAGCCAATGTAACTGTGTGTGACAGATATAAAGAGCTGACTGGAGGGCAGCCGTTGGTGTTGCTTTACCCAGAGACAACCCCAATATTACTGATGGACCTAGTACTGAAGATCACCAGCCAGAACACCAATTAAATGAACAACAACCACTTAAGAACAAAATACTATAAGTGCCATAAATTTACATAGTCAGTGTCATCGGACCTCCGCACAGCCTTTAGCTCCAAGAGCGGTCTATTAGCGGCTAACAGCGGCATCAGAGCACCGATACCATCAGCTAGGTTAAATAATCTCGGGTTCTGTGTTTATCAGTGTCCCCTTATCCACAATGACACTACTCTAATTAAGCGTTTCATGGCCAGTATCCAACATATCAGTTGTCAGAGCCAGTATGATCTGCTCCAGGAGTCAATGCCCCCCATGGCGGACACTTGGGCAGACCCCTGCCCGGCCCAGTAGCTCTGCTCTCGAATTCCCGCTGCCCTCATCTCCGCTCGGACTCAGACAGTTGGCGCGGCCTGCTGTCTTATTTACCTTTTTGTCAATGCGGACAGTGAAGACATCCCGGTCCCTCAGTGGCTCCTTGCTTAGCACCAGGCCATGGTTGAACTCTTGGACTGGCTGATTTCTCCGAGCGGTTCGGTTCGAGTTGGACAGGCCGATCAGCTTTCCGCTCCGCGGATGCAGCTCCGCCGCCATCTTCAGTGGACGGCCAATTTCACGACACTCTATGTTTCCGACAGTAGGGTCGTCATACGGCAGATTTGTGCGATGGTTTTTCAACCACACCCAGTTACAGATAGTACCTGGACATTTATTTACTTAATCGTATTTTACATTTGTTGAGAACAGAATAATGGAAATGGAGCAGAAATAAAACTAGAAAAGCACTCAGAGAGCGCAGACCTCCGCCAAGCAGCTCAGTTTTCAAAGTGATCCAGAATCCAGGATTTCTTCTGGATCATCACCAAAATCTAATCATCTGTTGGATTTACCATTAGGAACATTTCCTGAAAATTTCATCAAGATCCGTCCATAACTTTTTGAGTTATCTTGCTAACTAACAAACTAACAAACAAACAAACAAACAAACTCAGGCGAAAACATAACCTCCTTGGCGGAGGTAATAATACCTCAAAAGGGTTTGATAATAAAATAGATTTTTACAAATGTTACATTTGTCCACTAGATGGAGACAAAGTCTGCGTGTATATCCATCACATTTTGGAGACCGTTCAGCTCCAGTCAAATGAAGCTCATGATGCTGGCGGTTACAGGAGCGAATTTGGTTATGAATAGAATTTATTTGGACGGACAAAAAACAAAACAAAAAAACAGGATCATGTACACCAGGCTAATACGAATATTTTAAGACCAAAATGATGAGGCTCAGAGTAGCAGTTACAGGGAAAGGGACAATATTCCAATGCAAGTCAATGGGAGCCAGGGTCAGTAGGAGCCGGAAACGCAAACTTCCTATTTGGAACGCGGCGGCTGTCGTCTTAGCTATGTCCATGTACATATACAGTCTATGGTGGAGACACGTCCCCCTGAGGTAAACCTTTCAACATTAGATCAACAACAACAGTATTCATCAAAGTTAAGATAGGGGTAAATGTAGGTCAAGGTCATGGTTTAAATAGATTAAGGTTTGGTTGGTAATGTACATTGTTATTATGGTTAAATTTAGGATCAGTCTATCTTCTGTCTATCTTAAAGAGACTGGACTTGAAACGAGGGAGTGATATTGAAAACATTTAATTCAATTGTGTACAGTCTATGCTCACAGGCTTTTTGTATTCAAAACAAAACAGAAAAGCAATTATTATGAATTATTAAATTAATTTAAGACTACAATAAAATACATGTCAGGCAGGACAACTATGGGAGTAGATTGACATCTCTTTGACGGCTAAATTCATATCCAAATTCTTCCCTTGGATCTGGATCTTTTCTAGGCACCCAGTCAAGAACTGACTTCCAGTGCTATCTTCACCTTCAAATACAAGTGCATGTCACTAAACAACTCCACCAGTTTATTGAAATTTAAAAATGAAAATCTCACCTAGGAGGCCTCCGATGGAAAGGGAACCTACTGTCCAAATGTCTGAATACCCAGCGTGGCTCTCCTCATTCACTGATATCATGGCCTTGGACACATTTCCATCTAGATGCACCGTTAATACATCAGTCAGAAAGGTGACCATCAGCCTCCTGAAAGACCTCTTTATGGTGATTTTATCAGACCCAAGGGTGAGAATGAGCTCCTACACGACAAAAATATTAGATAAAAACAGTATCATGGTGCAGTAGCTTTATATTGTCCATATAATGACACCATACATGTAATAAAACTCATTTAATTTAGATGCATACATTTGTACTTTTATCAGCTACTAGATGAAAAATTGGCTCTTGATCGGGGTTTTTGATGCTGCAAATGGTCCCCTCCATCTCATTAATATCCCCCCAAAATTCAAGGGTAATCCCTTGTTCTGTTTGTTTGGGGAGAACTAAAAAAACAAGATAGATATAGATTAGACAATATAGGTTACATATATTTTACTAGCTGACTCAGTAGTACATTAGAATTGTAATCACCAAGCCATTATATTAAGTTCATTTTAATTGCTCCATGATATGTTAAAAACTTGTTGCTGTTCACATAATACAAAGCAATAGTATTGAATGTACCCACCGGAAGAGTTAAAAACGGCAAAGCCTTTGCCAGCAAAGTAACTGCCAGGTTTGATATTTTCATGGCAGGGCCACATCTCTTCCTCTTCTGTCTCCCAGGGTGTACTCAGATTGAGCCAGTTGCCCTTCCGCACACAGCCATCCATCTGTGGCTTATACTTGATGAGACAAATATTATTGGTAATTTTAATGTAAGGGTTTTGACAGTTCATTTGAATTTGAATTTATTTTGTTTATTTATCAAGGATAATGCACATAAAAACATTGAGCTATACAAAGAGGTCATATGTTTGTGCAGGTTATAGCAGAAATGCTAATTTCCACCTTCAGTCCCTGCACAGGTTCATGTCATAAATTGCATACATGCCAATAAAATAAATCTAATGTATATTAATACAATCATTCATCCAGTCAGTCAATAAGTCACACTAGTCCCATTCAGTCTCAGTCATCACATCCATCCACACTATTTACATAATTACAGTTTATGTTGCTGCATTGATACAGGGCAAATTAATGTGTACAGGTTTGTTTAGTTAAAAGCCATTGTTTGGCCAGGCGTGCAAACATTTCATAATTTATACATGATATAATATAGTTCATTGTGTTTTAAGGATGATATTACATTAGCAGAGTACCTGAACAAGCAGCTTTTCTGTATTAACCAGGATCCCACCAAGAGCAAGTCGGAGTGCACCAGCAAGGGTCTCTTCTTTTGCTTTGGGTTGTAGGCCAGCTACCAGGGGCTGTGTCCTGTCAATTACCAAAACCACAAACTTTCCTTGGTTGCTCACTTCCAGCTAAGAGTAAAAGAAAAAACAAAATGAAATCATAATGAAGTATAATGTTCAGTCTTGTCTTGGTACCATTGTTCCACAAACATACAGTGTGCCATTTGCCATCATTAAGTTTGGGGCCTCCTGCCACACTGAGCAGCATGTCTTCTTTGCTGATCTGCATCAGTGGGAACCCTTCTTTTAGGGACAAAACAAACCAGTCCTCCCCACCCTTGGTGTCTCCATAGAAAACTATACCTTCTGGGTCAAATGTACGCAGCTGAAATGTTGACTTTATACTGAAAGAAAAGACTTATTACAATTTTAGTCTGTCTCCCCAAACAAAGTCTTGAAACATACCTGGTGACCTCACTGAGGTTTACTGTAATTTGGATCAATGGCCTCCACATGTCTCTGTCTTGGCCAAGATTGAAAACTCCTGCTCCAGAGACTTCTTTCTATAACAGATTTATTTACACTTTTTTTTATCGATTCCATGATATTCTTCACAGCTCAATGGAAAGCTGCTTGTGCATCTTCTGTTTGTGTTTTCAAAACATACCTTACCCCGGCTATTCCCTTGTCCATGTGCTCCTTGTCCCAACATCCCCAGAATAAGCAGCAGACCCCCAGCTATTGTTTTCCCATTCTGTCCCATTCTTGAGCCTTTTCTTCCACACTTTGGTCCCTAGTGTCCACTCAGCCAAGCCCTTTAGGTGTGCTGCTGCTGACTGTGAAGCAGCCCTGAGTGGGATTGACACTGTGTCCTGGAGTACAGAGGGCACACGGGCATGAGCAATTCAAATTATTGATCTCCAGAAGTCATGTTTTTGTGGTAGTGTTATTTTACAGTTGTCCATGTGTATAGGTGAAAAGGCCTATGAATAAATGCAGTGTGGGCAAACTGTAAATGTGGTAGACATTTAAACAGGCAACTAGGAAGATTAATAGTGTAGCCTATATGAGATTCAATCTAACTGTGCTGATTCATTTAGCTGGAGAAAACAGTGGGTCGGGTGAGTGACCTGAGTCCATCCACAGCGCTGTGTTTACCCATGACACAAGAACCTTGAATCACCATTGTGCAGTCTATTTGAGCAGTAGGCTGCAGATACATCGATAGATAGGGGCCTTAAATATTTAAATAAGTGTGTGGCATTCCCCATAAAGTAATACAAACAGACCCTTGAACTGAACATTTAAATATAGCATGGTTGACATCAGACTTGTGTTAGACATTGCTTTTCTGTATTTTTACTTTTTAAATGAAACTTAACTTGTATTGATCTTTTGAGTCACTGACTGAATTGTTGATTGCATTCACAGAGTTTGATGCAAAGCCCACATTAATAATAAAAATCATAATGCATTGGATTTATATAGCACCTTTCAAAGCATGCAAAGTGCTTTGCTGTGTATTATTCATTCACTCCACTCTTAGTGGTGGTAAGCTAATACTGTAGCCGCAGCTGCCATGGGGCAGAATGACAGAAGCGAGGCTGTCAATCTGTTGCATCAAATTCTCACTAGGTGAGGTGTCTTGCGTAAGGACACACCGGTAGTTTCCAGTTAGCCATAGCCGACCCTCTGGCATTTGGGATTCCCAGTGGTCTCCCATCCTGGTACTCACCAGGCTCCATCTTGCTTAGCTTCTGAGATCTGACGAGATCAGGCATCGACAAACAGGTACTACCACATTACGAGACAAGACAAGAACTTTACTTCAAGCCACTAGGTGTCAGTAATAACACACCCATAATGTTAGCCTATAAAGCACCAGAGTCAATATTTGGATACACACACATTTTGCCAAATGTTTTGGCAAATAATTTCCTGTAGACACTGATGAAGGGTGAATTCCAAATAAATAAGTTGGATTACTCAAAAAGTCACCATTACAACACATACAAAACACATAGCTTATTTTACAAAATGTAGTCTTAAATATAAATCTAATCAAAAATATTTTAACCTGATTTAGATCAGTTTCAGAGAAAAGCTTATTTTGATTGGTCATCAGGTTAATACTTTATTTTGTTTGATTGCAGCAAGTTGAAACAGTAGACATAAACAAGGAGGGAGATAGAGAACAGTTATGTCAGAAAAGGAGACTACAGACTTTGGGGAGCTGTGGCTACAAGCCTTTGTATCAAATCTAAAGACAAAGTCATCAGGCAACATTAAAACATCTTTAAAAATAACATTAACATACTCTGTGAGCTCTATATGGCACAGTATTACCCTAGACATGTACACAATGCCACACACCCCTACATCTACAGCTTCAGAGCAAAGCCATAAACTCTCCATATTATAATATCCGTTTTCAAGAAAACGTTCATTTACTTTTGAAATTTCTTTTGCCACAACAAGGCACCTTAACACTTGAAATCTGGAAATCTTCTCACCATAGATAGTTATCAAAGCAGAGGCACATTCATTTCAACTAAAACATACAATTAATAGTTTATATGACCACCAGATTTCAATCCAGTCACTACAATACATCATTTTGCATGCTTTTGGTCTGTATGATAACAGGTGAACTATGGCATAAGAAATGGTCCAAAATACAACATGTGCATCTACAGGAATGGCTTGAGATATTATATTAGATACAGCAAGGCTTTATACAATGAGATAAACCCTCAAAGTGAACAACACACGTGGACCATGTATTACTGTATTAATGCTCCTTAGTAAGTCTGTTTTGTCACTCAATCAAAAAAGGCTTGTAACCATTGTAAAGAGAGGGCATTTGTGCACCCTTTGGTCACTGTGTTTAATTCCTTTTCAATCCAAAAGCCATCCCAGTACCATCACACATGTCTGTATACTTATCAAACAACAGTGAGTGAACTTAGATATGAAAGTCTGAAATAAAGAAACTAAAGCGTACTATGTCAACCTTGGTGAGGATATACATGTTTAGGAAGCAAGTGTTGCTCATGCTTTGTGGATACAGAACCAAAGTTTCTAGAACTACTGTTTATATGCATACCAGATATTATACGACTTTAACTGGTTATTTGTATCAAATAATATAAAAGACTGATTCTAGCAACAATGCAGCTGTGCTGTACTTCATTAACCTCACGACTAGATTTACATTCATTATTTTAGGTTCATCCCCTTTCCATCGGGTCAGGGGACTAAACAACATTAACAAACAGTTTAACAAAAAAAAATATAAACAGAACAAAACATGGAACAAAAAGCCCCAAAACAGAAGAACGTGGGGCACTTTGGCCCCAGTTCTCCGCCTCGCCCTACACTGCCCTAAACAGGAGGGCAGTTTGTCCCTGTCCTACAGTTTTGTGCCCTTGTCTCTGCAGAAAAACCTCAATACCCTGAATTCTTTTTCTCCTTCCTTAATTATTGTCACTGACTTCATCCAAGGAAAATGATCGTTCCAGCAAAATGAAAGCTTCTCACAAAATAAAGGCTGACTTGTAAATACTATTTTAAGTCATAGAAATGAGATGATAAAAATGGGAGTGCAATGGTCTATCAGTCGTATTTCTTACCCAGTGACCAGCTACATATCCAAAGCAGCTACTAGTGCCCTATTTAAGTGGGCACCTTTTTACTATTTGGTGCACATGACATAAACTATGGTGAATGCTTTAGAATTGATCTCATCTGTCCAGCTCCACTGAAACGTCATTGTCATGTACTTGTACTCATACTAACATTTAGATGCCCTATGCACAACACAGTAACCATCCCAACTAAAAAGCAGGAATTTGTGTGTGTCTTCAAACCACATGGAATGATAAACTCATTCATGAAATCCCCCTTCATTCACAGTAATGCACACTTCTATTATGCACTAAACCTGCACAAGCCCCACTCGGTATGCACAGATCCCTTTATACTTGTCCATGTACAACATACAAGTATTGTCATTGCTTAAAGCCTCACGTTGTTTTAAGTGAAGACTTGTGTTTTGTCTAGTCGTGCCCACACATGCCACTCTAGAAGAGCCTCATTATGCAGTGACTATAAAGGGAAGCTGACTGAACTAATGTTTCACACAACACACACCCTGTTAGCAGTTCATATTTGTATAATATAGATAATACAGCAAGGGAAGATTCATCAAGCTTTAGGACTATTACACACTACAGAATGACAGGAGAGACTGGTGCAAGGGCGAGCAGGAGTAAAGTTTCACTCCTCTAATTAAGTGCCTAGCTCAGATCTACTGAATACAAGAGAGGAGGGGTCCTGCTGCAGTGAATCCACACCAGTCACGTCCCTCCAAAATGGCCTACATCTGCTCGGTGTGTCTTGTCCTATGGTTTGCTGGTGCTGTCCCGTTGTTTCTTGCCTTCGCTGCTGCCAGTACTGTAGAGGGTAGTGTTGGCCACAAGGGGGTGTGGCGCTGCACCCATATAGGGCCCAGTGGCGTAGTTAAATATGGCAGGGAGGAAAGGCAGTGGTTCTACTTTGTCTCCACCAGGAGCCATCATGTTAAGAGCAACTGGAAGAGCAGCTAAGTTGTAGGGGTAGGCCAGCAGCTGGGGTCCGTACAGCAGAGGGTAGGGATCTGGGTAGAAGGGGATTTTGCTCAAGTCTGATCCATTGGGAACAACCACTTTCCCCAATGTTCCAAAAGGAAGTGTTCCAGAAGAATAGGAGGGCACGAGTAGAGCGTCATCCTGCTTTTTATCAGAGCGGTAGCTGTCTGGTACTGTGAGTGGTAGAGGGTATTCCTGGTCGGGATAGTCCTCCACCTGTTGGAAATCTCTTGAATTGTCCTGGTTGTCAGTATCATGGGGAGCCTGTGGAGCCCTGGGCAGGGGCAGAGCATGGGCAGAGGGGCGGTCAGCAGCTGCCCCATCTGGCTGAGAGGCATGGCGGGTGGGCTCAGCTGGTTGTCCCATAGCAGAGGGAGTTAGACAGGGAGGCTTGGGAGTGTGTCTGTGTGCAGAGTTGCCGTTTACATTGTTTGGAGTGGGCATATGATGGGGGGACTGCACAGGGCTTAAAGGCTCCTCTTTAGGCACCAGTAAAGCGTTGTGGTTGTCCTGAGCATGCTTTATAATTCTAATCTGCTGCATTCTCTGTTTCTCTCTTTCCCTTTCTTTTTCTAGCTCTCTCTCTCTGGCGCGTAGGGATGACATGGTTAAGTCTTGTGCTTCGTTGGGGGACTCACATCTCGACTGAGGCTGCACTCTGAGATGGTGCACTAGGGGTGGTTCCTCAAAACTGGAGTGCAAATACCTATCCCCCCCTTTTTGTCTGTCTCTGTCTATAATGACCCCATCCCGGTTCCTGTATCCCATCTCAGAGGTGGGAGTCGTTGTCATGGAAACAGGCGGTAGAGCAGCATTGGTGATTCTGGTGTTGTTGGGACATTGCACAGGGCTGGGCAGTCTGTGGCACTGAGCATCTAAGTTTTTCTTATTGGGAGTACGATAATCTAGGCATTCGGATCCATTCATGATCAAGACACTGTGCGTTGCTGGGGAAAAGTCTGGTTTACTAGGTGTAAGATTAATGGGCTGATCTAACACAGGGTCATTTTGAGGGGTAGGTTCTCTAGCTATTTCTTTTGGCTCTGTAAACACACTTTTCTCAGTAACTTTAAGCTCGTTAGACTGTTTGCTTGTATCATTCTGAAACCCATGCTCATTTGAACTAGCTAACTCAGACGGTGTATAGTTTATAACTGAAACCGAGAGGGCTAAAGGTGCCTGCTCCTTCTCACTGTGCAATTCTCTGCTAATAATTTGTGTTTTAGGTTCTTTGTCATCTCTCTCGGGGGAACTACTTAACTCATGGCGCCGTATATGTCTGTTTAAAGCTGACGACGTCTTGCACACTTTATGACACTGTGGGCAAGTGTGCCGAGATAGCGCTCTTCTGCTCAACCGACTTGGACTAGAAATACGATCTACGGCATAAGAGGCTTTATCTTCATCATATTTTGTGATAGCTGGCACTTGTTTAAGCCTGGCTCCTTCAGTTGGATCAGTAAGTGCTACTTTAGGGGCTACTAACTGGGAGGGGGACTCGACAGGCTTGGGATGCTGGGCTTTCTGGTGGTCTTCCAACTTTTCGGTGGACGGGAAAGTGGCCCTACAGAAGAGACAGACAAACTCCAGCAGATGGCTCAGCTCATGTTTGTCTCTCTTCCTGGTACTTGAGAACCAGCGTCCACATGTACCACACTCTGCTGCGTTCCCATTAGTCCAGGGTCGCCTTTTGACTGCAGTTGGGGCAGTTGAGGTAGACTGAGAAGACTTTGGGGGGTCAAGAATAGGGGGAGGTGTTTTAGCCTGGACTTCTTTAACTAGCTCATCTGAATCTATTTTCTTCTCCTTTGAAACTGAGAAATCATACTTTTTCTTTTTACCTCTTTCCTTTTTAGCTTTTGACATTTTATCAGCCCTATCACTTATTCCTTCTTCTTCCTCATAATTTGACTTTTCTGTATCTTTTGTTGAAAGATTCTTGAGTCTGTCTACCCTCCTTTTAAGCCGCAAGGAGCGCTTGAATTTGAGTTTTCTTTGCCAGGTCTTCACTCTCTGCAGGTGTGCTTGGACCTTTTTTTTAGGCTTGTAAGAGTAGTACGGTCTCCATAAATTGTCCTCGTTGTCATGATCACTCTCTTGCTGCTCGCGCACCTCTTGGCGGAAGTAGTATTCTCTGACTGCATCAGGGCTGTACTGCTTCCTCACCTCCCCTTTCTCACGTGTTTCCTGTGCATCTAAACTAGTCCTGCGGTGTTTGTGGTGATGGTGGGAGTGTGAGTGTCTGGAATCTTTAACCTCTTTCCCAGATGATGTGTCACTGCGTTTGTTTTTAGGAGGCGAAAGACTTTTGTCTCTCCTAAGGTCTGTCTCTGAAATGCTGCGCTTCACTATAGCCTCCTCCCCTATGCGTACTGTTATTTGGCACAATGGCCCTGCATCTTTGCCCTGTGAACTTACAGTTGGCAAATGCTGTTTTGAAGTGCTTATTTCACTTTTACTGTGCGACTTACGTGATTTGTGTGATGATTTTGTGCCAGTGTCTGTGTCTCGTCTGCCTCTCGAACCATCGTCTGTTGTATCTGAACTGTCTCTAGATCGCTTTCTGTGATTTTCTAGACTGTCCCTTTTCTTCATCGACTTGGGGCTGTTTTTGTGTAAAGTTTGGCTACTACTTAAAGAAGAAGAGCAGTCTGTTTTGTCATTTCCAGATGTGACCTGATTGCTGTGCACAATGACAGAGGAGGACACAGATGTCCCATGTACTATTACAGAGGGTTTTGTGTGGCCATATGTTATCACAGAAGGCATGTTAGTATCTGGGAATCTCCCTGTCTTGGACATTTTGGTTCTGCTGCTACTGGACATTTTAAAGCTGCCACCTGCTCTGCCATGTTCAGTTTCTGCCTCCTCACTGTCATGTTTTTTAATGGGAGACGTGTCTGTCTGAGAGAGTTGTGGTAATCCAGAGTGGTCTCTTTGCTCAGCAGGCGCTGTAACAGGGAACCTGTCGGGGAAGTCATCGGGGTCGGGCTTAACAGTCTGAGGATGGGCCCCACTCAGGAGACTCTGCAGATCTCCAGGGCTCAGAGCACAGTCCAGGCCAGGCACAGCAAGAGACGGGTTTTCAGCTGATTGCAGCAGCAGTCCATTATGCAAACTGTCGCTGTAGGTCTTATATGGTCTCTTTTGGGAGCGCATAGGGAGAAGGCGGTAGAGTTTCAGGGCATTTGCCTTCTGCTTATAGCCTCCGTTAGCTGTCTTTTCACTGGAGATGAGGCTGGGGTTAATGCCATGTATGGTTTTCTGGTGTGTTTTCAGATTATAGTATGTGGCAAAGGCATCCCAACAGAAAATGCATTGGTAGCGGCGCTCCCCTGTGTGCCACACTTCATGCTTTGTGCGGTACTCGGCTAAAGCAAAAACCTTATCACAGTAATGGCATGGGTATTTGCGTCGCCATGAGTGCACGTTGGAGTGGCGTTTGAGACTCGACAGGGTCATGTAGGAGCGTTCGCATACAGAACAGAAGTAGATGACATTGCCGTCTACAACCTTTACAAAATGGTGCTCATCACCTGCTAGTAGCTCTGCGGCCGCTGCATCATCGCTTTGGATTCGTGCCAGGAGATTCTGTGCTTTCTTTCCCGGCCGTGCTTTAGTGATGTCCGCCTGGGCCACGATTACCCCTCCTTCCACCCTCACTTCTCCCTCCTCCAGAGGCTCTTCTTTGGGATGCATGGTGAGGGCAGGAGGGCCCAGGCTGCTGGAGGGGAGCTCTGGCACTCTGCAGGAGGACTCGTGGGACTGCAGCCTCTTGCTGTGGATGAACACTTTGCCACAGTAGCGACAGCTGAGGGCGCGGCTGCCACGGTGCAGCCTCATGTGGACTGTGAGGGAAGCGGCGGAGCTGAAGAGCCGGTGGCACACGCCACATATGAGTTCAGGCTTTAGGCTGTCTGAAGGGGAATAGGAGGACGGATGGGATGGTGCAGTGTGGCCTTCAGAAGGAGGAGGTGGGGGCAAAGGGGGAGGAAGATGCAGAGGGGGCGGGTGAAGACTTGGACCATGAGAGCCCCCTGGTTTGCCAGCTGGTCTCTTGGTTATTTTCTCTTTTCCCTCTGTGTCCGCAGGCCTGTTATAAGCTGAGCCCAAGCTGAAGAGGATCTGAGCGGTCTGAGAGGCTGCAGTGTTGGGCAGCTTGTGTCGTTCATCCCATACATCCCCTCCATAACAGCCCTCCAAAGCCCCACTGGAAGACCTTGGTGGTGATCTATGAAACGGAGTGTCTGGGCTCAGTTTAGAGCACTTGAGTGGAGGCGGGGATTTGATGTCCTTTCTCATGAGTGTGTGAGCAGTCATTGGAGAAGAGGAGGAGGAAGGAGAGGAGGACGGAGAGCTGTCACGCCTGGGAGGCTTAAAAGGCCTGTGCTTAACGTCAGTGGTAGAATCCAGTTTCCATAGCGCCCCCTCGTCTGAGCATTTGGAGGTTTGGCGACGCCGTTGTGGAGAAGGAGAGGAGGAAGAGGAGGAACTACGACAGTGGTTGGGAGATGTCAGAGTCAGGGGGAGCGGGGCAGCACTAAGTGGAAAGCTAAGGGTGATTTTTGCATTTTTAGGTCCATCAGGCATGTCCTCCAGTCTATCCTCCATAACAACCTCTCCCCGAGCCCCATGTCTTTTAGCCTTCATCTCCACAACACCTCCTTGTTCCCTGTCCTGGCAACAGAATGTGTTTTTTAATTGAGTAGAACTCAATGTCCTGAGCTGTGGGACAGGTATGCAAAGTCCCAGATGACAGCTTCAGTCTGTGGTACTTCCTCTGTTCCACTGTGTTGTATGTGGCAGAAGGGCTGTAGGATCCAGGTGGTCGTGGCTTACATAAGACTGGCCCGCATGCATGGGCTCCCACACCTTCTCTGGCGACACCATGACCAGCCTTCCCAATCTGAAAGACAAGCAAAACCATAGCATTAATCACTATGTAAGTGTAATAGAAAAACAAAAGGTTTTACAGATGTGATACTCATTGAGCACTTGGAGCAAAAGAACCTAATGCACCCAAAAAGGCTGCACTCTTGTGGCTCTTACTGTCAGGAATGGTGAGTGAGAGGGGAGAGAAGGGTGAGGGCAGGGGAAGGAATGAATCTGCGGCAGTGCTGGTTTAGATTTCAGTGTGCCACAGCCAAGTCTACAGAATGAAATTCCAGAAATCTATCTCACCCTCGTCCATAGCATTCTTTATACCTAATTAGAAAACATTTAGATTTAATCAAGATTCTCTTTACAATAAAGGTATCCACCAGCATCCACATTCTAAATAATACCCCGGATAGTTTGACCCTGTTTACTATTTGTGTAAGAGTCTTGTTAGCATTACTGGCCCTGGCATGTATTTGCCATGCATGACTCTGACCATTATTTGTGAAGGCAAAGGCAGCGGGGGAGCAGAAGAGGAGAATTGCATGCGTGCGCACAGCACATAGAAGCTGAAAGCTTAGCTGAGCTGTGGACAAGCTACGGGAGAGTCTCATTTCTATTTCAATATGACTGTGGTTGACATAGTTCATTTGCAAAGGATATCTACAGCCTGATGAAAAAGGCCTTATTTTTATTGTGTTCTACCATCAGAACAGAGACAGTATGAGGCCATAATGATGTGAAGAAAAATCCTCAGTCATGCTTTTCTGCCTACGTTTTCAAGCAGCAAAGCAGCCAGGAAGGCAGGCCGCTGTAAAATTCCACAGGCAGCCCTGAACAGGCAGAAACTAGGTCAGCACTGTTATTGCAGGGAGAAGAGGAGGGAGGAAAAAGGGTGAGGAAGAGAGTGATAGATAGTGGTGGAGCAAAAGGGAGAGAAAGTGTGGAAATGTGGGAGACAATGAGGGTGTCAGACAGATAGGAGCCCTGAAAATGACATAAACAAAAATCATATTTAGTGCATACTGTATCTACTTATTGTTGTATTCATGTTATTCGGCATGCATTTTGGGCCAGGTCATTTTACTTGGAAATCACATTCAAATCCGAAAGGAAAGGAGTGCAAGATGTCTTTGAACACAGTGTACAGGTGCTAACTAGTGGGTTGAAAGATCTTAAGTAATGACGTTGTAGTCTAGATAGGACACAGTATGTTTGACTGGATATTATAGTCCTGTTGCACTAGCCACGTTCTGTTCTATTGCTCTGAAATCAAACTATCGTCAGCTGCAGTGTCTGAGATAGATTTGCAGGAAATCCCTTATGGAGAGAGCACTCTGCTACAAGTGGGTGGACACACTGAGAGACAGCACTAAGACTAAAGATTTCACCATCTCCTCTGATGCCTGCGCCGTGGACAGGGAAGTGCGTATGACGCCCCCTCAGTGTTGTTCTGTATCTCCCAGTGACGCACACACGCTACAGAGCCTACACGACATTGTCTAAATGAGACGGACAGCATTAAAGCCTATGTAAATGTGCTATTGGCTGGAGCTATATAAGGAAAAACATATTATTAAAATGTCTTAATAAAAAAAGCAGCCACATTCCCACAACTCTGTCGAAACCTGACAAAAAATAGCTAACAAGATTAATGCAAACTGCACTTGAATCCATTCTTAAGACTTTTAATAACCTACTGGATGACTAACTACAGACAAATCCACTATTCTGAGGATGACTGGAAACAACACAGCTAAAGTTGCCTTGTACAACGGATACACAGAGTTGGCTGGTGCCGCAGCTCGAGGCCTTGAACCAGCCGTTTGAGCAATCTGTTTGTTTCTCACTGAGGCTGGTGCTGCCTGACAAATAACAATTAGGAGTCAGTTTGCACGCTTTTTCACATGCACACTTTGGCCAGTTTGTTTCTGATGGTCTGTCACTGAAAATGCTTTAAATAAATAACAATATTAATCTTATGACACTGTGTGGCAAATGTGTTAATTTAATAAAAGCAGTATATTTTAAATTCTAATTTGAATACCTTTCATCCTTTTTAAGACATTTATTTGAAAACCAAGTAAACTGTGCAGTAATGTGGAGTTTGTGAAGCACTAGGTCTGTCATGATAACATATCGATATATTGCTGAAGTAAATACAGACGATAAATGATAATATGGAAACTTAATTTATGCCACTGCCACAATAACCCAAGAGCAGATTTAAAACTAGTTTTAAAAACTATTCTAAATCTACAATATTGTTGAAAAAAAAATCATGAGCTACTTTTTTGCACCTGTAATGAGTCATAGAAGTTACTAATTCAACCTTTTACAGCTTAAATAATTTTCTAACCAAAAATATTAAATACTGCCACCCAAAACATATTGTTTTGCTCTGGCACAGCAGCTTTCATTATTGAACGATAAGTAAATATAGTAATAATCATGACAGGCCTATGAAGCACTACTACAGTATATTTTGCAGTAACTAGGGCATCTATGTGGGCTGAACATGGGGGGCCATTGTCTACCAGCCTGTGAGCCAGCTGCGAGAGGCATGACGGGAAAGGGAAGGTGTTGCCTAGTCCCAGAGAGGGGGCAGCCAGAGGGGCCCAGTCGATGCAGCAGCAGTTGGTCCATACGACCAGAGTGCATTAGTGTGTGGATGCGGGGGGGGCATCGTTAGTAAGAAAAAGCTAGTGAACTCTACGCAACCCCCCCGGCCAGAGTAGTGTAGGGGCGCCAGCCAGATGGGATAGGAGGAAAGAAAGGAGAGCTTGGATCCAACCTAGTTGTAGTAGTTAAGGTTGAGGTACTTTAGTGTGAACAAGGAGGTAACTTTGAACACATTTAAGCTATGTTCACGTTTCACGGTTTCCTTGTCTTTCAGATCACTTCAGCATGATTGCCCCTGGCCCATGTACCCCTCTCACACCCTCTCCTCACATGTAATTGGTCATATCATGGTGTTTTGCATGCTACTTCATACACCAGTGAACCTGCCATGTCTAAAACCACGTACTCTCCACAGTCTGATAGTTCTCTGCTTGGCGTATTTCCTATAATTTATCTTACTGGAAGAAAAAAATAATGGGACGTACTGAAGAAAGGCACAGTGAGATTTGTAAAGAAGTATCTGGGCAGAAATACAACACTGGTGATACTTCTGAGGTAACTTGTACATTTACATCTATAGACATGTGAAATTCTCGAGGGAGTTTTATCTTGAAACTACCAAATCATTTTAATACTATGCTGCTTTAGCTGAAGTAGGGACTTACTGATGTACTTTTTTTCAGTATGTAAATAACCTATAAGATGCAATCAACACTGGTTGCTTCTTGTCATGTTAAGGCAAAACTAACGCTGCTAACTGCTCTACGTAAGCGACAGCCAGATGAACCTACACTTCCTATTGTCTGACCTATGACCCCTTTGGCACAGTGGATCATATTTTCCATACATTAAGCTCAGGGACCCAGCATGGCATCCATGGAAACCAGGAATGTGGAGTAGTTGGCAGCAGATGCTCTGTTGTTTTGGAAAGAAAAAAAGTAAGGCTTAGGGCAGGAACAACGGGGTTGGTGACATCAATATGCCCTCTGCTGCTGTACAAGAGAGCAGCACCAGCGAAAGAGCATGCTGGTAAAAATGAAGGAGAGACATAACTATCCCTCACAGCAAAAACACTTTGTTTACAGATGTTAAGTATAATCCACAACTTTTTGTCTAAGATAGTCAAGCGGCTGTTAGTGAGTTGATGGACAGGGGTAAGGGAGATGGTCTACTAACCAACAAAGGCTAAAATCACTTAATTTCTGTTCCAGTGGGACCCCTTTTTTCTCTGAATCAACAGACGCCAGAAGCTCTAATGAATTAAAAGTTTCATTACAATCCTCAAACGAGTCATTGCTTTTGAAAAAGAAGTGCGTGGTGCGACAGAGGGGAGGATGAGGCAGGAGAGGCCTGTTATTGGCACACACGCAGAGGCACGGCACATCCAGCGTAGGCACAAACACGCACACAAATGCCTTTCTCAAACACGAAGGGCATAAAAACACACACCCACCAACACAGCCTGAGCTCACGCACTCTCTAACAAGACCGCACAGAAAACAGCGTCACAGCAGCAAGGAAAAACAAGCAGCAAAACTAGTGAGCACAGCCTCTAGTCCTCTTATTCTGTCTGTCTCTCTCTCAGGAAGGCAAGCATAGGAGAGAACGTACCTCTGAAACCCTCCTGCTGCATCTCTGCCGCGATGTGGTGGCTCCCCTCACACTCCCTCTCTCCCCCTCGCGCTCTGTGTATGCGCACGACCGAGTGTGTCAGGGAGAGAGAGCACAAGGAGAGGCGGTGCACACATACACAGGCACACACATGCAGGCGGACAGCTCTGTGTGAAGACAGAGGGCAGGAGCGATTCTCACACTCAAACTTGCCTGCTCTCTCTCACACTTTCTACTTTCTGTCTCTGACACACGATTCTCTTTTACCCCCCTCTCTCTCTTCTCTTCTACCCCTCTGCTGCTGAATCCAATCTTCCTTTTATTTGGAAGTGTTGTTCCCTCTTTCTGGACACATACACACAGTACTTTATATACACAAAGCCCAGTGATAGGGAGAGGGAGGGAGAATGGGAGAGCAGACAGGCAGGCAGGCAAGCAAGCAAGCAAGAGGACGCCATTTAAGCAGTTTGTTACCAGCACTGCAAGTCCCCAAAATGGCTGAAAACAAACAGGAACCACGCCAACTCACAAACTCTGTGCGTTAGGATGGACGGGCGGACAGAGGCGTGAGTAACAAGTGAGCTGGGACGAATACAGGAAAGTACAGACAAAGAGGTAAACAGCTGGAGTCAAATGGCGGAGAGCAGCAGAGTGGAACAAGTGCAGCTCAGGAAAAAATTACAGGGGACTTTGCCTGGGTTGAAAAGTGCACTTCAACAAAGTAAGGGCCCTAGCAGCACAACATCAAGAATGTGTCAAAGTATGCGAAGGCTTGGATACTGTGTGGCCGAAGTCTTAAGAATGACTAATTTTGCAAACATGCTTAAGCAGTTCCTTCAGTTAAGACTCACAGTGTCTACTAGTACACCATGTATGCAAAATGCTTTTCCTTCATGAAACTAACACAATATTTTCATTGATTACAACAACAATTAAACATCATCTACACAACATAATTTTATACTGATGGGTCTGGGAAATACAACATACTTGCTGTATTCAAAATATCAATATTGCATTATATCATCACAGACTTCTTGGCAATACATGTATGGATCATAGACTGTATATATAAAAGGACAAAGCTAAACTCTAGCAGGTTCCAAATAGGAAGTGAGCATGGGGGCGCATCCAGCTCCACTGACTCCCCTCTCTCTGTAACTGCTGCAGTGAGCCTCATCTTAAAATGGTCGTTTTATTTTCATTAGTAGTAGTTGGTCCTGATAACTACTACTACTACTACTACTACTACTACTACTGGGCTGAAAAGGTGACTTACTGTGTTCTGATATTAACAACATTGTAGACGTGAAATTATGCTACATTTTAGTATTCTACACTTTTATTTTACAATATTTTTAGTATTTTACAATTTAGTGTCATTTTTAGCAATATCCATGTATTGTATCGTGAGGTACTTGGCAATCCACAGCCCTATATTGGTATCCTGTCGTCAAAATCTCAGTCAGCTTGATAATTCAGGCTCAGTGATTCAGTTCTCCAATAGTTAATGTTTTAAGTGGTCATACGTAACAAAAACGGACAAAAACTACTTAAGGTAAAGAAACAATTTACTCTGGATAATGATCAATAACTACTTGACAATTATATAGTTGTTAGATGTACTTTTCATGGTCAGTGACAGTTCATCTCCCCTTCATCGAGACAGCAGACAAGTCAGAGTAAGTGGAGCGTTAGAGGTTCTAGCCCAGTTCCGCTACAAAACATCATACATCCCACCGTCCTTTTGAGCAACGTTTGTGCCAATGAGACAGACAGGCCCCATAAAATCAATGTGTATACAGATTTTAGTCCCTACCATGTGATAAATACACACACACACACACACACATGCAAACAAGACCCACCAACTGAACCTTGTCGCCAGCTTCCCGCCCCCCCGGCCTTTCCCCCTTTCTCGTCTCGCTCGCCCTCATTGTACGCTGCCACACTTGTCGCCATGGGAACCTCTCTGGGATTGGGTGCTGCTCCTGTGACCTCTGGGGTGGTTCTTGGAGTTGGCCAAAGTTTTGGGTTTTTTTTCCATTCCCTCTCCTCCTTGTCCTCCTCTCTCATGCCCTTCTGTGTGTTTTTGAGGCGTGCTGGTGTGAAAGAGTGAACTAGACGAGTGTAGACGAAAGTACAAATTAAAATGCGACAGGACTATGATATTCAGATGGCGACCATGTTTAGTGACCTCTGTTAGCCAAATCACTTCTTGTACTGTCCCTTGTCAAACATGATGGTTTTAATAACAATTGTTAACCACCAAAACAAGGGGGAAAAGCAAAAAGTGAATAAATACTCCAATTTAAAGTATAGAGTAAAAAGTTTTAAATTTGAAAATATAGCTACAAGATATGACAAATATAAAATATCTTAGCTGGCCTGTCATGATAATTACCTCCGCCAAGGAGGTTATGTTTTTGCCTGAGTCTGTCTGTTTGTTTGTTTGTTTGTTTGTTTGTTTGTTAGTTTGTTAGTTAGCAAGATAACTCAAAAAGTTATGGACGGATCTTGATGAAATTTTCAGGAAATGTTCCTAATGGTAAATCCAACAGATGATTAAATTTTGGTGATGATCCAGAAGAAATCCTGGATTCTGGATCACTTTGAAAACTGAGCTGCTTGGCGGAGGTCTGCGCTCTCTGAGTGCTTTTCTAGTTACTATATTAATTTATCATTCAATATATGAAAGCTGGAACTATATATTTTGGGGCGCAGTATATATCGTGTGTAAAATCTCTTTGCAATAGTGGGGTGATTTTAGCCATTTTTCTGTACTATGATGATTTTATGATGATTATTATTATTTATTTGTTGCAGCTCGGATCTTTTAATGATACTGTCTATTTAAAGATTGGTTTACTAGGATTACAGCTTTGTGTCAGTGCATAAAGTAGTTTCAATTATCGTTTATATCAGTATTTCTCTATAGCAATATATCATGCTTCAAAATGTGTCATCGTGACAAGCAGAGTCTTAGCCGAATAATATGTATAGGTATCCAAGACCTTACTGATCAAGTATGGATTGCTGAGCATGCAACTGGTGCAGGTACCTAGTGTATTGTCGGCTTCACACTTTGTGGTTGTGCTGCAAAGACCTTTGTGTAAGTGATGCAATTTATATTTTGCAAATGCATTGTATGAGGCAGCACTATGACGTTCAAGAACTTCAAATAAAACTATTAAAGGGCGCTATTTTCTGATCTATGTTATAATGCTTTTTCCTCATCACAAACATACCTGTTTTACAGGTATGTTTTATAGGTATAGACATGTGTGAATAAAACAAAACATGTGTGAATGTTTTGTTTCATTCACACATGTTTAATACACAAATCCTGCATATTTAGACTCAAACTGAAAACACTCTTGTGATGTCATGTGGTAATACAGGAAATGGTTCACTGTGTTTTTAAACTCATCTTCAAAATAATCATTTGCATAATGTTAGCCCTGGAATTGCCAATCTCTACTGAACCAAATGTAAAACGTAGCTGTTGATTTGAAACCTACCACTTCATGACATCACAGGGTGGAACAGAGCATTCTGAGCTTTGGAGATGTTGATAGAATAATACTGCAGGACTACTCAAACATGTGTGATGTGGTAACATATTATGGCTTAAAGATCACATGAGTCAATTTTACATAATATAGGACCTTCAACCTACTTCATATTGTGGATTATTTTGTATTTGTATTGTTTAAGAGAGTCAAAGGAGCACTGAAAAACTTTTCTGGATGCCGTCATCAGGCTAAATTACAGGTCAAATCTGTGGAAAGGCGAGTCCACTCACAATAAGAAAGCATGTTTTTAAATAGATTTTTAAACAGAAAAAACATCTGTAAATAAACGCTAGAGAGGAATGTCTAATCCCTTGTTGCAGAACATTAGATAGAAGATAGTGTACCCTCCACCAGAGAGGTTACACAATGTGACTTTGTCAGCACCTGCTTGTTTCAATGTGTATGTCATTGCTTTGCCTGGAATGTTCCACAGTATGACATTAAACAGCTCTACCTTACATTTATTCGTTACAGGTGGTTTTATAGCTCAAAAATACCTAGAAAAACTGTGAGCGGGGTTGCCTCTCCTCAGATCTGGCCTGTAACTTGGTCTGGTTTAATCTCCATGAAGATAGAAAGATTTAATACCATACTGTGAAACATTCCAGACAAAGCAATAACATCTCTATGGAGAAAAGCATTTGACAGACCCTCCAACAGAAAGGTTACACAGTGGAGCTTTAAACAAAACGATTACGAAAGAAAAACACTATATAATTAATGGCTGGTGAACATGTCCGAAGTTTTGCCAGAGTATCTGTAAACATCCCTGGTGATCTCACAGAAGGGCTGACTAACCTGCTCTCCAGCTGACTTGGCCGCAGATCAAAGCGGGGAGTGGAAGAGGTCAAATGTCAGTGGTTTCTTAAAGAGGAAGCAGCAGCAGCAATTCCTGTTTCTGCGGTGTGCGAGCAGCCGTGAGGGGACGGGGCTGTAAAATGACACCAAAGCAAAAGCATTTCTGAAAGTGCAAGTACAGATAAGTATGACAAATGTTTACATTCAGAGCCACATGCAGATTAGACTTTACTGTAGGATCTAAAAGGGCCCAGTCAATACGATGACACCTCTCAAGAAAGATGAGCGTGCAGTGGCATGTCTGGAGCTAATGCAGTGATTTTAAGAGTTTGTGTCCGAGAAATGCTGTGAACTGTCAAGTTACAAGGATAGCAACAAAGAACTATAACAAAATCAATGTCTAACAAGTAAAGAGGCATGTTCTGTGCCAACCAGTAATACAGATATAGTTTGTAATAGTTGGTTTAGTTGTTTATGTTATGCACTATATTTTATCATATTTTTTATTATACTATTTTGATTTTTATTTATTTAATCTTTATCTAACCAAGAAAAGATAGCATTGAGATTAAAAACTTCTTTTTCAAGGGAGTCCTGGGCAAGAGGGAATGACATAGTTCATTCAAACAACAGTAAAATGTCATGGATCAAAGATTAGGAAAACCAAGTCTACATTATTGAGGAAGTCTCTGATGCGTTCACCTTAGATTTAAAAGCATTTATGCACAAGAGCTTTGTCGATTTAAAAGGTTTTGTGTGTTTCAAGCTAAAGGAGCTGAGTGAACAATGGTACAATTATAAATGTGTTACTGTTGTTATTACCTTGATTTATATTTATTTCACACTATTATTATTATTACCAATGGCTCTTTACTGTGTATATACTGCTGCCATGACAAGTGCAATTATGTTATCTTCACAAATTCTGAATATATGATTGTAATTCCTTTAACAGCCCCGCTCTTTAAATTTATATAGTCTCATATTATAATGTTATGCATCATTTAAGGTTTTTTATACTACTGGGAACCTTAACATTAGTACATTAGCATTTCAGTGTGTAACTTAAAGCAGACTTACTATGCAAAATCAACTTTTTGAAGCTTTTAACCATGCTATAGTTGTTTCCCCCTCTCATGAGCTCTCGAAGTTGTATTTGGAGCGATTCGTGGATGTTTGAGTAATCTTTAATGTCTTATTTTCCTGACGCCATATTGATGATTAACCTGTTTTCAAAGCACATTGCTCTGTACTCTCTAGTTAATAACTTGCTTTATGCTTCCCATGCTACTGATGAGAGGCGTAAACAAATAATTATGGTAACCCTTAAATATACAACATTCCTAAAAGGAAAAAGAAAATGAATACAGTAGTGTAGTAGTGTAGTGTTTTCTTTCTGTTTTTGATTTTTGACACTCATTCTCTATCATAATCATAACTTCCCATATGCACAAGGCTGGTTATGACTTGACAATTATTCTGGTCTTTCAGCCTTACATAATGGATAAATTTAACCAAGTATCAGATGACAGAAGTGGGTTTAATCACACAGTGTCTGACAGGTCTACACTGGGTGATGCTAAAACGAAATGAATGCATTGAACCATAACAATCATGTTTGTTTGAGCAGCAGAGGAGCTTTGCTGAGTCACACACACACACACAGTCCCAAGGCACATATAGAAGATAATAGGAATGCACCGGGATTTAGATGGAAATAAAATGAGACATAAAACTCACAGCAAGCACGCTTTTTGTAATGAGGTCTATTGTAAACAATGAATTCATTATAGAAGAAGAAAGGGGGGATAGGGAAGGCGATTTGAGTGTATTCTGCCAAAACAGACTAGGTGGAAATTCATTTGGGAGGGGTGCTTGATATGGTGTGGAGGTGGGGGCAAAGCAAGGGACAGGCGGCTGGTTTTTCCACTGCCAGAGAACTGGAGAGAAGGGCTAAATCAAATTAATTAGCTCCTTCATCTCCAGGCAGCTACTCAGGCATGCTGTACTGGCACAGGGAGACAGTGTGGAGGGGGAGTGTGTGGCTATAAAAGAATAGGACAACGCCAGATAGGACATGGCGGAGGGGTGAAAAGCTTGCTGTCTATGTGCGCCATTCAGCAGGGCAGCCCGAGCAGGGAAGAGAGGGAGGGGTGCATAATTTTGTGATAAGCATGGGGTTGTTTTGCTGAACTGTAGCTCTGCTGTGAGGAGGAGGAAGTGGCTGCATGTTGGTTGTGCTGTAGCGCTTCAGGTCTTCAGTGCTTCCTGTTTCTAGACAGCCTGTAGTTTAAAGCACAGTAAACAACCCCTCTTTTTAGACTGGGATTTAAAATAGCGCACTGACGATGTAGTCAAATAGAAACTGGGGGTAGATGCTACAGAGTCAGACTAATCAAGCATGTGTATCATAATAAGTTATCAGTGAAAAGAACAAAACAGACTTTGGCTAAACTATTTATATCAATCAATAATAATGTAAACATTAATATGAAACATAATGAAAAAATTGGACTCTGTGAACAGTGAAATGTTTCTGAATCCAACAAAGGGTTGTTGTTTTTTATATATATAATTCTGCAATACTGAGTTCAAAGAAAGAGGAAAAGAGAAGCTGAGGGCTGGTTACAAAAATAAAAGTGCTCATTGTGGCATACTGCCCAGACCAAAACTAGCTGCCCTGAAGAAGACCCTAGATTAGCTCTGTAAGAGGATTGGCATGAGGAGTGGTTAAGAACAATTTATTTAGCACCCTGATAATTATAGGTAAGCAGGTCATTTTTATTTCAGACGGCCAAAGACTGACTGTCCTTCCTGTGTACATTATCTACTGCTTGTAAGATGGAGCTGTGAGAAAGATAGAAAAGACAGAATTTACAGACTGCAAGAATGTATGAATGTATAAAGCCTAAAAGATGTAGAAGCAGGAATCTGTATTTGCCAGAACAAACAAAAAGAGAACAGGACATTCACCCAACATGGTTTCAAAGAAAGCATGCCTCTGATATTGTGTCATGGATTTTTTTTTAACTTATACACCACCAGACAAAAATGCTACTTTATGCTTTACTTTTTTAACCATTTGTATTATATTTGCCTTTGTGGAACATTGTAGAATTATTGGTGGTTTTCTGATTCAGAATAATTTAGTAAAACTAAAGTAGCCCCTACTTTAGTTTTACTAAATTATTAAACTGTTTCTTATATTATTAGGCCTACACCTGTGTGTCTGCCCATGCTCCACCCATGTAATTGAAGAGTCAATGAGTTATTTTACCTATTTAACATTACTATAATTTAAAATCAAATAGCCTACATTACATATTGTGCTGTGTGTACCTTGCGCTTCCTCTCTGAGCTGTTTCATAAGCAGTTCTCCATCAGCAGCCAGGGCAGCACAGTCAACGTCATGTCCTGACATCATCATCAGACAAGAGCTCCCCCTAGTACATAAAGTAATAACCCTCAGGTAGGCAAACCCACCAGATACCCAAATAAGAAAATAGTACATGCAGGCCAATAGTCTGATCAGTGATCAAAAAGACTGAGCATGCCTACCTTTTCATGGATAGCTTGCAGCTGGTGGAACTATGGTTATTTGATGTTAGGCGTGCAAAAAGGAAGCAAAAAGCATTATATGCACCAGTAAATTTGATTAGACTATTAATCTTACTCTATGGCCTCTGAACTGACCTCCCAGAACAGCAGTTGATTGGGGGCAGCCTATGGCAGCCTACTTCCATGCCGAGCCCGCCCTGCTGCTGAAGTCGCTTCCGTACCGACGTTTTCGTTGCGCAATGCCATTTCAGTGTATTCTCAACACGAACCAGAGGAGGGCGCCATCTGCTGATATGATTGCTTGGAGGAATCACTTTGTATAAAAAAATGACACGTTGAACACTGTAAAACATTTAACTTTTGTAGATCTAATATTGGTGTGAGCTTCCGTTAAAATAATAATAAAATAACTGATTTTGTACATCGTTTCCTAGACTGATCCCTAGGAAAAGGTTGGCTATGTATTCATTGGGTAATTAAATCATTAATAAAGGAAACAAACCCATTTACAAGTTACTTAAATTTTATTTAAAGAAATATTTCAAGGATTACACATTATTTGAAAGAGCATGCACAGTCTGTCACACAAAACACAATTTATTATGCAATCATAACCACCATGATCATAACACAGTCTGTATCTACTTGAGTCATAGACCATGTACGACAAATCGCATGCATTATATCCAGACAGGGTGAGATTTAAGATCATTTTGGACAATGTATTGACAGAATTAACAAAGTAAAATTAGTGGCACATTTTTAAGTAAATTATCAATATAAATTGGTCGTCTGGTTTAATGTGGTTAGGACTTGACCAAGATACCAGTTAAAATTGCCATTCTCGAGAGAAAAAAAAAAGACCATTTGTAAATAAAGGTCTGAAATGGTGGCTCACTAAACTAAAAGGCTTACACTACGCTGGTAGGATTACTTCAAATGGCTTCATTTGCCGGCGGTATCCCATTCATGGATAGAGACAACAAAGTTTACAGCAGTTTTCATAACTTCGGCCGATGGACAAATCTAGGTTATTTCGTTAGAAGAGAGCAGCGAGTTACAGCTACTCTGAATAGGGAGCTGCAGGTGAAGTGACTGGAAAGTTAAAAAGTAGCAGGAATATTCCAGACTCCATCTTTCTCGTCTACAACAAGAAGCACGTCGCCACTCGCCGCCATGTTGATGGTCTCCAACAACTAGTGGTGGCTCGAACAGCCTTTAGAAAAGCGGTGAAACAAACAGTTGAATCGCATAAACCTCCATTTAGATGAATAGCCTATTGGATTTAAAGCATAACAGACCAATGCTGTCAAAATATGAAATCTGCAAAGGTTTCAAAGGCTGAGTTAGAGATCTGGTCACGTAACACGAGCCACTTTAGGTTAGCCTAACATATCAATAACATCTTAAGCAATGGCAAATTCGTTATAAACCTAAAATACACTAACCAATCTAATCTTTCTACCCTAATGTATGTTGTAAGTGACAACGCTAATCATTTTGAACATTAATAAAGTCACGATCCATTGTTTTAACTAACAGTAAAAACCCCGACAAATTGCTTAAAAAGCAGTTGCCATATTTTTAAAGGATAAAACAATATTTTGACAATTGGGCTACAAAACTAACCTATATAACGTTAGAAGCCACAAGAATGTTGTTTTCAGTATTAAGCTAACTGCTAGATGCTAACGTGCTAAACATGGCCTCAAACAATTGTACTTGTTTGTAAAAAATTTGGTCAAATGTGGATTTTTAGAACACGTTCAATCATGAGAACATGACAAATACAACACATACAAGCAAAATAATAAAGTAAATCGTGAAAATTCACGCAATATCTAGACTTCAGGCTTATCCGAGACTTTCCTAAAGGCGCGTGGGGAAACTCCGCTTCTTTGTCCCGGTGAAGGCCGTAGGCGAGTCCGAGGCTTGCTGCAAAATCCCAGAGATGCAAAAATACAAAAATTGCTGGCTCAAAATGTCGACGTATATCGCAAAAGACCATTAAAATAATTCTGTAAAAACTATTTTCAACTCATCCTTACGTGTATTTTAACAAACATATGTTGATCTGTCTGAGAACTTAATAGGCCTCAGCACTGAGCCCCTTTTCTTAGAGCCCAGGCTTGATGCAGCGCGAGACGAAGGGCAGAACAGAGATTTTTTTTATTTTGCTCAGAGGGAAGAAAATCACCTCGGCAAACATCGGCAATTGTCGGAAAGTGGGCGGATTTTGTTGAAATTATTCAAAACGAATGCTGTTCTATGTAGTTATTGGCTCTTTGATTCTTTTTACTTCATATTTATGAGTAAAATGGCCAATCCCAGTCGTTCAAAATAAATATTCAT
The DNA here is from genome assembly GCA_029959045.1 of Taenioides sp. WSHXM2023. NCBI lineage: Eukaryota > Metazoa > Chordata > Actinopteri > Gobiiformes > Gobiidae > Taenioides > Taenioides sp. WSHXM2023. Next base: position 12,457,006 of record CM057106.1, on the reverse strand, counting down.
AAAATGTATGCAAAGTATTAGTAGAACCGCCTACTGTGTTTTGTGAAGCCAATAAAAATCACTCTAAGTTAAACTAATGCCCGCCTTCAATTCTCATTGGCCACAAATTACAAGCGTGCCTGTTGATTGGCTGTACGTGTATTAAAATTATTTATTCATAGACTGGGCCTGAATGGCCAATGAGCGTTTTACTACAGAGTAACATGCCCGTCCCCCCGAAGAGGCAGTCCCTGCTTCTACGGCTGTGTAAACCCGTGGCAGCCACTCACTCTATAAAAGCAAGCGTTGGCCAGTGTGCCTCTCAGAAGCGCTTAGAGCGCTCCACAGTGTAGATCAGGAAAAGGGAGGGGAACGGTCGGTGGCCGTCTAACTTAGGAGTAAAGAAAAGTAAATCGAGCATAAAGTCAGCCTACCACTGAGGTCCAAGGGACATCGCCTTCGGAGACTTTCCGGTCACCGTTGGCGGCCTGACCAGAGTCGTGGCAACAATTTAGAGGCTGTTCCTGCTCACAAAGCGGCGTGCCGACGAAGGACGCGTCTCTTTGAATAGACAGGATGCACGGACCGCCCTCCGGCGACAGCGCATGCCCATTGCGCACGATCAAGAGAGTTCAATTCGGCATCATCAGCCCAGATGAGCTTGTAGGTTTTTATGGGAATAATGGGGTTTTGTATAACTATTCCGATATACCGGTCATACATTAACGGTGCACTTGTTTGTTATTTAGAGGTTAAACGTGCCTTTACCTTGTTTATTTTGCAAAGCAAACTGTGTTAGCCTAGCATGCTAACGGTTTCTTCCGTGAGCAACTAGCATCAGGCTAGGAGTTTGTAAACTATAAGCACAACAATAACACAACTATAAATCTGGATAACTTATGAATCAAACACACAATATTTTTTATTGATTAATGCAACGGCCCATACATAAGGCAAATTTTACTTATTTTACGTTACTGTTTAATGCTGTTGTGAACTTGTACCACTGATGCACGCATGTAATTTGCTGAAATCTTTTTTGCTTCTCATTCAAAATAAAAAGTGAGGCCATTACCCCACATAGGTTCTATGTTGTAGTCAATAAATTTAAATAAAAATAACTTATAAATTTAGTTTGTATGTGTTTTTTACGCTGAAGAAGAAATATTGACTTTGTGAAGTAAAAGAAAAAGTATCTGGCAAATCTTTGGATTGTAATAGCATGTATATGATTGAATTGGGCACTTTTGTTCATCTCTTTTTAGAAACGGATGTCAGTTACGGAAGGGGGAATTAAGTACCCCGAAACAACGGAAGGTGGGCGCCCTAAACTTGGTGGCCTTATGGACCCCAGACAAGGCGTTATTGAACGAAGTGGGAGATGTCAGACCTGTGCAGGTTTTGTACTGTTCTTCGACTTTTAATTCTCAATTCACAGACTGAAAACCGCTTGTGAAGTAATATTTGAATGTCAATATTTTGCAGGGAACATGACAGAATGTCCAGGCCACTTTGGACATATAGAACTGGCCAAACCAGTTTTTCATGTTGGCTTCGTAACAAAGATAATGAAGGTTTTACGCTGTGTCTGTTTCTTTTGCTCAAAGCTGTTAGTGGATGCAGTAAGTTGCTTTCCACTTGTTTCATGGGTAATAAAATGTTTTCCAGATTTGGTACTGACTTGTCCTCTTTCACTGCTACAGAACAATCCAAAGATCAAAGACATTCTTGCCAAGTCCAAAGGGCAACCCAGAAAACGATTGACGCATGTGTATGAACTCTGCAAAGGCAAAAATATCTGTGAAGGTGGAGAGGAGATGGACAACAAGTTTGGGATGGAGCAGCAGGAAACTGAAGAAGACATTACTAAGGAAAAGGTAATTGTTGCACTCAAGAGTGACTGCAAATTTACAGTTGAAAGCAAAATGTTGATCTCTTTTTGCATTACATATAGGGTCATGGTGGGTGTGGGCGTTACCAGCCACGCATCAGACGATCTGGTCTGGAGCTGTATGCTGAGTGGAAGCACGTGAATGAAGATTCTCAGGAGAAAAAAATCCTCCTTAGTCCAGAGCGTGTCCATGAAATCTTCAAACGCATCTCAGATGAAGAGGACATCATCTTGGGTATGGACCCGAAGTTTGCTCGCCCTGAATGGATGATTGTCACTGTGTTGCCTGTGCCTCCACTGGCTGTTCGTCCTGCTGTGGTCATGCAGGGTTCCGCACGCAACCAGGTACAGTTAAAGTTACAATATTCAAAATATTTTCATATAACTAAAAGTTTAAATGAATTTAAAATTTGTCTTTCTAAAAGGATGATCTGACCCATAAACTGGCCGATATTGTCAAAATTAATAATCAACTCAGAAGAAACGAGCAGAGTGGTGCTGCAGCTCATGTTATTGCTGAGGATGTTAAACTTCTCCAATTCCATGTAGCCACCATGGTGGACAATGAGCTTCCAGGACTGCCCAGGGTATGTACACTTCTATACAAAACTTTGTCAGTATGGAAAATTAGTAGTAATGGCTTATTTTTGTTTTTTTTGGTTTTTATTGTAGGCAATGCAAAAATCTGGTCGCCCTCTAAAATCCATCAAGCAGCGTCTAAAGGGAAAGGAAGGAAGAGTCCGAGGTAACCTTATGGGCAAACGTGTGGACTTCTCTGCTCGAACTGTCATTACACCTGATCCCAACCTGCAAATTGACCAAGTTGGTGTCCCAAGGTCTATAGCAGCCAATATGACTTTTCCCGAAATTGTTACTCCCTTCAACATTGACAGGTATGCCCCGCTTCTTGCAATAAAATTTGGTAAAAATCCTTTTTTGCACTCAATTATTTTCATCTAACGTCTAACAGATTACAAGAGCTGGTGCGAAGAGGAAACAGTCAGTACCCAGGAGCCAAATACATAATTCGAGACAATGGAGATAGAATTGACTTGCGATTTCACCCAAAACCAAGTGACCTTCATTTGCAGATCGGCTATAAGGTAAGTTTCCATTGGCAGCAGTGGTGGTACATTACAATACAATTGTGCCTAATTATGATTTTTTTTTTCTGCAGGTTGAAAGACACATGTGCGATGGAGACATTGTCATCTTTAATCGGCAGCCTACACTTCACAAAATGTCCATGATGGGGCACAGAGTACGAATTCTTCCGTGGTCGACATTTCGACTGAATCTCAGGTACTAAATAAAAGTTTTGGCTTTTGTGAAATATCTTGTTGGACAAAGGGTTTACGACCCCTTTCCTTCCTCCAGTGTCACCACACCGTATAATGCTGATTTTGATGGCGATGAGATGAACTTACACCTGCCCCAGTCTCTGGAGACGAGAGCAGAGATCCAGGAGCTGGCCATGGTCCCCCGTATGATCGTGACACCTCAGTCCAACAGACCCGTCATGGGTATTGTGCAGGACACCCTCACAGCAGTGCGCAAATTTACCAAAAGAGATGTCTTCTTAGAGCGGGTATGAATCTAAATGAACCTGCCTCCTGTTCTCGCTCAACAAAATTGATTGTTAATTCTGACATTTCTTTGTTCAGGGTGAAGTCATGAACCTTCTCATGTTCTTGTCCACCTGGGATGGTAAAATGCCCCAGCCCGCCATTCTCAAACCTCGTCCTCTGTGGACGGGAAAGCAGATCTTCAGCCTTATCATTCCTGGACACATCAATGTCATCCGCACACACAGCACTCATCCAGATGATGAAGATAGTGGTCCATACAAGCACATTTCACCTGGTGACACCAAGGTACATAAACTGTTACATAAAACTTACTGCAGATCAACTACAGCTATAACTGAGTTGTATTATGAACCTCTGATGTAGGTTATTGTGGAGAACGGCGAGTTGATAATGGGAATTCTTTGCAAGAAATCCTTGGGAACTTCAGCCGGTTCTCTTGTCCACATCTCATATCTGGAGATGGGTCATGATATCACCAGACTGTTCTACTCCAACATTCAAACTGTGGTCAACAATTGGCTTCTTATTGAGGGTAAGTGGGGCCAGTGGAACTATGTGCTGAGATTGTTGCTGTAAGCGATTTCCTGTATTGACATTATCTTTTGGTGCTCAGGCCATTCAATCGGTATTGGTGACTCTATTGCTGATGCAAAGACATATCTTGACATTCAGAATACAATCAAGAAAGCCAAACAGGATGTGATAGAAGTAAGTATAACACACCGTCATAGTTGCAGTTTTGAATGTTTACCGTGGACGTTTAAATACATTGGTCTTTTTCCAGGTTATTGAGAAAGCCCACAATAACGAACTGGAACCAACTCCTGGTAACACACTAAGGCAGACGTTTGAGAACCAGGTGAATCGTATTCTCAATGACGCTCGAGACAAAACTGGATCCTCTGCCCAGAAGTCATTGTCTGAGTACAACAACTTCAAGTCTATGGTGGTGGCAGGTTCAAAGGGTTCCAAAATTAACATCTCACAGGTAAATGCACTGTCATTCAAAGACCTCTCATTAGAGCTGGGCGATTATGGGGGAAAAAAATCAAATTATGATCTCGGCTATGTAACATAATGTGCTTTTTTGGTGATATTGTTAGATATTGATTCAGTGCTTACCTGTTTAAAGCAGTTGCCGTTTTATACTCAAATACAGACACTTTGACCATTATGAGGAGTGGGTGGGTAAAACTTCCTAAGGCTCTGAGTGGGTGACAGGTGGAATTAACCAATCGTAGTGAAGTATGAACTCTCAGAACAAGCAGATGACTTTATTTACCACTTAATATAAATGTATATAAAGATACTAAGTCTACATGAATCCTGATAAATCTCGAAATCATGATCTGGCTCAAAGAAAATCATTAATTTGTTTTGCATATCGCCCACCTACATACCTACACCTTATTACAATTGTGAATCTCAACATTAAAACAATTCCTCATTATTCAGGTTATTGCTGTGGTGGGACAACAGAACGTGGAGGGTAAACGAATCCCCTTTGGTTTCAAACACCGCACACTGCCCCACTTTATTAAGGATGATTATGGTCCTGAGAGCAGAGGCTTTGTAGAGAACTCATACCTGGCTGGACTGACACCAACTGAGTTCTTCTTCCACGCCATGGGAGGAAGAGAGGGTCTGATTGACACAGCTGTCAAAACAGCTGAGACAGGTAAGTACTTAGGAATGTTTGTGGCAATCATAGACCGTGGGGGTGTGTGGGGGTGTGGGGTTGGGTGTGGGTGTAGATAACCCGAAAGCCACCGTGTTCCAAATGGGAAGTGATTATGGGGGCGAATCAGAATTCAGTTGATTTTATATAAAAAATTCTCACCTCTCTCTCTGTAACTGCTGCAATGAGCCTCGTTATTTTGGTTTGAAAATGTTAATATTAACCTGCTCTACGTGATCCTCGTGTTTTTATTTCACTCTTTTGGCCATAATATGGAACTCTGCTCCAAATTTGCTCCTTTAACTGCTTGCCCTGTGAGCTTAATTTGACGGGAGCCAAACGCTATGGGTGATGCCACACTCCCTCAGTCCACTTCATTATACAGTCGATGGTGTCAATGGGATATGTCTCTTAAAACTTATGTTAAAATTTGTTTTGTTATACCAGGTTACATCCAGCGTCGTCTGATCAAATCTATGGAGTCTGTCATGGTAAAGTACGACGGCACTGTCAGAAATTCAATCAACCAAGTGGTACAGCTGCGTTATGGTGAGGACGGATTGGCTGGAGAGAACGTGGAGTTTCAAAACTTGGCAACAGTCAAGCCCTCACACAAAGCCTTTGAAAAAAAGTAAGTAAAGGTTGTTAGAGATTAGCTGAACAAAAATAATTATTCCTTTAATTAACTTTATTTTGTGTATAAAGGTTCAGATTTGATTGTACCAATGAGCGGGCACTGAGGCGGACACTACAGGAAGATCTCGTAAAAGATGTGTTGACCAATGCCCATGTTCAGAGTGCCTTGGAAAGGGAGTTTGAAAAGATGAGAGAAGATCGCGATGTTCTCAGAGCCATTTTCCCCACTGGTGACAGCAAGGTTTGTTCAGTCATCATTTACTGCATTGTGTCAAAATGTAATAAATAATGTGTTCAATATTAATAAAATTTTATTTTTGTACAGGTGGTTCTTCCTTGCAATTTGGCTAGAATGATCTGGAATGCTCAGAAGATCTTCCGTATTAACACACGAACCCCAACAGATCTGCATCCATTGAGAGTGGTTGACGGTAAGAAACTGTTTCCGCAAAAAACTAATTCACAAAAGAAACAAAGGGGTAATGGAAGGACAGCGAGAGAAGGAGAAAAGGGAGGAGGCAAAAAAATGAAAGTAAAAAATTAGAACCTCACTCAATTATTATTTTTTACTTTTCTTTCTTAATTTTCTTCCCCTTTTCCTCTTATTTCTTTTTTTTGTTTTTATTACTTTTTTTTTATTACTTACCTACTCATACTCTTCGCGCACACACACACACACACACACACACAAAAAAATACACTCCCATATTCTTATTGTCCCATCACCCGCTTCAAATCATGATGTATGCACTCCCTCAAGTCAAAATGTCTGTCTTTTATTCTTTGTGTTGTCTTATCACAATAAAAAATAAACAGTTTCAAATCAACTCAAGGTGATGAATAATTATGAAGACTTGATTCCATTTTTTTCATATTCTCAGGGCTGAAGGATCTCAGTAAGAAGCTGATCATTGTAAACGGCGATGACCCTCTGAGCAGACAGGCCCAAGAAAATGCCACTCTGCTTTTCAACATCCACCTGCGCTCCACCCTCTGCTCCCGGCGAATGACAGAGGAGTTCCGTCTCTCCACCGAGGCTTTCGATTGGCTGCTGGGAGAGATTGAGACCAAATTCAACCAATCAATCGTATGTACTCAACTTCACTGTATTCTAAGTGTAAGGCCTGTTACAATAAAAATTTTTTGAAGCACGATATATTGCTACAGAGAAATATTGCGATAAGCCATAACATTGAAACTACTTCATGCCACAGGCACAAGAAAAAATAAAGCAGGATGATCCCAGTAAACTAAAAATCTGAATCGACTAATAAAAGAAGTCTTAAGAAAACCTAATTTTTGCAAAGAAACTGTACACACAATAAATACACACAAAAATAATTGTTCCAGCTTTGATATATTGAACGATAAGTCAATATAGTAATTATGAGGGTAAATAAATGTAAAACTACTTGTATTTTCCCTTATTTCCAGGCTCATCCCGGAGAGATGGTTGGTGCCCTGGCTGCGCAGTCTTTGGGAGAGCCTGCCACTCAGATGACACTGAACACTTTCCATTACGCTGGAGTGTCCGCCAAGAATGTAACTCTGGGTGTGCCTCGTTTAAAAGAGTTGATCAACATCTCCAAAAGGCCCAAGACCCCTTCATTGACGGTGTTCCTGTTGGGACAAGCAGCCAGAGATGCTGAGCGCGCCAAGGACATTCTCTGCCGACTAGAGCACACAACACTCAGAAAGGTAAGTGTCCCGAAATATTTAAAGGTGCATTGCGTAACTTTTCTGGTGGAGGGCCCCTCAAATGCTTTTCTTCATGGAGATATTGTTGCTTTGTCTGGAATGTTTCACAGTATGGTATTAAAAGTTTCTATCTGCATGGAGACCAAACCAGGCCAAGTTACAGATCAGATCTGTGGAGAGGCAACCCCACTCACAGTCAGTCACAAACAGAATGCCTGTTTTTCTAGGTATTTTTGAGCTACAAAACCAAATTTGTAATTTAATCATGTAAGGTAGATCTGTTAAATGGAAAATTCCAGGCAGAGCAATGGCATATCCATAGAAACAGACGGACTCCCAACCAAAAAGTTACATAGTGCACCTTTTAATACTTGGGTTAAAAAAATAAATGTACAACTGTACAGGTTTTAGATTTAGACGAACTTTATTAATCCACAAGAGAAATTGCTTGGACACAGTAGCTCACACATCATAATATATTATAATAACAAGAGAAAAAATATAAATGGTAATAATAAATTCAATAAGTAGCAAAAATGGCAAGAGACTGGTGTCAAATAAGGCATAATTATGTAAAGGTTTATGTACAAGTAAAATATTGAAATATAGTAACACAAATATATGTCAGCAATATACAAGACAAGAGGTCGTAAGGAAAACAACCCAATGTCCTCCCGATCATAATATCATCTTTGCATTATCTGTTGTTGTACAGTTGTATGGAGTTTAGTATGAATGTAGTCCCGTATCTCTCACTGTTTGAGCAGAGCTGTAGGAGCCTGTTGGTAAATGAGCTCTATAAGTTGTGTTTTAGCACAAATGTTGTCATCAGTGTTGGGGAAAATAAGTGTTGTCCTATTTACTGCTAAAAATGGATATCAATCAATTTGTTTCAGGTGACTGCAAATACAGCCATCTACTACGACCCTAACCCTCAGAACACAGTGGTGGCAGAGGACCAGGAGTGGGTGAACGTGTACTATGAGATGCCCGACTTTGACGTGACTCGTATTTCACCATGGCTGCTGCGCATTGAGCTCGATCGCAAACACATGACTGATCGCAAGCTGACCATGGAGCAGATTGCAGAAAAGATCAATGCAGGTGGGTGTCAGAATAAAATGTGTAGATTATGTTTATGATTTTGTTTTATTATTTTTAGTTTTTAAAGCAATGGTGATTAAGACTGATTTTATGAAAAGGTTTTGGAGATGACTTGAACTGTATCTTCAATGATGACAATGCTGAGAAGTTGGTGTTGCGAATCAGAATTATGAACAGTGACGAAAACAAGTTCCAAGACGTAAGTGACACTGTTTTAAAAAAAAAAGATTTAGAAATACCATAATGCTCACTAAATTTAACCCAATGTGTTACTTAAAGGATGAGGAGGTGGTGGATAAAATGGATGATGATGTTTTTCTGAGATGCATTGAGTCCAACATGCTAACGGACATGACTCTTCAGGGAATTGAACAAATCAGCAAGGTACAGCAGTCAGCAAACCACAAATACAAATAACTCACCTTAAATGCAACTAAACTCAAGTCCATGTTCCTCAGGTGTACATGCATCTGCCTCAGACGGACAACAAGAAGAAGATCATCATTACAGAGGACGGAGAGTTCAAGGCTCTACAGGAGTGGATCCTGGAAACAGACGGCGTGAGTCTGATGAGAGTTCTGAGCGAGAAGGACGTAGACCCTGTCAGGACCACCTCCAACGACATTGTGGAGATCTTTACGGTAGGAAAAAAACAAAACGTCAGACAAGTTTATATAGAGAAGTGCAGTTCAAATTCTCAACTGTTGGAATGTTCTTGTGTAGGTTTTGGGAATTGAGGCAGTGCGTAAGGCTCTGGAGAGGGAGTTGTACCACGTCATCTCCTTCGACGGTTCTTATGTGAACTATCGTCACTTGGCTTTGCTCTGTGACACCATGACCTGTAGGGGGCATTTAATGGCCATCACACGTCACGGCATCAACCGGCAGGACACAGGCCCTCTCATGAAGTGCTCCTTTGAGGAGACTGTGAGTTCAATATTTAAGACTAAATCACACCATTCTCACACTTGAAGTGACTCTTTTGTAACTGTTACGTTCTGTGTTGTTCAGGTGGATGTGTTGATGGAGGCCTCGTCTCATGGTGAGGTGGATCCAATGAAGGGTGTGTCTGAGAACATCATGCTTGGACAGCTTGCTCCAGCAGGAACAGGCTGCTTTGACTTGCTGTTGGATGCTGAGAAGTGCAAATACGGCATGGAAATCCCCACAAATATACCTGGCATCAGTGTCGCCGGACGTAAGTGAAATATATATTTTTCCATACACTGTTGACATATTTGAGTTTAATATGTGTACGGATGTACACCTAATGCATTGCGTATATCTCTGTACTGATACCAATCCTATTTGCAGCCACTGGAATGTTCTTTGGCTCAGTACCTAGTCCGATGAGCGGCATGTCACCTGCCATGACCCCCTGGAACACAGGAGCCACCCCAGCCTATGGAGCCTGGTCTCCCAGTGTTGGTAAGTGGATCTCCAGCTCGTCTGTAATGCTGTTCTCAGATTCATTTACTCAGCTCTGTCCTTTGTGCCGTCACAGGCAGTGGCATGACTCCAGGAGCAGCAGGCTTTTCACCCAGTGGAGCATCTGATGCCAGTGGGTACTCTCCTGGGTACTCGCCCGCCTGGTCCCCCACTCCAGGCTCTCCAGGGTCACCAGGCCCTGCAAGCCCATACATTCCTTCTCCAGGTTAGGCTCAAGTTAAATGAAAAACATGCAGCAAAAACCTGAAAATGCAGACACATCTTTAACAATTCTTCTTTTCCAGGAGGAGCCATGTCTCCCAATTACTCTCCCACGTCTCCTGCCTACGAGCCTCGTTCTCCTGGTGGATACACACCCCAGAGTCCAGGCTATTCTCCAACCTCTCCCTCCTACTCCCCCACCTCTCCCTCTTACTCCCCCACAAGCCCCAACTACAGCCCCACATCCCCATCCTACTCCCCCACCTCTCCCAGTTACTCCCCCACCTCTCCCTCGTATTCACCCACGTCTCCCTCTTACTCCCCTACGTCCCCGTCCTACTCCCCCACCTCCCCCTCCTACTCCCCCACCTCCCCCTCTTATTCCCCCACATCGCCAAGCTACAGCCCCACGTCGCCTAGTTACAGCCCCACCTCCCCCAGTTACTCCCCCACCTCTCCTTCATACTCTCCCACGTCCCCCTCTTACTCCCCTACATCGCCTTCATACTCCCCCACCTCTCCGTCCTACTCCCCCACCTCCCCCTCCTACTCCCCCACCAGCCCCAGCTACAGCCCCACGTCGCCCAATTACACCCCAACATCACCCAGTTACTCTCCAACCTCCCCCTCTTACTCACCCACCTCCCCCTCTTACTCCCCCACCTCGCCAAACTATACTCCGACCAGCCCCAACTACTCCCCCACCTCCCCTTCGTACTCCCCCACCTCACCATCCTACTCGCCCTCCAGCCCACGCTACACGCCGCAGTCTCCGACCTACACCCCCAGCTCGCCGTCCTACAGCCCGAGCTCCCCGTCGTACTCTCCCACATCTCCCAAATACACCCCCACCTCCCCGTCCTACAGCCCCAGCTCTCCAGAGTACACCCCCACGTCGCCGAAATACTCGCCTACGTCACCAAAATATTCCCCCACTTCACCCAAGTACTCACCAACCTCTCCGACTTACTCACCAACTACACCCAAATACAGCCCAACCTCGCCTACCTACTCACCCACGTCTCCCACCTACACCCCCACCAGCCCCAAATATTCTCCTACGTCACCAACCTATTCCCCAACCTCACCCAAATACTCCCCTACCTCCCCCACCTACTCCCCCACCAGTCCTAAAGGCTCCACCTACAGCCCCACATCACCTGGATACAGCCCCACGTCGCCCACCTACAGCCCAGCCATCAGCCCTGACGATAGCGACGAGGAGAACAACTGAGCGGCGCCGAAATGGTTGATGGGACCTCCACCTCTGCGGCCTCTCCACAAACAGGACAGCGTCTTTGAGCCTGCTGGAGACGAGAAGCCCAGTCTGAAGAAGAAAATGTAGTTGAAACTTTAATGTAAAAAAAAACAAAGACTTGAACTGCTTTGCCTGAAGAAAAAAAGGCTGCCTTTTGAAACTAGTTTTTTCAATTTTCACATGGAGTGTTGGAGTTGTAAACTACAGGCCCAGGAGGGTTTGAAATGCAGAGGAAGACTGTTTACGGCAGCCTGTCTCTCTACTGTTCTCCAGCAATGTTCTATGTTGCCAAACCCACCTGATGCAAGTCGATCAGTAAAATAAGACATCCAAAGTGTTGAGTTCTTGAGGTTTTCAAAAATATATATTTGTCTGTTGGTTTTAAAGAATACATTCAACAACTCAATGATGACAGATTCAGGAGTAACTGGAGAGAGACACTGGCATGGGCTTGTCAATACAGACCATATACACTACATGAGTGTATGTAGGCATTGCTCTTCCTACTTCTCACCCTTAAAAACACCTACAAGATGTCATGTTACATCTACCAGCATCCTCTTGTCTTGCATCAAAAGCAAAAACAAAACACTTCCATATATTTCTTCCCTTTACAATGGGAATAAAAAAGCTTATATGAAAATAGAAGTCAGAATGATTGTTCTGTCTTTAATTTTGATTCTAGAAAGAAATGGGGCTTGTGAATTACAAAGTTGCTGCTTATGTTACTGTTTGCATGAGTAGCAAATGTTAATACAGTTTAATCAAGCTTTGGGTTGATCCATTTCAAAACACTTATGTTTTAAAATTGTTGCCCCATTTCTTATAGGTGACATGTATTAGTTTTGTTTTATTTGGGAAATTCACTTTATTTAAGACAAATAACTATTATTCTGTGTGAATACAAATAGAGCAAAATAAGAATTTTGTTTTTGTTTGCTTTTGGTGACTTGTCAATCTGTTGGCAAGAGGCTCATGTTCTCTACCGTGAATGAAGGGTCAGGGGACCACAGGATAACTCTTTTCTAATGTTCTTTCCAAAACATTTAATTTTGCCTTGCATTTTCAGAATGCCAAAGGCCATTTCATCCTCTTTCCACGCAACAGGGTAACAGTCAAGTTTCCATCAGAAAACATTGTCTGAATGAAACGTCTCTGCAAAGTGGCTCATATTTATTTTCTTTTTTATGAAGTATTAGCTGATTCTCCTCTTCCCCTTCATCCACTGTCAGTCCCAATTTCTGAAATCAGTGTTTTTGTTCTTTTCTACGAATGTTTGTACCTGTGATTAGGGAAATCGTGGGGTGGGTGTTTGTGATGTTACTGGGAGTCCTGTAGTAAGTACCCAATTCTTAATAGCGTGTTATTTTCAGTTAGACTGCCTTAAATCGACAGTTTGGTTCGGTCACTGCACTTACTAAACTGGAGGGCTGATGTTTTCCATAGCCTCCCCCAGTTGCGCCCACTGCTGCTGTCTTAAGTTTATAGTGAGTTTGGGACATCGGGACTCCTGGCAGTGTGAATGTGAGTGTGCGAGGCCAGACACGGTTCAAGAAACACTTGACATGTCTCGGCAAAGACGAAGGTTTAACTTAATTGCCACTGTATAGAAATCTGCTCATAATCTCATTCTTTGTGTCTCTGTTCTGTTTGTTTTTGGACTTGGAAAAATTAATAAAAATGTTTTACTATATATTTTCGTCACGTTTTTTATTGCGTTTCAAATGAAGTTATTTACTTTGGCCTGAAGAGGTCGCTGTTGCTCGTTCGTGTAATATTCCGTAATTCCGCAAATAAAATGTCGGACCTGACTAGAAAGCCTATAAATCTAATAAATGTTATTGACAATAACATTAGGCCTTCGAAACAAGTCAAGTTACCTTGAATCATTTATTTAACCGTCTCAGAAAGTGTGAATAAACTTTTTTTTTTTTTTTTCTAAATGTGTTATTTAAAACGAATAGGGTGTCAGACAGTATTTAGTATATACTAGTATGTCTATTCTTACAATTATAGTTGCGATCCATCAGTCACTACCATAGGCTGTACACAGACAGTACACAGCCACTTATATTGGTGTTTGACGCACTGCCTCAACTTCACCTGTAGGGGGCACTGTTCTTCACTTAGAAAATGAGTCAGTATACATGATTTCATTTCTTACACGTACAGCCACAGTCAGCAATAATCCACGAGACAAGTCTGTCTGAGTAGATGTTGCTACAAGTTCACAGCCCAGTGTAATTTAAATCAAAGACAAGTACAGTGGGAGAAAGTATGGACAACTGAACTTCAAAACTGTTACCAAAATGAAAAAAGGTCGGTTTTGTAGGCTACTTGTATTTACCCCTCTGTCATTTCAGACCTTTTGATCGGCCTACACCACCCGGGCGTTTCTTGAGGAATCAAGTAATCCGAAATCCAAGTAGACAAAAGATTTCCAGTCCGTACCAATAATGTCACCAACCCTCAGGTATTTTATCTTACCATTATTTACATATAAGAACCATAATATTTAGCCAATGACAAGTTTATCTGAGCATATCTAAGTTCTTTGGTGATCACTGATGCACTAAACTAGTAATGAATCTCAATATGATTTACCCAGAATGCCTCAGGACTGCACAAACCCACTAATCTGGCAAATGGACAAAAGATTTCCAGTCCTCAAATGTCACCAACCCACTGAGGTATTCTACTTAGACATTATTTTATCTTATCTTGCCATTATTTACATATAAGAAGCATAATGTTTAGGCCATGCCCAGTTTATCTGAGCATATCAAAGTCTTCTGCTGATCACTGATGCACTAAACTAGTAATGAAACGCAATATGATTTACCCAGAATGCCTCAGGGCTGTTAGATGGTTGCAATAGCACAAACCATGACAAATACCCACTAATACTGTCTCTGTGGAAAATATGATTCACAGGCTTCACTCATAAGCGTCATATACATTACTGCAGTGTGTGTGTGTGTGTGTGTGTGTGTGTGTGTGTGTGTGTGTGTGTGTGTGTGTGCGTGTGTGCGTGTGTGCGTGTGTGACTGAGTGAAGCCTGGTGACTGTTTTTATGGAGGGTTGCCCTAGCAATTGTGAAATCACAATGTTTATAATGAATTATAATGACAATAATTCATTGTCTAATTATTTTATTGGCAATTATATTAATACACACAGGGCACATTTTATAATGATTGATAATATTTTATCTATTTATTTATTTATTTATTTATTTATTTATTTATTTATTTATTTATTTGAGATTCCAATTTATTAATCTACCGCCAAAAAGAAGGAGTTGTCAATCACAATTCATAACTTCATAAAATCACTGTGAGACTGTGCACTATGTATCATTTCTAGCGGGGGAGTGGCTACATACTAGTCTCCAGGTGGTTATTTTTTTTTGCCTGGAATGTTCCACAGTATGGCATTAAACATATCTTTATCTAGCATTTATTTCATTATGCAGATTTTTATCGCTCAAAAACATCCATTCCATAGTGTGAGCGGGTCTCCTCTCCACAGATATAACCTGTTACTTGGCCTGGTAGTGCCATCTGCTTGCAGGGGCGTCGGACTGGGGGGGTAAAGGGTACTCTTTACCCAGGGCCCAGAGCAGGTAGGGGCCCGTCACAAAATCTGTAATATGCAGTTTTCATATAGAGAACATATAATATGGGCCCATCAAGATTATTTGTAATCAGAGCCCAGAATTTTGTACTACACCCCTGTCTCCTTGTATCTATGGAAATATATACTTTTAATGCCATACTATGAAATATTTTAAGCAAAGCAATAACATCTCCAAAATGTACACAGTGTATTTGATTTAAAGGTCCTATATTACACAAAAACTGACTCTAGTGAGCTTTAAGCCATGTTATAATATTGTTACCTCAACAAAAACATGCCTGGAGTTTGGTATTTTGTTTCATTCACACATGTTTGAGTAATCCTTTATTATTAGTTTAGTAGTTTTCAAGTTAAGAGCTACCTTTTACATTTTGTTCAGTTGAGATTTCAGGGCTGAAATTATCCCAATTATTCTAGTGAAGGTGTATGGAGTTTAAAAACACAGTGGAGCACTTCCTGTATTACCACATGACATCATAAGGTGCAACAGAGTGTTTTCTATTTGAGAGAAGAACTCTAAATAAATATACAGGGTTTTTGTGTAAAACATGTGTGAATGAAACAAAATATTTTTGATGAGGAAACAACATTATAGCATAGATCAGAAAATAAAGCAATACGGACCCTTTAAATCACTATTTAAATATAACAATGTAAAGTCATTACTCGCTGATTCAACCAGATTTCCTCTCGTCTTTCCATTTTGTGCTGTGACTCAGAGTCAGAGGGCAGGGCCACAGCAAAACCACAGGAAGCACGTCTGGGGCTGTCTACAAAAAAGCATGATTTTTCCTCAGCACAAGTCACTTCTTGTACCAGAGGCTCCACTCTCAGCTCACCACTCACACATCTGTCTTATTTCTCAGTAAGGTAAGTTTGAAAGGTAAAACATATGCTATTTTCTACTCTTTCTGCTCTCCGTTCTCCCTACAGCCATTGTCCCATTCAGTCTTTTGTTTACTTGTCAAATTCCTCTTCAGTGAAAGAATGCAGCAGTAAGTAACACAATGAAGTCAGTCATTCATGCGACTCTTGTCAGTTTTAAAGTTTTAAAATCATTTGTACTCACAACATACTCAAAATTTTTTATTTTGTAAAACAACCATATTGAAAACAACATGATGACCATATTTACAAGAGAAAAAGAAACATTAAGTGAATATACAAATGTGGGGGAAATATGGGGAGCAAGCCAGTAGTTTTGTTTTATGTTTTTGTCACTGAGCAGCATCTCAGTCTAAATAACTGTAATTATTTAAAAAGATGACAGTGTTACTTCCTGAAAACAAGGGCGGAGACACTGAGTCGAGCTGTTACAAAAGTGTTGGAGATGGGAGAGGTGTTTAAAGCGGTATTATGTCAAAAGCATCTTCTTTTTTATGCCTGTATTTCACAAAAAAGTTTAAGTTAAACCTAGGTCTTATAGTAAATTAAAATATAAATAAATTAAGTAGAAATTTCTTTTTTTTTTATAATCATGATAACTGATTGCATTGAAACAGGTTCAAGAGGTTCAGTGTGCAGTGTTTTAATATGTGCAATTAAAGGTACACTATGTAACCTTCTGGCGGAGGGTCTGCCACTTGTTTGTCTCCATGGAGATGTTTTGCCTGCTAATTACCAAAGTGAATTTATCTATCTGGACTTTAACTTGCATTTCTACTTCCTGCAGTTGAGTAATATATGTATCTGGACTAAAGGGACTATGAATGCTTAAATAATTTTTCCTTAACTCTAAAATAAAATAAGATTTAAGGGTGCACTGTGTAACTTTTCTGGTTGAGGGTCCACTACCTGCTTGTCTCCATGGAAATGTTATTGCTTTGTCTGGAATGTTCCATGGTATGACACTAAACATACCCATCTAGAATTTATTCATTATGGGTGTTTCTTTTGCTCAAAAATACAATAATTCCTTCTGTGAATGGGGGTGACTCTCCACAGATCTGAGTTGTAATGTAGCATAGTGCTGTAACCTGCTTGTCTCCCTCGTGATAGATAGGTTTAAAATATGGAAGTGGAACATTCTAGACAAAGCAGTGATATTTCCATGGGGACAAGCAGGTGGCGGACGCTCCACCAGAAAAGTTGAGCAATGGACCTTTAAGTCAAAAGTAAATAAAAAATGTTAAAAAAGCATTCATATTGCTCAATCCAGATGTATAAATGACTCAACTGCCTCTGACCCTGTGTCTCAAACAGAGCCAAAATAGAAATTTCACTGTACTACCCCATTTTCAAAGCAGAGTTTTTAACAGTGAAATCGTGCACGGGTTGTTTTTGGCATTGATGGACCACTATTGGAGCTAGTTAAGTCATTATAGTAAAAGTCAATGGAAAGATTGGCTCGCCCAGGATTATCAGCCTGGTGTTTAGCTTTAACCAGGAATCCGACTCTACCCACCCCCCAACGCCCGCCTCGTATCCACGGGCTGCGGGTTTGGCTTTCATCACACCAGCTCCTGTTACCTGGTGCATATAAGCTAACCAGGACAGGTGAGCGCAAACACAACTGATAACTAGGCCCCTACACGCTCATAATAACACTAACGCCAATACAGACCAGTGGGGACGCAGGATGGAGTCAGAATGGACCATACCACAAGTGCAAGTACCAGACGAGATTATGCAGTTAAGTGGAGGAATTTTATTTTATTTATTTATTTGCAATTCTTTATTTACTTTTACCCTGCCTGTCAAAGCGTGGTAACCCTAACCTTGCAGGTCCTTGGTCTGTTATCGTCCTCCTTTCCTACAAGATGCCTTCAAATTTTCAGAGCGAGAGAGAAAGAGAAAGAGAAAGAGAGATGCTTTATTGATTTCAAACAAAATTCAAGTTTTGCTGCAGTAACATTTACACTGCGATTCTCAGTTGCCTTTGTGTCTCAGTCAAAAGTTTCAATGCAGTTTAACAGGAGGACTAGGCAGGTCTTGGCTTGTTTTCTTGTAAACTCACCAAAATGAGGGATTTAGATAACGATAACTATACTGATAATGTTATCTGAAAGGGAAATAATATAGGAATGGAGCTGGAGCTATAGTTTTGAACTGTCAGTGCTGTAACTGCGTGATTGTAATTTGTGTGTGTGTGTGTGTGTGTGTGTGTGCATGTGTGTGTATGTTTTGAGTGTGGAGAGAGGGAGTTTTGTGGGAGGTTTTTTTTGTCTATTTTTGGTTTTGTTATGTAAAATTTAGAAATTGGAACAAATAAAATTAATTAAACAAAGAATAAACATTTTCCAAGAGCTTGTTAAGGCTAAGTAACACATGTGCCACTAATCATGCTAATGTGGGGTTGTCTTTCTGCATTTGTTTATTGGTTGCAGTTACGCCTTGGCACTTTTCTAGGTATCTCAGAGATAACCCCGTCTAAAGCCATTTATCTATGTGCATCTCTCTAATCAAGGCAATAGATCGTAAGGTCTTGGCTGTGCTACATAAACACCTCACCTCATTTCAACTCGTTCAACCAGCTTTGCTCAGACTGGACAGGGTGAAGAGGAAACAGAGCTTGTGGTTTGGTTTCACTGTGAACATTTCCTTCTATGAATAAATTAGGCGCACTGCATATAGGCTTGTCACGATAATTACTACTAGTATATCGACTTATCGCTCAATATATGAAAGCTATAAAGGAACTATATATTTTGGGGGGATCAGTATTTATCATGTATACTTTTTCTTTGCACTACTGGGAAATATTTGGTTATTTTTTGGCTATATGATAAGATTTTGGTGTATTGTGTAACAGTTCTGGTTGAGGGTCCATCAAATGCTTGATGCCGCTTACAATCAGAATGCCTATTTTTCTCTGTAGTTTTGAGCTATAAAACCACTTGTGATTGAATAAATGTAAAGTAGAGCTGTTTATGTCATACTGCACAACATTCCAGGTGGAGCAGTGACATCTCCATAGAAATGAACAGGTGACGGACCCCCAACCAAAAAGTTGCATAATGTAAAGCTGTAGAAAGTTGAATTAATGACTTCCATGACTCATTACAGATGCAAACTAAGCACTAAAGTGTGTCATTCTACTATTTATTTATTGCAGCTCAGGTTTTTTAACAATATTGTAGAGCTAGAACAGTTTTTGTGGTTTAAATTTGCTCTTGACTTTTTGTGTCAGTGGCATAAATTAATTTCAGTATTTATTTATCGTCTATATTTTCTTCATCGATATATCCTAGTTCAAAATTTGTTATAGTGACAGGCCTAAGTGCATATATTAAACTCACATTCATAGTTGTAGCATGATACAGCTTGTATATGGCCACTCCTTGTTTTTTGCAATGAGACCACGACACTCTATTCATTTTGGGTTCAAGTTACATAAAAGTGACGTAATCTATCCTGTAATACAAGACCTCATTATGTGTCAAGACTGGGTGTAATTATACTCTTCACAAAACCCACAAAATTGAGAGTGATTTAAAACAATACAGTACGCTAAACTAAGAACTGTCCTGTTTGTTCCATTTTGTGGTAATGAAATATTATTTATTTATGTGCCTTAGGGCTCTCATGACAATTATTATATATCAACTTATCGTTCAATAAATAAAAGATACACAATATATTTTGCTCTTTTTATCATACATTTTATTTGCAATAGTGGTGTACTTTTTCTTAATGTTTGTAACATTTGAGGTGCAGAAGGTAGAATAATACTTGTTATTGATACTAATTATGTACTGATGTGTTTCATTGTGCTATAATATTATTTCAGATAATATTTTTTTCTTTACAACATGGTTTAAAAGGATTTACTATCTTGCTAAAATGGTCTTCAGCATCGTTTATTGCAATATTTCTGTTTCAATATATTGTACTTTTTTTGTTGTCGTGCCAGGCTAAGTATAACTTCATACCTTCCCTTTTGGTTGCACTTCCTAATTCTTTTAGTTAAAAGTTTCCATTGTGCAAAAAGGATTCTTGTGAGCTTTAAGTTCTTACTTCCTCAAAAACATACCTGGAGTTGTGTTTTATTTCATTCACACATGTTTCAGTAATCCTGGTTTAATAATCTGTCTACACCTCTAAGCTCTGTTCCACCTTGTGATGTCATGAAGTGGTAGTTAACAGCATCCTTTTATCTTTAGTTCAGTTGAGATAGCCATGGCTGAAATTATCTAAATAATGCTAGTAAAGGTGTAGCTTAAAAACACAGTGGAGCACTTCCTGTATTACCACATGACATCACAAGGTAAAATAGAGTGTTTTCCATTTGAGAGAAGAACTTGGCCTAACTATGCAGGAGTTGTGTGTTAAACGTGTGAATGAAACGAAACACAACTCCAGGTATGTATTCGAAAACAACATTATAACATAGATCAGAAAATACTGCAATATGGTTCCTTTAATAATAGCCTACTTGAGTAACTTTAACCTTTAATCTTTGTATATCTCTATGCAGCATGCTCCCGATCCAGGCTGTCCCAGGTCAGTTTGGCCCAGAGGTCCGGACCCCGGGCCTGTGGGTGTGGAGGGTGGAGAAGATGAAGGCAGTGCTGCTGGACCCCACCGAAATTGGAGCCTTTTATAACGGAGACTCTTATCTGGTGCTTCAAAACCGTGGCGAGAATGGGGCTGATCTCCACATGTGGATCGGTAAGAAACTGGTGAAATTAACCAAACTATAAAATGTATATGTCAAAATCAGATACTAATTGATACTAAAACTAGCATCAAAATTAGATACTCACTTGAACAACAGAAATTAACCTTTCCTGAATGTCTTTAGAATGATCTTGAGTTGTATCAGAACAAGTATAAGACCACATAGACTAGTATATGTCCATGGACCACTATGGAACCTACCTGGGCGACTAAGAGTTGTGCTTAAACAAAATAAACACCAGTAGTCTAGTCAGTAATAGACCAGACAAGTTTATTAGAATTTGTATGCTGATTTACATGTGTCTTTACCATATATTGAGTTTCCTATGGGATCAATAGTCTTCTATCTATCTTTCTGTCTGTAAATAACAGCGATGCAGAGTAATTAGGCCTGTCACGATAATTATCATATATCATCTTATCATTCAATTCAGGATTTTTTTTTACGGACAGAATTGCAAAAAAATAAAAATAAAATAAAAAATACCAGGATCACGTAGAGCAGATTAACATGAACATTTTAAGACCAAAAAGAAAGTCAGTGGGAGCCAGGGTTAGTAGGAGCCAGAAGAGCCCACATGCGAACTTCCTATTTGGAACGCAGCGGCTAGGGCGTTAGCTATGCCCATTTATGTATACAGTCTATGATTCTAACGCATGTTTTTTTTTTTTTTTTTTTTTTTTACCAATAATGTTGATTTAGAACAGTTAAATCTGCTCTTGGGTTATTGCGTCAATGGCATAAATAAGTTTCAGTATTATCGTTTATCATTTATATTTACTTCAGCAATCGCACTTCAGAATTTGTTATTGTGACAGTTCTAATAGTAATAGATAGTAGAATGATCTGCCATGGTCCAGTGGTCTTTAGCGCGTGCCCCCAGTCCTCAGGTGAGCAGGTAATGAGCGTGACATTAACACTGATGACACACGAGACACAAAGCTGACCCTTAGCTCCAGGGAGTGGGACGAATGACACAGGGAAGCGGCTCACATTAAAAATACATGAGTCCTGTTACAGTACTCACACAGGCCTGTTGTTTCCAACATGTATCCGGTGCTTAGGCAACACTGAGATGATTGTCACTGCTTGGAGAGGGCTCTATTTGGCCCCTCTCCAAAGACCCTCTGTTTTTGTGCCTGTATTTCCATGAACTTTCATCTTTTGTGAGTAGGGTCAGTGTGTTGTGTGTGACTGATGGATTAACCTCTCTGCTCCACGTCAACAGTATTCATATTTAAACACTTCATCCATCACTATGATCGATCAGCTTCACTCAAACTATTGGTGTCAAAATTCACCTCATGGCTTTGACTACCTTAACCAATACCCAGCTGAATCAACATTCAGAACAAAATATATAACTTCTTTTACCTGAAATAAGTAATAGTTTGGCGCTTCAATTGTTAATTCTGTAAAAGTCCACACTGAATTCAATCCTTTATGTGGGTTTTTCTCTTTTTTATGTGTAAGCAGGCAGGTTTGTTTTTGATGTGTCTCTCTGACTGGTTAATCCACAATCAAACCCTCTAAAATCAGGGAGACAGGATATGGCTCCAAATCCACTCGTCTTTTTTTCAAAGTATGTGGTTCTGGCTGGTCATACATGGTACATTTTAAGTACCAAAATAATCAAACTTTTATAATAATGAAAAGTGACTAATAAATAGGAATTATCTTTTACTGACCTCCAGGTGCATAAAATCAACAGAATTGTTATTGAATTATTACTATTTAAAGGGCCCATATTACACTATTTTCTGATCAGTGTTATAATGTTGTTTCCTCATCACAAACATACCTGGAGTTGTGTTCTGTTTCATTCACACATGTTTAACACACAAACGCTGCATATTTAGGCTGAGTTCTTCACTCTGTTCCACCTTGTGATGTCATGGGGTAATACTGGAAGTGCTCCACTGTGTTTTTAAATCCCATACACTTTAACTAGAATCATTTGGATAATTTCAACTCTGGAATTGCCAGTCTCCATCGAACAAAAGGTAAAAGGTAGCTCTTAACTTGAAAACTACCACTCCGTGACATCACAAGGTGGAACAGATTTCTGCTGTTTGGAGATGTAGACAGACCAACCAACTAACCAGGATTTATTAAACATGTGTGATTGAAACAAAACACAACTGCAGTTATGTTTTGATGAGGTAACAACATTCTAACATGGCTTAAAGCTCAAGAGTTAATTTTGCGTAATATAGCACCTTTAAACAGAGCGAAAGATGATCCGACAATTGTCATGTCAAACTATATCTACTAGTACACCTATATCTGAGCACTCACATGGTTTTATATGTGCAAAACTTCTAAATGTAAACATATGTGTGCAGGTGAGAAGTCGTCCCGTGATGAGCAGGTGGCGTGTGCGATGTTGTCCACTCAGCTGGATGACTACCTGGGGGGAGACCCAGTGCAGCACAGGCAGGTACAGGGCTATGAGTCCCCAGAGTTCATGGCCCTGTTTCCCAGAGGAGTCAGCTACAAGGTCAGCATCACGTTCAGGGTTTGAAATCATCTTTAGTTTAGTAGTAATTCTGATTCTGCATGCCTACACAAACACACACACACATACACACGCACACTAATCTCATATTCAGATGTATGCTGATTTTATCTTCCATTATTATCCCTTTATTACTTTATAGCACAGCGTCCGTGCCACAGTGCAGTTAACTGAAAGAAGTGCTATTCGCCTTGACCTTAAAGTGGGATTAAACACCAAAACTCCCCCCACTAATACATTTCAGTTAGAGCTGCTGACTTTGCTAGTACCAGGAGGACTGAATAAGAGAGTGAGGGGGTAAGAGGGGCGGGGTCTGGACATCTGAGGAACAGTGTGATTGGTCGAACAGATTTCAGACTCCGCCCCTGCAGCCAGGTGTTTGTAATCAGAAACCCCTGGCTGTAATCAGGGGAGTCTTTTGTGATGTCACCAACTACTTGAAATTGCAGAGGCCTCTTAAGCCAGCACACAGCCATTTTTATACATTTTTTACCACAAAGCTGAAAATACACCTAGTTTGCACAAAAATGTCCAAAAAAGGTACAGTAGACAATGCTATTCAAATGCCATATACATAGTTTTCTGATCTATGTTACAGTGTTGTTTCGTCATCAAAAACATACCTGGAGTTGTGTTTTGTTTTTATTCACACACATTTAACACACAAATCCTGCATATTTAGGGTTAGTTCTTCTCTCAAACAGAAAACACTCTGTTAATTTCAGCCCTGGAATTGCCAATCTCTACTGAACTAAAGGCAAGGGTAGCTGTTAACTTGAAAACTACCTCTCCAAAGGTGGAACCAAGCATTTTGAGCTGCAGAATTACTCAAACATGTGTGAATGAAACAAATCACAACTCCAGGTATGTTTTTGATGCGACAACAACATTAAAACATGGCTAAAAGTTCTCAAGAGTCAATTTGTGTAATATAGGACCTTTAAGTGAACTCAATATGGGATTGTTCACAGGAGGGCGGTGTGGAGTCTGGCTTCAGGAGGACTCAGGGCTCGGGACCGGTGCACAGGCTGTACCAAATCAAAGGAAAACGCAACATCCGTGCCAAGGAGGTGGAGCTCTCCTGGGCCAGCTTCAACAAGGGGGACTGCTTCATCCTTGACCTCGGAGATGTTAGTATGCAGCACGTAGTCACCTTCAAATCAAAAGCTTCAAATCTTTACATTTACACACCTTTACACGCACACCAAAAATATGATCATTATCTACAGGCCTGTTGATAGAAATCTGGGGGCCCAGTGCAAGAAACCTCATGTGGCCCCCCTGTAATATAAATTCATAATTAGAGAGTCCAATTTTGGGTCCCGAAAAGTCCAGGCAACAGACCCCTTTGTCCCCCCATCTACTGCCCTGATTATCTAATCGCAGGAATTATCATATTATTGAAATGCCATGTAATCCAGTTACATCTGAAGTGAGTTAACGGGTTTCTTTCTGATTGTTCACATCTCTGCAGATTTTGATAAGGAAAATTATGCAAAAAAGGATGAACTAATATAGCAAGTACAGAAATAAAAGAGGGACACTTCAGATATAATGGTTCAAATAAAAACAGTCATCAGAATTATAAACTTGTAACCATCACCCAGACTCTCGCCAGAGAATGCTTCCAGACTTTTAGACGTGTAGTGAGAGGAGTCAGAGGCCAGTATCACACTGTTTTTTGAGTGAGGTAAATGCTGTAAATACGTGTACAGTATTGCATAATCAAAAACAAAAAAAAGCACAAATTTCAAATCAGTGCTTTTTAGCAGCTGGTATCTGAACTGTGTCAAATTTGAACCTCAAAGTCTCTGAATGAAAAGATGGTTCACACAGATTTTCACTACAGAACTCTTTTAGACAGATCAATGACTTATATGAGCTTCACACCCCCATTGAATTTTGACGACATGAGCTGTAAAGTATCATTTGGGTTATCTTATTATACCAGTTATCTATTTTCACTGACCGTAAATGTACCCAATGTTAATAGCTGCATTATATTCACTATTATGAAGACTGAGCCAACAGACTGAGCCAAATGATGCACATGATCTGCCACTTATCGAAGAGACTACAGATACTGCAGGGTTTGTGACGCATTTTGAGTTCAAGAGGTTACAATCTGGTAATGGATGAGAAGAGGAAGATAAGCAATTAACGACTGGGTGGAGGAGAGTGATATGTTTTTAATGTAAACAATGATCAACTGACGATCAACTAACCCTACCGATCCACAAGGGAAATTATTTGGACCCAGTATCTCACACGTCACAATATTATTCATTTATTTATTTAGGTAAACATTTTGCTTTCTTTTACAATAGTACATAATAACATCAATATTGACATCAGTGTGGTTATAGCAACAAACAAAATCTACAACAAATAAAAAGCATGGAAATAATACGTACGGTTATCTTTGATTTTGCCCAAAATGGAGTGGGAAGAAGAAAAACGTATTTAATCCTACTCCCATCTTCTATTTTTAACATAATGAGCTTTCTTTTGCATTCCTCAAACCATAGGGACTATTTATACATGTTACACAATATAATATAATAACCAAGAGCAAAAATATAATAATGCTGTGAAAATAAGATGAGAAGGTGACGAAGCAACAACATGTTTTTGACAATTTTATCATTACAGCATTTATGTATGTGATAAAAACAAGTATCCATGATTCCACTGTACCGGATATTAAAGCTCTACTCTTGCTTGAAAACTAATTGTAGCCAGTCACTGTATGTCACAGGGACAGTTGGTAGAGATGTTTGCCAACTAACCCTTATCTCACAGTTCCTGAGTCAGTTTTGCTGGTCACTGTGAATCTGTGCGTCGCTGGTCTAGACAGGGTCTTAATTATTTAAAGCACATTTTAAGATGAATGCATTGCTGTTATTGTGTATGTCAAAGTCTTTTATCTGTGGCCGTGCAAGCAATTTAACTATCTGCAACATTTTATCTTTTTTAAGTTTCTAATCAATTAAATACATCATTTAAATGCGTTATTAAAGGTCCCATATTACGCTGAATGGACTATTGGAAGCTTTTTTGTTACCTCCTCAAAAACATAACTAGAGTTTTTTGTTTCTTTCACACATGCTTGAGTAACCCTTTATTATTAGTCTGTTGACATCTCCAAAGCTCAAAATGCTCTGTTCCATTTTGTGATGTCATGAAGCAGTAGTTTTTAAGTTAACAGCTACCTTACATTTTGTTCAGCAGAAATTGGCAAGTCCAGGGCTGAAATCATCCAAATGATTCTAGTGAAGGTGTGTGGAGTTTTCTGGAGTGTTTTCAGATAAAGCGAAGATCTCAGGCTAAATATGTAGAGTTTGTGCGTAAAACGTGCGAATGAGACAAAACACAACTCCAGGTATGTTTGTGATGAGGAAACAAGATTATAACATAGACCAGAAAATAGCACAATTTTGGCCATATGTGAAGTGGTTTTTTTTTATTTAATTGTGTGCATTTTAAGATTTCCATTCAGAAGTTTTAGACTAATGTGCTTTCCAGACTATTATCTCCTGGATCGGCTCTCAGGCCAATATCTTCGAAAAGCAGAAAGTGAGAGAAATTGCATCACTCATCCGTGACACAGATCGACATGGAAAAGCCAAAATAGTGGACAGCTGTGAGGGGGAGGAGCCAGAGGAGATGCTCAAGGTAAAACTAAATAAAACACACCCATATGTTCATTTAAAAGTACAAAGTTAGTTTTTACCTAAGTTTGTGGTGTAGGTTTTGGGGAAGATGCCGCCACTGGCCGAGAGCACACCAGAGGAGGACAGCAAAGCAGACGCCTCCAACTCTGCCTCTCTCTACAAGGTACAGTGTCAGTCACAAATATATGGAAATATCGTATCTAATAGTACTGTAGCTTTAACATTTTGACTTGAATGGGGATCTTATTGATACTTGGCAATAACATCACGCTGGGGTGTTGTACATGTATTTCTAATGGTGCGATGTTTAGGAGTTACCATGGCAACTCAATGCACACATTAGCAAACAAAAAATCCAAAAAGCATTTTAAGAAAATTCATGGTGAGAGTGACTAACTGAAAAACTGCTGGCTGATGCTAGTTAGCTTGTGACTGTAATTTTATGTGTAAGAGACTTGTTCAACAGCACAAATCAGCTCACATGTTGTAGTTCCAACTAAATCAGCTCTTTCTGGTCAGACTGTGTTAAAATAAAGCACAGATTAGAATCTGACAAAGACAGAGCAGTGCCTTCAGTCAGCATCACAATGTGGATGACATCAGCTGCCTTTTGTTTAAAGGTGTCAGATGCAACAGGATCAATGACAACAACTAAACTGTCAGAGAAGAGCCCGTTTGCCAAGGAGCTGCTTGTGCGTGATGACTGCTTCATCCTGGACAATGGAGCCAATGGAAAAATCTTTGTTTGGAAAGGTAAAACTACACAGTGCTAACATACGAGACGACTTCTGAATACTTGACTAGATTAATGGTTCAATGTTTTATTTTCTAAAACCTGACTTGCAGGTAATGGTGCAAATGCTGAAGAGAAGAGAATGGTACTTCAAATTGCTGATAAATTCATTGAACACATGAACTATCCCAGAATGAAAACACAGGTAATAATATTTTTGCTATCTAAATATACTATAAATATACTGTTTGATTCAGTGACGTTTACACAGCTGTGGTTTATAGTACTGGGAATCCTTGCTCACAGAAAAGCACAGTAAATATTTATTTTTTATAGGTTGAGATACTACCACAAGGAAAAGAGACCATTATCTTCAAGCAATTTTTCAAGAACTGGAATTAAGAAGCTTTAAGAAATTTTGGACTGAGGACTAAAAAAGTTACTCAAAAAGTTACAATAAGTTACAATATTAACTCATTTTTTTATACTTGTATGTAAATATTTCTAAGTTACTGTGGCAGATTTTTGAATAGAAGACTCTTGAGATTCAATGCCACTTTTGTAAAAAAATCCATTTCCTATGAGTCAAAAACAAAGCGTGAGAAAATGATTTGGATTTTTTATTACTTCGATGCAATAGTATCACAGGTTACAATAAAAATGATTGAAATGAGTGCATCATGTTTCCTTTTTCCTTGATCTTATTAAATTAGGATAAAAAAAGAAAGTGATCAAACCAGGAGAAAAACAAGTGGACATGACATTTTGTATCTTAGTTGCATTTTTTTTAAATTAATTTACATGAATTGTTCAACTCGCAAAAACATTAAAGGTGATGCTTATTTAATTTTTTTACTAAATCACAAATGAAGAGTTAGATAAATGGTCACATTTTTATATAGCTCTTTTCCACCTTCAAGGCACTCAAAGCTCTTTACATTAAGGAACCATTCACCCATTCACACATGCATTCATGCACCAGTGTATGCAGACAATGGGGCCAAGGGCAGCTAAGTGTCTTGCCCTTGGACACAAAGACAGCAGACAGACTGTGGGAGCTAGAATCACACTGCCAACCTGTGGGTCAGTGGGTCTGACCGCTCTCCCAGTGATTACCAATTTAAGGGGTTAACTGCAAATAAATATTATAATATATTAAATATTAAACAAATATTGTTTTATATGGTTAAACTACTTCTTCATGAGTATGTTAAATGTCTTTTAAAATAAAGCACATCACATAGAAAATGCACAACATGGACATTCTCATCCAATAATATCAAAATTTAGAGTGTATTTTATATTTACAGTCCACATGTGTCAAGTGTGAAACAGTGAGTCACAAAGGACACCTATAGTTTATTTAAGCATGGATAAACTGCTGTAATTACACATTTTACAATAACGGCTGATGTGTAACTTCTGGAAAATGAAGATTTATGAGTGTCGAAAGGATTACCTCCTGCTGGAGGCCCTCAGCAAACACGTCCTGGCTGCCTAAGGCGCCTCGTATCAGCTTCATTTCATCCATAAAGCTATAAAAGAGTCTAGAGTCCAGAAAAAGAGGGAGGGAGCGAGGCAGGGAGAGAGGAGGAAATAGAAAGAAAAAAAGAGGGAGGGAGAAAGGGAGAGAGGGAGGGACACAGAGGTGAACAAAAGGCTTTGAGACACTTAGACTCCTGTCAGTTCTGAGGAAGATCAGAGCTGCACCACCTGCACCTGCACCTCCAGGTAAGGCCCATAACAATTAACCATTGCGTAATCTACAGCTGATTATTTTTTATTACATGGGCAGCTAAGAATACAATACTTTACAAGACCAGTATAAAATATACAGAGACGTGACACTGATTTATCCTATTTTATGTTCATTCATTTATTCAGATTGCCATTTTTTATGGCATGAGACAAAGAGAATGTAAATTGTATTGTATTTACTATAGCTTAATTAGAGAGATAGAGATAATGCAGGTGAACAGGAAAAAAATCTTAGAGTTATCAAACTTCTTCTGTTTATTTGTATACCTCCCTCAATTGTTATTTCTGAATAAATATTCTGCCTTATTGTTTTTATTTTATTTTTTTTTCTTTTTCTCGATTTGATTCATATTTACTATGTGCTTTGTAAAATGAGACTGTAATGTGACATTGCTGATGTTTGTGTAGGCCTTCTTGCTATAGACATTGATATAGGATCCAAACTTTAACATTCATATGAAGCCTAATGTATTTTTTCATCTTTTTGTGTCTGTCAGTGTTGGGACCAAGTGCCATGGCGCTAAAAAGCATTCTGAAGTCTGACAGAAGTAAGTAGGCCCAGTTGCCATAATTCTAATTTCATTTAAATGTTCTGTTTGTGATTAAATAATAGTTGGCTGCTGTGGTTGATGTGTGATTGATGATGTGTCTCGCGCGCAGGGCTCC
Organism: Taenioides sp. WSHXM2023; assembly: GCA_029959045.1. NCBI lineage: Eukaryota > Metazoa > Chordata > Actinopteri > Gobiiformes > Gobiidae > Taenioides > Taenioides sp. WSHXM2023. The sequence continues at coordinate 12,426,915 of CM057106.1, read as the reverse complement.
GCGGGCCGTTGAATGGCGACGGCTCTGCGCACAGCTCCATTTGCGTTGTCCGGTGGTCACTGCCCGAGGACAGCGCTCCGGCTCACAGCTCCGCTCCAACGAGCAGAGCAAAACTTGGCACGTTTTCCAAGTCATCACAGGTAAACTATAGTCAATCACAAAGTACACTGAAAAGGGTTATAAATAATAATAATAATAATAATAATAATAATAATAATAATAATAATAATAATAATGATGATGATGATGATGATGATGATGATAATAATAATAATAATACTAATAATAATAATAATAATAATAATAATAATAATGGTTTTAGGTTAATATAAACAGCTCACTATTATGTAACAGATAACCCTATGTCCTGTTAGTAATCAATGTCATCATCTTTGCACTGTTCTCCTTACAACCTTTTGTATATTGCTGAGATATTTTTATTATTATTTATTTTTATTATTTCTATTTTATTTTATTTTATTTTTACTTATACATATACATTAATATAATTATGCCTTATTTGACACCAGTCTCTTGATATTTTTGCTACTTACTTAGAATTTATTATTACCATTTATATTTTTTCTCTTTGTTATTATTATATATTGTGATGTGTGAGCTACTGTGTCTAAGTCATTTCCCTTGTGGATCAGTAAAGTTTATCTAAGTCTAAGTCTAAATTTTTTGTGTCACAGAACTTTTCACGCCAACAGGGCCTGAGAAATCTTCGCAGTCTCCAGGAGTGTGTCCAGTTCATTGAACACTGGAAGGTGCAGGTTGACCAAGTTTGTAAGGTAGGCCCATGATGTTATTAACTTTACATGTGTTTGTGAAATAGTTTAAAGTGCCTATGACAGGTTGGACCATATATTTCACCAAATCACAGTTAAGATAATTAAATTTAAGATTTTACTTTTTCATAATTTAGACATTTTTTTAGGTTTCAAATTTTACTTCTTGGCAGGAAATCGTGGTATCACACTAGGGAATTCCATAACTGTTACCTAGCAACCATAATGTAATTAGGACAAAACTGCTCTAAAGTACAGTTTTTAGTCAGGGAAATATAATTTTCATGACTAAAACACAAGAAAACACCTTTATTTTGTTGAAATGATGTTTAAAGTAAAAGAAAAAAATGATTCTTCTGTGTAAATTGTGCTGAACTTTTTGGATAGAATGCAAATTGCTTCTTGATTTGTATAAAATTATAATTTATATATATATATATATATATATATATATATATATATATATATATATATATATATATATATATATATATATATATATAGTTTTTTAGTTTTGGTGAATTTTTAGTTTTAGTTTTGGTGAATTTGGCTTACAAATGATCATGTTTGTTTGTAAAATGTGCTATAAAAATAATGTGGATTCGGATATAGTTGAACAGTTTGTGGGGCTAGGCCTGTCACAATAATTACTACATGAACTTGTCTTGCAATATATGAAAGCTGGAACAATATATTTTGGGGCTCAGTATTTATCGTGTGTACAATTTCTTTGTAAAAAATGTGGAGATTTGGGGTATTTTTGTTGCAGTACAACAAGATTTGAGCTGTAGAGGGTTGAAAAAACTTCTGTTGCTAATTATTGCTTTGTTCTGCTGTTTATTTGTTACAGCCTGTACCTTTTGAATGTTACAGACTGACAATTGAATGATTGTCAATTTGAAATGGTTAACAAGGATAATCTTGCTTTATTGATATTGTACCAGTGGCATAAAGTAGTTTCAATAGTTTTGTTTAGCGCAGTATATTTCTATAGCAATATTTATAAATTTGTTATCATGACAGGTCTATGAGGGACTTCAACATTAGTTCTTATTTATTTGCAAAGTAAATCTTAGCCATGGAAACAATATAATGGTGTGCGTGACAGAGTAATCCTGATAAGATTTTATTGCATTTTACAGCTCAGTGACGTCATTTCTCACACTGTTAGGGTGGCAAAGCGGTTATAAAGTTCAATACCCTCATCACAGTGGTTTGCTGTGAAATATTAGGAAATAAATTGCATAATTAGTCAGCTCAAAGGGCCATTTTACACTATTTTCTGATCTGTTATAATGTTGTTTCCTCATTAAAAACGTACCTGGAGTAGCGCAATCCTGCATATTTAGGTTGTTTTTCTTTCAAACAGAAAACACTTTGTTCCACCTTGTGATGCTATGAGGTAATACACGAAGTGCTCCACTGTGTTTTTAAACTCGACACACCTTCACTAGAATCATTTCGATGATTTCAGCTCTGGAATAGCCAATCTCTACTGATCTAAAGCTGTTAACTTGAAAACTACCACTACATCACAAGGTAGAACAGAGGATTTGGAGCTTTGGAGATGTAGACAGACTAATAAAACTCAAACATGTGTGAATGAAACAAAACACAACTCAAGGTATGTTTTTGATGAGGTAACAGCATTCTAACATGGCTTAAAGCTCACAAGAATCAAGGTTGTGTAAGATAGGACCTTTAAAGTACATATGAGTGTATGCTGTGGCTGTGGCAGGGTACACCTGACCCAGATGAAGGCACCAGTCAAAAAGAAGAGACCCCAGATCAGCGGATGGAGAGAAGTCTGGAGGAGAGCAGGAAGTTGATCACGGAGTGGGCTGACGAGCTTCGCCATGTTGATAAGGTAACTGCTCACATACATCTGTCTTTTTAAAGGGTCCATATTACAGTATTTTCTGATCTGTGTTATGATGTTGTTTCCTCATCACAGACATATTAGGAGTTGTGTTTTGTTTCATTCATTCATTCCTGCATATTTAGTGAGTTACTCTCTTCTACCTTGTGTTGTTATTTGGCAATACAGGAAGTGCTCCACTATGTTTTTAAACTTACATACAGTAGCTGTTAACTTGAAAACCATTGCTTCATGACATCACAAGGTGGAACAGAGCATTTTGAGCTTTGGAAATGTAGATAGACTAATAAAGGGTGACTCAAACATTTGTGAATGAAATAAAACACAACTCAAGGTATGTTTTTGAGGAGGTAACAAGAGTCCAACATGACTAAAAGCTCAAAAGAGTAAATTTTGCATAATGTAGAACCTTTAAGAACAATATAAGTCCTTTTGCTTAAAGGTTTGTGTTTTTAGCTTTTGAAGGAGAGCCATAAAGCAGGTGAAGGTCCAGGAAAAGAAGATAAGGAGATGAACCCGAAAGAAGAAGCTCAGACCAGAATCATGGGATGGGCTAAGGAGCTCCAAGAGGCTACAGAGGTAAATACTCCAGCGTAAAAGGGCCCATATTAGGGTATTTTCTGATCTATGTTATAATGTTTCCTCATCAAAAACATTCCTGGAGTTGTGTTTTGTTTCATTCACGCATGTTTAACACACAAACCCTGCATATTTAGGCTGAGGTCTTCTCTCAAACAGGAAACACTCTGTTTCACCTTGTGATATAATGATTTCAGTCCTGGAATTCCCCAGAAGGTAAAAGGAGCTGTTAACTTGAAAACTACTACTACATAACGTCACAAGATGGAACAGATCACTTTGAGCTTTGGAGACTAATAATGAAGGATTACTCAAACACGTGTGTGTGTGAATGAAACAAAACACAACTTTGGTTATGTTTTGAAGGAGGTAGCAACATTATAACATGACTTAAAGCTCACAAGAATCAGTTTTGTTTAATATAGGATATATAGTAATAATGCTCACTTGGTAGTAAATTACAGTATTTCATTATCCCAAATCCAATACAATATTCACCATAAGGAATTAACATTTTTAACGATAAATTTTATTGAAATTCTCAGTATTTACAGTTCTACAAATCTATTTACAATTTAATCTCCATAGTTTATGAGTGAGGTTACAGTCACGAAAAAATGAATGAACAGAACAAAATCAAAGAAAAAATTGCAAAATTATAGCATGTTTATTTATTTATTTTCAGAGTTGTGGTGTTCCTTGTGAGGAGATGGGTCGCGTTCTTGGACTCTTGGGCCTCAAAAAGAGACGACTGAGAGACCTGCTTCCACTGCTGGAGTTTATTACATGGTCCCTGCTCAGAGAAGACAGCATGGTGAGCACTTATATAATACCCTACTGAAATGTGTGAGGCTGATACAAAAAAACTGACCTTTAACCGTTTCATCCAACTCATCATTTGACCCAATAAAGACAATAATCAGATATCAACCTCCACAGAATCCCACTGTATGTGATCTGGGCTTCTGCCAACTGATAACAGTGAGTTGGCTGAGAGAAAATGGCAATGAATGACGTTAATATGCCCAAAGTTCAGCTGTGAATTTGATATAGGTTTCATTTTAAAGGTACTATAGTTCTCTGAATCCTTCACTTTCATTTTACTGTAAATGACAGTAACTTATGGGTAAAGATAACCCACTTCCTGTCTCCCCAAAAATGGCTCGTCCTTTGTCACTCTCCATGCCTGTCTTGCGGAAATAAAAAAAACTGGATGTCCTTTAATTTTCTCCAGAGATGGCGTTTCAAGATGACGTTCAACAGCCCATGAGCTCTACTTTGAAGCTCAACTTTAGACTTTTATATTTGTGTATTAAGCCACTCTTTCATGTAATATTTTATATGTTTTACATTTGTTTTATTGTTTCACTATGTCGTGTTTAATGCTGTAAAGCACTTTGGTGCAACTTGTTACAGTTGTTTTAAATGTGCTATATAAATAAAATGACTTGACTTGACTATCTGCTTGTTACAGGAAATGATCCCTCAGTTGTGGCTGCAGGCAAAGCAAAAGACCTGGGAAGCTGGAATACCAAAATTTATTCCCAATTCTGGTAAAAATAATTTATATAGAAACCATTAATGATTTTCCAAACAAATTTTTCTAATGCATGTGTTTTTGTTCACAGTGTGGACCTGGATTTGTAGTGCGGCAGGTGAGGTCCAGATGTATTTATTTATTAGCTTAATGTAAATGTAAAATGTGAATAAAATAGACTGGTATTACACAAAATTTACTCTTGTGAGCTTTAAGCCATGTTAAAATATTGTTACCTCCTCAAAAACATACCTGGGTTTGTGTTATGTTTCATTCACACTTGTTTGAGTTACCCTTTATTATTAGTCTGTCTACATTGCCAAAGCTCAAAATGCTCTGTTTCACCTTGTGATGTCATGTAGTGGCAGTTTTCAAGTTAACAGCTACATTTTACCTGTAGTTCAGTGGAGACTGGAAATTCCAGGAATGAAATTGTCCAAATAATTCTAGTGAAGGTGTATTGAGTTTAAAACACAGTGGAAGACTTCCTGTATTACCACATGACATCACAAAGTGGAACAGAGTGTTTTTGTTTGAGAGAAGAACACAGCCTAAATATGCAAAGTTTGTGTGTTAAATATCTGTGTGTGAATGAAACAAAACGCAACTCAGGTATGTTTGTAATAATGCGGAAACAATATTATAACATAGATCAGAAAATAATGTAATATGGGCCCTTTATTATTATTATAATTATTATTATTATTATTATTATTATTATTATTATTATTATTATTATTACTATTATTATTCCTCCTGTGGGCTCACCACCTGCAGAGGGGTTCATAGGGGTCTGGGTCTGGTGCACAGAGTAATGGACAGCGTGCCCCCGCAACCCAGCCGGATTAAGCGGGAGAAAATGGATGGATGGATGGATGGATTATTATTATTATTATTATTATTATTATTATTATTATTATTATTATTATTATTATTATTATTATCTAATTTTACATGCTTTTTCAAATGCATGTCCACATATTAACCATCACTTGTTTCTCCTCACAGCTGATGTGGTACTGGACCCTCTTACCCACAATCCCTGGCTGCAGTTGTCAGATGACCAGCGCACAGTTCAAGAAGCCCAGCTCATGTCCGATGTCTCCAAAAACAGCCAACGCTTTGACACGTTACCCTGTGTCTTGGCATGGGAAGGATACAACTACGGACGCCATTACTGGGAAGTGGACATAAGCAGCAAGGGCCTATGGAGAGTGGGACTGACCACGGCTGACTCCAAAAGACAGGGACGGTTCTCCATGAGTCCAAAGGAGAGCTACTGGGTGCTTTGGCGCAGTTCTAACAATTTTTACGCATGCACCAAACCAGAGACAGAGCTGCCGATCAAACTTGTTCCGCGTCGGATTGGGATTTACCTAGACTACAAAGAAGGACAGATTTCGTTTTACAATGCAGAGACCAAATCACACATCTACTCTTTTAACAACGGGAGCTTTAAGGGAAAGCTGTACCCGCTGTTTGCGCCACTGGATGGGAATACCATCATGAGAATTGTACCTCAGAGTCTCAGTAAAATGGGCCCTTTCCAAGGATCATGGGACAGATTATGATCCAAGATGTAAACCTGTAGTAAAGAAAGAAAGAAATGAAAGTAATCTACATCTAGAATTACTTTAGCCACAAAGGGCCCATATTACACTATTTTTGGATCTATAATGTTGTTTTCTCATCACAAACATACCTGGAGTATGTGGAGTTGTGTTGTGTTTCATTCACTCGGCATATTTAGCCTGAGCTCTTCTCTTAAACAGAAAACAATCTGTTCCACCTTGTGATGTGATAATACAGGAAGTGCTCCACTGTGGGTTTTTTTTTTTAACTTCATACACCTTCACTAAAATAATCTGGATAATTTCAGCCTTGGAATTCCCAATCTCTATTGAACAAAAGGTAAAAAGAAGCTGTTATCTTGAAAACTACAGCTTCATGACATCACAAGGTGGAACAGAGCGTTTTGAGCTTTCGAGATGTAGACAAGCTAATAATAAAGGATTAAAAAGGATTCAAACATGTGTGAGTGAAACAAAACACAACTCTTGGGATGTTTTTGAGGAGGTAACAACATTATAACATGGCTAAAAGCTCTTGTGTAATATAGGACCTTTAAGTGGCACCTTTAAAAATCTAGCACTGTTGAATAACAGAGCTAAAACTGCTCAATGTAATGTGTGAATAGACTTTTTGAAGTAAATGCAACAATTATCTAAATGTGGTAAAACATGAGAAAGCTCTTGATATCCATAGACCTGTCACGATAACAAATTTTGAAGCACGACATATTGCTGAAGTAAATATAGATGATAAATGATCATATATATAAAATAATTTATAGCACTGAAACAAAAACTCAAGAGCAGATTTAAACCACAAAAAATATATAAAAAAAAAAAAAACATGAACCTTCAACCTTTTAAAAAAAAACATGAACCTTCAACCTTTTAAAAAAAAACATGAACCTTCAACCTTTTACGGTTCAAATCTTATCATGAGGCAAAAAAAAAACAAAAAAAAACCTGACACCTAAAATAAATATTACTACAGCTTTCATATATTAAACAATAAGTCGGTATAGTAATTATCGTGACAGGCTTATAGGCTATATATTTTCTTAGATTGTTAAAGCATGCACGCACTTTTAAACTGTATGTATGTAGCCTATTTTAAATATATATTGGAATGACTGGAGATGTTATTTAAGTAGTGAATTAGTGAATTAAGCGACAGGCAGTGTAGCCTATATGTCACTTAGTTTTAAATAAAAAGCTATTTCTGCCTGTGCTTCTGATTGTAGCATGTGACTGCTATAATAGAAAATAAAGGAGCAAATAGATGTTGTCTTGTATGTGTCTTTTACATATTGGTAAATACAGCTGTCCTATGCGTTGTTGGAAAGTGTTATTTTTCTACAAAACAAACGCTGAGTTCAAATGCAATGCTCTGTTAATCCCAAAATAAACAAACTGAAAACACGCACATTCTGCCCCTGGTCTGGTTTTGTTGATCCAAAACGGACTCATTCAGTCTTTTTGAGTCAAAAGTCAAAAGTATATCCAAAAGTATGTCCCAATTGTATTGATAAAATCCTGTACTGAAAATAAAAATATACTCACCATGTTACAGAATTTGTGGCAAACAGTGTTGCCTCAAGCGTTTTTTGTTACAATAATATCCTACTTATAATGTATTTTTATATAATAATAAAAAACAATGCCAGCAAAATTTATTTTCTTGTATTGTTGTATTATTTGCATATCTTCATATCATATGTTGGTAATTTGTTTTCTGTTCTTTCTGTCTTTTCGTTGTTGTTGTATTTCCGCTGATGTGGTTCAGAGTGCACCTGGGTGGGCCTATGTTTTTGTTTTAGAGAGGCCTGAAATCATGTAATTGTTTTCCTGCCTTTGAAATAAATAAATAAATAAATAAATAAATAAATAAACAACTCTGTGAAACGGCATTTCTGAATGGACATTGGTTTTGTATTGTGTACACCACATAGTGACAAACTGAAAAACTGTTGCTAACTAGCTTGTGACAGTAATTTTATGCATAAGAGACAGCTAAAATCAGCTCACCTGTTGTAGTTCCAGCTAAATCATTTCTTTCTGGTCAAATTGTGTTAAATAAAGCTCAGATTAAAGTCTAAAACAGAGAATAGCCTACAGTTAGCGTTATATCCTCAGGGAATATTGATGCCATCAGCTGCAGTATTGGTAGTTGGTGAGTTATGTTTAGACTTACATTAGTTTTGTTTTCTTTGTATTATAGTAGCATTTGCAAACTTGTGTAACAGTGCTCATTTAAATAGGGCTGTAGTTCTCTTGCCAAACTATCTTATCAATGATCTGATCTTTGTGGCAGTTCTTTATCTTGTCAGATATCAGAGCATTAGGTGAGGGTGAAACATGTGAGGTCTCATCTTTCATCTTCAGATACCAAGCTTTATGACTGTCCTATATAATATTTATTGAATATGCAATTGAAAATAACACAGCATAAAAACTAGGCCTGTCACAATAATTTCTATATTGACTTTATGGAGTCAGTTTTCTGATGAAAATTGAGCTTCAGGTTAAATTATGAACTCACAAACACAAACTAACTACTTATGTGTTGTGTTCTGTTATTTATTTATATTGTACATAGAATATTTTTGTGGATAATTCTGCGTTACAGTTTCGTTTCAATATTAGAGTTTATCGTCCAGATTTATTTCAAAATATCGTATTTCAAAATTTGCTTTCGAGACAGGCCTAAAAAAAATAACAAGGAAAATGAGATAACATATGTATATTGTGTATAAAACAACAACAATTTATTTATTCACACTTGTATGTAATTTAAAAGAGTACCATGTAACTATTCTAGTGGAAGGACTGCCATTAATTTGCCAGGAATGTTCCGCAGTATGGCATTAAACTAACTTATCTCAAAATTATTAAATTAGTTAGCTAATTTTATAAAAACATCTGCTCAAAACATCACCCACATACGACATACAAGCATCTCACAAAACACCAGACAGTTAGGGATGCATCAATATGAGATTGGTATCAGATATCGGTCCCAAGGTATCGGTTCAGTCGATATCCCATTTTGGTCTATAAATCGACCCAAAAGGTCTCACATTTTGTGGTTACTTTAAATGATAAATAACAGTTACAAATTTTGAACATTTTTAAGGAAATAAATTGTATATTTTTGGTACTGGCTGATATCAGGTATCGGCAGATATAGGTGCACTGCGTAACATTTCTAGTACCTGCTTGTCTCCATGGAAATGCTGTTGCTTGTGTAGAATTTTCCGCAGTATAGATAGCTCTATCATGAGGGAGACAAGCGGGTTACAGCATTACGCTACATTACAGTTCAGATCTGTGGAGAGTCACCCCTATTCACGGACGGAATTAATGTATTTTTGAGCAATAGACACATCTGTAATTAATACATGCTAGATGAATATGTTTAATGTAATACCGTGGAACATTCCAGGCAAAGCAATAACATGGAGGCAAGCAGGTTGGGACCCTCCACCAAGAAAGTTGCGCAGTGCACCTTTAATGCCAAAATATCAACATCGGTGTAGAAACAGAAAAAGCTGGATTGGTGCATCTCTAACCGCAGTCACAGTGAAACATACAAAAACTTCTATTTGCTCTCCTGAACCTTTTTACACGCATTTCTACTGCTAAGAAATCCCTCTAAAACACAAATTCACAGAACTTTGGCCTGATGGCGTCATCTGCTGGTCTCCATGGAGATACATGCTGTAAGTTTAATGTCACACCGTGGAACATAGACAAAGCAATAACATATCCATGGAAACAATCATATATATTAGTTTCCAGAGTTTACAGACTTCAGACTCCAAGCAACATTGTCCCCCAGCAAATCTTCAAAGTGGGAGTTCAACTGAAATAAAATCCAAAATGTAAAGATGAGTTAAGAGAAGTAAAAAAAAACAAAACTTGTAAATCTAAAAATTGTAAATCTCTTAACCACTACAGAGCTGTACCTTCTCAAACGCGCTGTCTCTCGTCTTACTGGCATCACAGAGCAAAATCTGTTTAGAGGAGCAAACCATGGACAAAGTGATCTCCTTCAGAACGGGATCTAAAGAGGAAGGTATTGGAGAAAAAAAAAAATCTACAATTTAATACAATAAAAACATTATTAAAAACAATGGCGTAAAAACAAATAAATAAAACCGTAGAACAGACCCATAAGAATAAATAAATAAATAAAGTAAAAACATTTACAAGTGGAAAGCCCCAGCCCTGTTTTTGCTCATTTAAATGTCAGTACGCCTCTATCGTTTTGCATGTACTCCAGGAAGTGTTAGCAACAGAGCCAGAGTTCTACTTTTATTGATTTATTGAATCAACACGTATCACGCTTATCATATTCTCTTCAGCTATCTAAGGGTTTCGGAGTGATCAAAAAATTTGCACCATAGCAACCAGCAATTCAAAATAAAATATTGTGTCTTCTGAATGGTGAAAAGTCCTCAAAATGTCACCTATAAACAGGAAGCTGAAACACATGATTAGTTTATCTGGATTGGAGCTCATGAGACAGCTTACCCTCCCTTAACTAGTGAGCCAGTTGCAAAAGGAGAAATTAAATTTGTCAACTGGACAAAGTTTATTTGGTCGAATACGTTTCGCAGCTCATCCAGGCTGCTTTTGAATTTCTCCTTTTGCCACGGATTCTACCTGGACGACTGAGGGATTCTACACACGAATGAGCCAGTTGTATCACTTCACCTGTCAGTGTTTATAATGTTGTGATTGTTGGAATCAGGGCAGTAGACAAGGGAGGAGGGCAAAAGGGTCTGTTGTCCCGGGCTCCAGGGTTTTAGAAGCCCAGAACTGGACCCTTTTCCTATTAAGTTGTATTGGAGGGGGGGCCCATGTGAGGCTTCTTGCCCCGGGCCAACTTACTGTTGACGGGTATGGTTGGAATGATCAAACCTTACCTGACCAGCCAGAACCACAGTCTTTGACAAAACTTTACAAAGATGAGTATATCTGGAGCTGTGTCCCATCTCCCGGATTTCAGAGAGTGTGAGTGGGAAATATGACTGCTTGAATTCAAACAGAATGTAAAACGGACTGGCTGGTCAAGCAAGATCAGATTTAATGAGCATCTAAATAAATCATTAAATTAATTTGAGTTATACTGTTTTGTATTAAAGTGCCTTTGACAGGTTGAACTACACATTTTACTAAAACACAGTTAGGATTATTATATTTTGGATTTTACAAAACATTTTACACTTTCTTTCCCTGTCTGGCCATTATGTAAGGTTTCAAATTTTACTTCCTGGTTGGAAATCTGTTATAGCAAAGATGATTTAGAGTAGGCCAAAACTCAGAGAGATTATTATTTGACAAATAAAATGATAAGAAAACACATTTATTTTGTTGAAATCGGAAGTAAGTATCAGAAAAATGTGTTTTGTAAATATACATTGTGCCTAAATTTCTCCCTAGTGTGATGTCATCAATATCAAACTCTCTAAAACAGAACTCTCTACTTACAGTAATTTTCAGTATATTTTTAAACTTTTCTTCACTAACTGCTTCTCGGTTAAAACTATAATTTATGTTTACAGCAGGTATTATAGCACCAAATTAAGTAGAAAATAGAGAATCATCGAAACCTGTTATACACACATACAGACTGGGCAATAAAAGGATTCTCACCTGTGGCAGCTCTCAGTGGTTCAGCCTCACTCCGGTGGTTAATGTTACCAGCTATGGTCTGAACCATAAAGGTGTAGTTGGTCCCTGATTTCAAACCCCCAAAAGTGTAAGTTTTGCTATTGTTCAAAACCTTCTCCTCATGAAAGCCCCAGAAGCTTGAGTTCAGGGTCACCACATAGTCGACTGTGTCTGTATTCAGAGGGGGCAACCACGTGAAGGTGAGGTGAGTTTCATTTTTCATTTGGAGTTCAGGATTACGGGGAATAACTGGCACTAAAAACAAAGAAATGTAAAAGAAATACGTGTTAAATGGGAGAATAGGGGTGGGGTCACAATTTTGATTATATCAAATGGACGGCAGGGGCCTATTCATGGGTTTGAGAATGATTAAAAAAATGAGGTCTGTTGCCATAGCGATTTAAAATTTACAACTAAATTATTTTTGATTTGGAAAAAGTCCTCAAAACAAAACAACTCACCCTTATGTAATAGATAATCCTTTGTCACGTCAATCATTATTGCATCTTTGCACTGTTTCTCGTTACGACCTCGTATATACGTAAATAGCTGAGATATTAGTATTCTATATATTTTGTTTTTACTTGTACATGTACATTTATATAATTATGACTTAACTGACACCAGTCTCTTGCTATTTTTGCTACCTGTTTGATGCATTATATACTGTGATGTATGAGCTACTGTGCCCAAATAATTTCCCTTGTGAATTAATAGAGTTTGTCTAAATCTAAGTCTAAGTTAAAAATGAATCTTTTGATTACACCTCAATGGGAGGTTCAATGTTTTGGAAAGAAATATCCAAACATATGATCCAAAAATGTTCACGCATATGGTTATTTGTTAAAGAATGGCTCCACAAACTTGGGCTGTGGTAAAAATTATGTATCTCTTAATTAGTCCATTTGCGAAGCCCAATGAGTTTTTGGAATACAGACAAAGGTTTATTTTTGTTACAGCAGATATGGACAGGGCCTAGGCCTGCCCTGGTCAGAAACCAACAGCCTCTCTTGAGTCTCTTCTCTCCAGTCACCCCTGCAAGTCCCCTCTCTCCATAACAGACTTGTGCTAATCAACTTCACTTACATTTGAGGACAGGTAGGACAATAAAGGGCTTCCTGAGGGTGGAGACAGTTGTGTCTGCTGAGCCTTTATACATGTTTAGGACTGGTCTGGGTCTCAGGTAGAAATCACATTCATTTACACAAAGACAGAATGAGAGAATACTATCCACAATATAAATTTCCATCACATACTGCGTATTAATCTTATGATTTAATGTCTTTTTAACTGAAAACAATCATGTCTTTGGGGTTGAATAATGGCACTACTTTCGGTAGCTATAGTTTCTTATTTTAAATGCAAAGAGTACAAAACGTCTTGTTCCACTGGTAGATAACTTTACTTGTCATGTGAAATGTACTCAAATCAATATAACATTGTCTTAATTCAAATAACTGTAACTTGGCAAGATTTTTTAGTTTTTGTAGTTTTTGTAGTGTGGCAATAGGGAAAACTGGCTCTCGTCCTCCACTGGTGTGCTGAATTTTGTTCAGTGGAAACACTAAATCTTTTTTTTTTCTTTTAGCTGTTTTTATTTGTATAATTATTTTATAATTTTGATTGCTCATATTATGAATGTGTTAAAAATAAACTTTCAACAGGTCTCATACAGTCATAAAAGATAACAGATACCTGCTCTCAAATGTAGTGAAGTAAAAGTAAAAAGTATCCACTGTAAAATGTACTCAAGTAAAGTACAGATACCTAAAATGTATACTAAAGCACAGTACTTTACATCATCACATTCAAGAATCTGAAAACCACCATCTGACGGAGTAACTTACAAGTGTAGATAGACTTGCTGACTTCACTGCTTGGTACCCCTCCGCTCACACTGTAGACCTTCACAGTGTAGTGAGCTGCACCACTGAGATTTTGAAACAGCACAGTGGTTTCTTGGCTGCTTTTTTTATCCACGTCTTTATTTTGATGCTCCAGTACAATGGTGAAATTAGGGGACCCCACAGTGTACTTCCACGTAGCATTGATGGTCTCTGCTGTGCTAACAAGCATTAGGTCTGTAATTTTTTTCGGAGCTGCAAGACAAAGTGTAAGAAATAAATTAATAATGCTTTATGTTAGGTTTAAAGGTGCACTGTGTAACTTTTCTGGTGTAGATATTATTTCTTTGACTGGAATGTTCTTCACTATGGCATTAAAGGACCCATATAATGTTCTGATCTATGTTATAATGTTGTTTCCTCATCACAAACATTTCTGCAGATGTGTTTTGTTTCATTCACACATGCTGTTTCACCTTGTGATGTCATGTGGTAATACAGGAAACGCTCCACTATGTTTTTAAACTTCATATACCCTCATTTGGATAACACACTGACATCACAAGGTGGAACAGAGCGTTTTGAGCTTTGGAGATATAGACAGACTAATAATAAAGGGTTACTCAAAACGTGTGAAAAAAACAAAACACGACTCCAGGAATGTTTTTGAGGAGGTAACAACAGTATAACATGGCTTAAAGCTCACAAGAGTCAATTTTGTGCTATATAGAACCTTTAATGTATTTTTTGACTGGAATGTTCCTCTGTATGGCATTAAAGCTACAATTTCTATGTTTGTTTGATTTTTTTTTTTTTTTTTTTTTTTACCAGTAGATGGCAGATGTGAAACTTATACCTGTGAAGTTAACCACTGTCTGACTGTCTCCTTCCAGAGTGTGATTTGCCAGTGCAATTACGCTCATAGTAATCCTGGTGCCACTGGGAAGACCACTAATTATGAATGTAGTAGATGTCACTGTATTGTTAAATGATTTATGAGTCCTGGTGGAAAAACAAAATAAAGCGTTGTAATGTTATAAAATAACAAATAACAATAAATATATATAAATAAATAAACTGTACCTACCAGTTGTAGTAAGACCAAATCACCATATAATTTGAGACATTTCCTTCAGGTTTGTTCCATTTAAGAGTCATATTCTCATCCTTGATCTCTGACGTATGCAGGTTAGACACTTTTGCAGGCTCTGATGAGAAAATGAAGCAACAATAAAGACAATACAATACGACGTGTCAGAGTAAGCACAGTTGCTGTAGCAATAAATAATTCAAAATGAAATATGGTACCTGTTTATAGTAACTACACATTTAACAGCCTAAATATAGCATGAACATGGACTTGATTAATAATGGACAGATGTTTATTAACAGTGCACTGTGTAACTTTTCGGTTGGGGAGCCGTCACCTGCTTGTTTCTGTAGATATGTCATTGCTCTGTTTGGAATGTTCCACAGTATGACATTAAACACCTCAGCCTTACATTTATTCAATCACATGTGGTTTTATAGCTCAAAAATGCCTAAAGAAACAGGCATTCTGACCATGAGCAGGGGTTGCCTCTCCACAGATCTAACCTGTAACTTGGTCTGGTTTGGTTTCCATGAAGATAGAAAGGTTTAATACCAAACTGTGAAATATTCCAGCCAAAGCAATAACATCTCCATGGAGTAAAGAATTTGACGGACACCTTTAAGAATGATTCAAGCTTAGTAACTCCTTAATTACGGAGTTAGGATATTAATTAATTAGTTACTATGCCAAATGTTTCCTAATAAACTATCTGTTAATTCTGAACTAATTCAACATTCATGCTATATTTAGGCTGTTAAACATGTAGTTAGTTAGTTACTTTATTTGAACACATATAGTCCTGCATGTCAGACATTCAAAATGTGTACATTTAACAAAAAAGAGCTAAAAAAAATGTTAAAACCAAACAAAAGGTGTAAGAAGAAACATTGCTTATTTTAATCCTACCCCTAATTTACAATATTTCACATGACATTCTTTTGTTTGTCTCCACTTGCGCGTCTCTTTACAAACATTAAAGAAGTTAGATGAACAAAACATTACAAATACATACAGATTTATAATATATTATTAGTAATCACTTTTAAATAACAATTCATTAATGTCTGCTTTCCCAGTGGTACAGCTCTAAAAAATTGCCTTTGTAAATGTTTTTTGAAGAATTAATATTTACCTCCAAGATAATTCCATAAATGTACTCCACTTACAGCCATATTTTGTTTTGTTTTTAAATTCACCTCTTAGTTCATAATCCCCTGGCCTCTCTTTGAATATATTTAAATAGTAAGTTTGGTAGTAAGTTATTTGATTGATGTTATTGTAAAGTGTAACCCAAAATGTAATACTTAATCGACCATACCATAAACCATAGATTGTGTATATTAATGGACATAGCTAATGCACTAGCCACCACGTTCCAAATATGAAGTTTGCATGTGGGCTCTTCCGGCTCCTACTGACCCTGGCTCCCATTGACTTTCATTGGAATATTGTTGCCCCTCTCTCTGTAACTGCTGCTGTGAGCCTAGTCATTTTGGTCTTAAAATGTTCATATTAACCCGCTGTTTCGCTATAAAAAAGCCCTATTCATAATATAGAGCCTGGCTCCAAATTTGCTCCTGTAACCGCCAGCCTCATGAGCTTCATTTGACTGGAGCCCAACGCTATGGGTGACATCACACTTGCTTAGTCCACTTCTTAATACAGTATATGGTCGAAACCCATGTAAAACAATAAATCAGTTTTACTCACTGGTATACGCAGAGATGTAGCTTTTCACGCTCCATTGGGACTTGTCACTGACTCCTGACTGGACGCTGAAGTTGTACAAATTCCCTTGGGTCAAATTACAGATGTTTACTTCTGTGTTCTCGGTCTCAGTCGGTTTTATGTTTTTTGTCTCGATCAAATACTTGTCCACTTTGTCCACTGGCGCTTTCCAGTTCAGATACACACATTTTTCAGTCACATTTACAACCTGGAGATCTGACACTGCATTGGGCACTGAAGAAAAACACATAAAAATCAGTACAAAATTTAAAACATACACTGCTAAAGCAATATCATGGCAAGTTAAAATTACTTAAATTAAGAACATTTTACTTTACTTGAGTAGATTTAGCTTGACAAGTAAAATGATCTCCCAATAGAATAAGTGTGTTTTCCTTAATTCAAGCAACATTAGATTTTGTTTCTTATTTTAAGTGCCAAGAGTTGTGTTTTTCTTATCTCAAGTGTAGCAATATATAATATTTTAAGTACAAAAAGCCTTGTACCGCTGGTAGATAATTTTACTTGTCAAGTGAAATTTACACAGATCATGACAAAACTTTCTTAATTTAAGTCATCATCATTTACTTGGCTAGATATTTGTTTTCGCAGTGTACTCCATACAACTGTGCAACTCAGCCTGTAATAGAGAACATTATGTCATGCCAAATCACCATTTCATCTTTCCTCTTTTTTCTTAGTAAATATATGTCTATTTACTGTTTTATGCTACTTGTACTATTTTTTCATGTCTTTTGCTTCTTTCATTATTTTGATATTTGAATTTTATTGCTTATTTTTTTCTCTTTCTAATTATAATGCTGTATTTTGTCTTAGTCGACCAAAATTAGTCAATCAATTTTATTTATTAGCTTATAAGGATTTATAAGGGACAACAGCAGAAAGGAGAAGTCAGTGAAAGAGTTAGCTGAAGATTTGATATTGTGGTATTTATGTAAAAAAGGCAGATTTAACTTATGATTCACTAATTAATCTGTTTTAATATAAATACATAGTTGTATTTGCATGAATTCCTGTGAACTGCATGAACTCCTGTGCAGGTGTCTCGTGAGTCCAGTTTGGGTCAGATACATAGAAATGAAAAAGAGTTTGCCTGAGTCATAGACTGTATAAAGAAATTAATTAACATAGTGTTCAGCTCCAGTCAAATGAAGCTCACAAGGCTAGCAGCTATAGGGGCAAATTTGGAGCACGTTCCATATTAGGAATACAAATTTAGTTACGTACAAAATAGCTGAATAAAAACACTAGGATCATGTAGAGAGCGTGAATATTAACATTTTAAGACCAAAATGACGAGGCTCACTGCAGCAGTTACAGAGAGAGGGATGAGAATTTTTCAGTGTAAAGTCAATTGGAGCCAGAGTCGATGGAGGCAGAAACGCCCCCATGCTCATTTCCTATTTGGAACGTGGTGGCTAGCGGGTCAGCTATGTCCATTTATATATACAGTCTACGATGGCCTGAGTCTGAAACAGTGTGAAGACCAGTCAATACCCGTGTAGAAGGTGCCATTCTCTGGGTTGAGGTCTCGTCCGCATTTCACAGCAAACACTTTCACTGAGTAGAAAGTCCCAGCAGTCAGGTTTTTGATGGAAGTAGTCAAATCCTTGAGGACATCTCCATATTTGTTATTATTGACTTCCACACGGTAACCTTCAATATCACCGGGTCCACGCTCCCATGTGAGGGTAGCACTTTCAGATGTTATGTCCGTCACGTTTACATGGCCGTAGAACCTGTCTGTAATTTAGTATTGGAAAACATACAGTGTTTTGTGAGAAACAGGCTCTTGGCATTCGCGTCATTACGCCCACAACCACTGGGGGGCTTTTTGTGTTCATCATTACAAGTAAAATAATACAAAAAGTGTTGTTGAATGCCATAGAAATGTAAATTAGCTTACACAAAAATTACTCTTTTGAGCTTTTAGCTTTATGCTGTTACTTCATCAAAAAGATACCTGAAGTTGTATTTTGTTTCATTCACACATGTTTGAGTAATAATTTATTATTGTCTGTCTACAGCTCAAAAGCTCAAATGCTCTGGTCCATTTTGTAAAGTCAAAGTAGTAGTTTTCAAGTTAACAGCTACCCTTTTCCTTTTGTTCAGTAGAGATTGGCAATTCCAGTGATTAAATGGTCCAAATTATTCTAGTGAAGGTGTATGGAGTGTTTTCTGTTTGAGAGAAAAACTCATCCTAAATATGCCAGATTTGTGTGTTAAACGTGTGAATAAAACATAAAACAACTCCAGGTATGTTTTTTTCTAATGAGGAAACGACATTGTAACACGGCTTAAAGCTCACAAGAGTTCACTTTGTGTAATATAGGACCTTTAATCAATTTAAATAAAAGTTGGTTGTATGTAAGTAATTAGTACTAGTATAGACATTTTGAGTTTTACCTTCATAACAGATGAAGGGCAGATGCTCCTCACAGTCTTTTTCAACCCAAGCTCCAAAGCTGAGCATAGCCACGCAGGAATCCTCTATGTAGTTCTTGTTTAGATCAGACTCGGGATCTTGGAACAGCATTGGGGTTTTCTTGCACTCAGCTTCTATTGGCTTGACTGTAGTGCTAAATGAGGCCAAAGGACCAGTCTTCAAGGTAGTTGTAGCTGTAGTAGTGGCAGCTGGAACATTGTATAAAGAAGTACTTTCAGTTGAGTAATTTGGATCTGCACCAGTACTTGGGATACTAGTACTAAAAACACCTGTCTGTGTCACTGTGGAGATGGATGAGTTGTATGTAGGTGTCACATTCTGTGTGAAGGCGGTCGTAGGGCGAGGGGTAGGCGGGGCAGGGCAGGTACAGGAGCAGCTGCAGCAGGTCTGTTTGGGCTCGGGGGATTTGAACATGGGGTATCCAGGGTACCAGTTCTGAAAGGTCAGGGGGTCTCCATTGGCCCAGTGAGACCAGAAGGTGGAGTTATCATCGAAGGGGTAGATCGTGGATTGGTTGGTGGCGTTGACGGCACGTTTGCGGAGGCCGATCCAGAACGCAGAGGAAAGGTCCTTCACGATAATCTGGATATTCTCAGGAGTCAGAGTTACAAGCTCGCTGAAACAAACCTGTGTCAAATAATAATAATAATAATAATTTGGATTTTATATAGCACTTTTCACAGCAACTCAAAGATGCTTCACAATTGCTGGGCTTCAGATGACATCACAACGTTCTGTAGACTATAATATTTCATATGGATTGGGGACTGCTAAAATTAATATTGTTAAAATGCTGATGTTTTTCTTTTGTAGTACAGTAAGTTCTTGGGTCTAGTCATTGATAGAAATGATCAAGTATAACATTTGTTCATTTATTGTTTGGATATTTCATGGCAAAGTTCAATGTAATCAACAGGGAAAACTGACTCTTGTCCCCCATCTGAGAGTATAACATCATCATACTCTAGAATCTGAAAACCACCTATTGGTTACATTTCTTGTTTAAAATAAATAAATAAATATTGGTTCCAAGAGTACCACAAGTACTAGTGCAGGTCCAAATTACTCAAAGATGACCATTTTAAAAGGTAACACCCCAAAAACATACTTCATTACAGTACATTTACAAGTACATTATCAGCCCCTGCCTCTCTGGTCAAATATATTTAATGTACCTGGCAGTGGTTCCTTCCATCAGCCCAGGTGAGATTATCAAATTGAGGAAAGTACTGTCTTTCTGCTGAGCCCCATGTCAAGACCATCACTGAAAGAAGCAAGAAAAAAAAAAAAAAAAAGTATAATAAATGGACATCAAATAAAAAAAACACAAGACAAAAAAATCATACATGGCATTTTTCTTTTTTTTGAAAATTCTTAAACAACATTTTAACATCATAAATCAACTTAAAAACTTACCCCAGATGAAGAAAACACAGACGTCCAGTGGTGATACTTTCACCATGATGGGTTTTTGTAATAAGAAATCTTCACCTTGTATTTTACTTTTTAAACATTCTAAACCAAAGAAAACCCTAAGACCTGAACAGACTAAACCCACATCGAGTCTAAATGAAATGACAAGTCATGTCTGTATTATGAAAATATACAGCTGCCCCAGTGCAGGAAATATAAACATTATACAAAATACATTAATACTTGTTTTGCATTTTCACCCATCTACCATGCAAAGTACTGTGTATAAAGGAAAAGGGACATAAAGGCGTTAGTGTGTGATGTTGGAAACAAACACATAAATACAGAACTAACTAAAACTGCCCTACAAATGTATAATATAAATGAATTATTTTAAATTCACTTAGCTGAAAGCAACTTTGAGGTATGGAAATAACAAATAAAATAAAAATACTGTAATAGTTTATAATAATTTAAGTATTTTATCTTTTAATGTAAACCATGGAATTTAAACACTATTTCAGTCATGATAGGACAGGGCTATGAATCGTGATTTTCCCCCTCATTTTGATCAATGATCAATATACAGTACATATTTTAGTGCAACATTTCAGCCTTTCTAAGCATTAAACACAGTTATTTTAGCTGTGTTTAACAGCTAAAATAACTTATATTCATATATACCAAGAAATGCAAAATTTAAATATAGTGCAAAACATTGTATCATCTCAAAACTAAAAATATAGACTGTAACATAGGAATTGGTAGCTGCAGAATGACTAGAAATGCAAGGAAAACGTTTACAGTGAAGCTTTATTGGGCTTAAAGCACCAGTTATAAAAAAATGGATTAATACAAAATAGTAATGAGGAAAAAAAAAAATAGAACCAAAGATCTTATATAAAAACCAACTTCCCAAAATAAAGTCTAAAGTTCTTCATAAAAAGGAATGCTTTTAAAATATACTTGGCAGCATAAAGAAAGCAGTTAGTGGCTGGACAGTTTCGTTAGTGAAGTGCTAAGGGGGCAGACTCAAGTCTGTGGCTGGCTGACTTTAGGTTATGACTAACACGTTTTAGTTTTTTTTTTTTTAACTGAAGACACTTTTTTTTTTTATTACATAGCTCCTCAACTGCCATAGAAACTTGCTTAAGCCCTAGGTAATAACACTGTTGACAATTTCATGGGGTGTCCCAGCCAACCCATGGAAAATCCAATCTATCAAATTAAATCATACAAAATGAGAACACATAATCTTTCATAATTTTGCTTAAAAAAAACTAAACTAAATAAGCAGTAGAAATTTCATTTAAAAAACAGACACATTTGATTTTGTGGTTAAAATATCCAGTGAAATGTGATTATAGGCATGTCAATGCCAATCATCTTCTGCATAGAACAGTTTACACAACTAACAAGTATACTGTTGTTGACTGAAAACAGTCCAGCTATAAAAAGGCGCTGTACCCGATTATTACAATCTTAACTTGAAAAACAGAACTAGTTTACTTGAAAATGTTAGTAGTGGTCCATATGTATTCCTCACTTTGTTGTTAAAGCATTTCAAGTAAGTTTTGCTGCCCCACCACTGCTAACAACACTTAACATGCCAATAGCGGAACAGCATTTCTTAATAGCTTGTGAATGATAAAAATGGTTTCCATTTTGGCCTCAAGAGCTGCTTCACAATCCATCTATACTGAGGGAAGACAAATTTACTTTACATGGGGAAACAAAACAAAACAAAATACAAGGTACTGCCCCTTTAAAGCCAATAAAATGTCACCACTGGTCCAGCACAATGAGGACTCTGGTAAAGTAGTGTTCACAAGAGGCAACATTAATTCAAGTATTAAGTCATAGTTGGGCAGTGGCTGTTTTTCATAATCATCTTTACCTTAGTGAGTACATACTGTTGAGGCAATAGCTTACAGTTGCCAATAACCTGATAAAAACAAAAGCACATAAATTGTCCAACGGGGGGCAGGCTCCTCACTCGCTCTCACTCTTCTCCCCTTTCAGCAGGAGTCTCTTCCCACAGGGCACGTTCACTTTTGGCTTGTTCTTTTTACTGTAAAAAAAACAAAAAACAAACGAGTTAAAAATTTTTATATATATATATATATATATATATATATATATATATATATATATATATATATATATATATATATATATATATATATATATATATATATATATATATATATATATATATATATATATATGCACTGAACACAATTTTTTTTAAAGCTTAATTTGTTATTTGTGCATTGATCTATTCCTACTGATTCCCAACTCCCAAAATTATTTAAACACTATTCACAACTAGCCTGTTAAAAGCAGTGTTAAGGTTCACAGATGATAGAACTGTATACAAGATGCAGGAAGCACACAGGTCTTATTTTGACCCTAAGACCTGTCTTTACAATACATCCATCTATATCTATATTAGTGAAAGACAAAATTCTATATAACAAAAAAAAAATAAAATAAACAAACAAACAAACAACAGAACAGAGCCTAGAAAAGCATCTTCAGTTATACAACGTGCTTCTTTTGTGTATCATTTGCATGTAAGGTTCAATTACAATCCTAAGGGTTTACAGAAGTCTTACTTGTCTTTGTCCTGCAGTTCGAGAGCATCATTAATTTTCTTGAGCATCTCATAACGCTCACGTCCTCGAACCTGGGGGGGGGAGAGAAAAAAAAAAGTAATCCAAGTGCAGACAGTAATGAAGTCAGAAAATTACATGCATTTACTCACATTCAATACAAAAACTTCCTTATCATCCTCATCTCCACTTGAGGAAGATTTAGTTTTTTTAACAGGGACTTCGACAGCTGGGGCACTCTCTTTTCAAAGCAAAACATGTACATGAAAATCATAAATGGCCATCAGCATGGAAATAAGAAATTAAAGCACTGTTACAAAGAACCCCAAACAAACACGTACTTCGCTTTTTTGTGTCCTTTGTGCCAGTTTGAGACCTTGTCCGGTTCTCCTCTTCGGTCTTGCGGTCTCTGCCGGGGCATGCGCAGACACGCACCTCAAAGCTCCTTCGACCCAGGACCACCCCTCTAAAAAAAATAAAAATCATAAAGCATTACAAATATCATCAAAAACTTTCTGTAGAGATTAAAAATATATGTCTAAATAGGAAATTAAACTTACTCTGGAGTCTCGAGTGTAAGGATTGTTCGTATAGGACGGCGGTTCATGCCCCCCATGCAGCTGCTGTTGCACATAAAACTCAGCAGAATAGTGGTCCTCTCCGAGCCCAGCTAAAATACAAAGAAACCAATTAAATGAGTTCTGCATAAAGTCTATGCCTTTCCCTCCATCCCAAACTTTATACATTTACACAGAACCCCACCTGTGGCGGTTCATAGGGGACGGTCACACTGTGCCTCTTCGTGCTGGAGTCTTCATAATAGCGAGCCAGCTGACTGCCTTCGATCCGGATGAGGTGGCTTTTATATTCCATCGCTAGTGGGAAAAAAATATATATACATTTTCAGTGAATAAAAACATGCAAACGTAAGACGGCTTGTTCCTTACCATCCTCATTTTGGTGGTGGGGGCATCGACGGACCACTTCAGCTACATGCTCTGTCTTTTTATAAACTGCTGTGGCTCTCAACACAGAGCCCGATGGAGGCTCCTTGGTAACCAAAACTTCAACTGGGCTCGTCTTTGCCAGCTGACAATACAGTTTGTTTAGTGTTTCAGAGAACTGAAAGAAAAAACAAGGACAAACAAACATAGCCTTAAAATGTGCCAAAGTAAAGATGTAAAAAATATCTTCAGTTCAGCAAAGGTGCAAAAAGTTAAAAGTAAAAACCATTACATATATTACATAACTATTAAAATAAAGTAAAGAAAAAAAAAAAAATTTAATAAATACAAAAGCTAACGCAGTACTAGAGCTGGTAAATGAAATGGAGGCTATACCTTCCTTCATCTCATTTTTAACCATTTGGGCGCTGGAAGAAGTCCGAGCAGGAACATGTCCCGTCATGTTGGAGCGGTGCTTTACAACCAGACTTCAGCTCTGTGCACAGCCCAAGATCAGGGGCGGAGCACAGTGCAGACCACCCTAACTTCATCTACACTGACCAACTGCTGCAGGCTGCTAGCGGAGTCACCCGGAAAAAGCAAATGCCATTGGCTCTCCCGAAGCAGTGACAGACTACAGACCTGTGAATTTAGGGAATCGTCACAATGAATGATTCCACATGAATGGGGATGTGAAGTTTCGAAAGAATGAATTTTAACGTTCTTTTAAGGTAAGACGAGTTTCAATTTTCAGTTTTGAATTTAAACAAAAACTTAATCAGTGTTTTGTCCGCTGGAGCATGTGCTCATTAGTGTATGATATGTAGAGTTTTCGAAGCAATCCACAAATTCCAGCCTACTCACGTGACTCACTATTACTTACCGTGGATGTAACACTTTTAGCAGTGCCTGATTTCTGAAACCGAAGGGTAAAATTGCATTCCCCTGGATAGTCACACGTCTCTGGGACAGAGGATGCAGAGGGGGGCATACTGGGAGGGACTTCATTTTGAGGAAGTTCAAATAGACCCTCATCAAAACCATCTGCCAGGGCATTTAAATCCTGTAAGAGATTACATGAATCATTATTATCCAAGCAGTTTGTCAGTGTTCAGCTCCTATTTCAAGAAAAAGGTTTAACAAGTACAGTGGACCAGGGAACCTCATCAGTGGCCATGGTGGAGATTGATGGCGTAGAACTAAAAATGACAGAAAAAAGTCACACCATCTTAATTGGCTGTGGTTATGTTTGATGGATTTAAAAACAAAAGTTGCTCAACTTACATACTGCCCCATAGCGCCAAGAAAGTAGTTTCTTGGCTGGGTGTCAATTCATCCATAGCTCCAACTCTGGGGGAAAAAAAAAAAATAAATAAATCAAGTCATGATGAACCTGTATAATAGAAACCAAAGACACACTACTAAATCCACGAATATCACGGCTGAATGATCAGGTCTTGTACATTAATCTATACAGTACGCCACAACAGTAGCCCCATTTCATTTATGCTGTAAGAAAGCATGTTCTACTTGGTATAGTTGGCGTGAGTACAAAAATACTCCTTAAACCGGGTCAAGACAAATGGGATCATCCCCTAACTATTAATAATAAAACAGTGATTAAAATGCTAATTTAAATATACCAATTCAATTACTAATTAATAACCAATGTGTAGTTAAAGCGCAGGGGGATAAGTTGCTAAAAATGCGAAAACAGGAAGTGCAACCACAAAGGCCAGCCGTTTCATTCGCACTTTGAGAAGTCGAAATAATATTATTCGAATTTAAATGTACTACAAGGAAAAATAAACCTCAAATACGTCTAAATTGGCAAATTAAAATAGACAAAGTTTACAAACCTCTTAAATATCGTAAGATGCTAATGCGATTGTGATGCTAACATTTGACGTCCATTTTCTTTCGAGCGGCCTGTATCAAGAGCTTCATTCAAATGAAACTTTACATCGACTCGACATTGCATACATAATTTGTAATTATATGGAAATTGTATGGTAAAACATTACATTTAATGCGCCTTTTAGATCCTACAAATACTATATTCAACCAGCGGTCACAAGGCATACGTTCACTCGACGTATTAACGTAAACTTTGCCACAACGACACAATGAATGATGCAAAGTTATCACGAAACGCAATGAATCACGTGTACACGTTTTATTATACTAAAGCCGTTTACAAACCAAATTACTGGATGATCGACACTTCGATGTGGTGGGCTGACGATCGATGGTCTCCAGATTCCCAAATATTTTGGGCCCTGTCGAGCACGTTGTTTGGGGATTCCCACAAAAAGGAAGGGGGAAGTGCACCGATTTAACAATCTCAGCCAGCCAATCAGAAAGCACGCTGCTCTCTTGCCTCCACGAAGAAGCACTTGCTGTACTCACAACTGTAGGATTTTACACAATCTTCGCAGTATGTATGGGGACCGGATTATGCTTTTGGTTTGTTTTAAAATAAAGATAAAGCCGTAAAATTGATAAGACGATAAAGTTTATTGCAACGGTTTAACAAATTAATGTGTGCCTTATATAATACACAATTCTATAGACAAACACAACATATGTCGCTGAAAAACGATGGGGAGTAAATGCATCACTACAGACTGTGACGAAACAAAACTTTACTGGAGCGACGGAGGAGGGGCACACTGCAGATGAAAAATCATCACATAGGTGAGTATATGAGTAAACAGATTATTGTAATTAAAAAAATGACAAGATTGTATGTTACACAGAAGTATGTGCTTACATTTAGATTTATTCCACAATTAAGGATATAAAAATAAAGAAAACAAAACACACATATCTCTGGTGACGTTTATGATTACTAGAGATAGACCCTCTTTTAAAGATGACCTATGTAACTTTTCAGGTGGAGGGCCCCCCCAGCTGCTTGTCACAAAGGAGATGCTGGTTTGCAACAAATGCTCCACAGTATGGCATTAAACCTATCTATTTTCATGGAGAGGCCAACAAGCAAAGTAGGCACTAATGCTCAGATAATGCAGATTTTCAAGGTATTGAGGTACAAATCACCTGTAATGGATCAATGCAACATACAAGGTTAATGCTATACGGTGGAACATTCCAGGCAAAGGGTTCCATTTCCATGGAAAATTATATTTTGTATGTTTTCTATTATCTACTTTATTGATTCTAATTATATATTGATATTTTAAGTCCCTACATAGACTAATTGAAAAAATATTACAGTGTGGACTACTAATAATGTGTTGATGTGTCTTTTACAGTGGTCATGCAATGTACACTTGTCCCAATCACATGAGTTTACTCACTGTGACGTGTGTTGAACCAGCTCACCCCCTTCAGGTCAGGAAATGGAGGACATATTTATGTAGGCTGGGGAGGTCAGTCATACTCTATTACTTCAAACAGCACACAACGTCATGGTTTGGACACCACATTACCTTTAATATGTACATCTTCTGGCTTTTCTCTCATCATGGTTGGATCCTTAATATTTTTCCTTCTTTAGATGACTTTGCAATAAAAGCATTCAAGGGCAATATTCTTGAAATCTTACCATCTTATTCAACTATTCTGTATATTCTTTTCACCTTATAGACTATTGTGTTTTTAGCTATAGGGGATGGAATCAGTAGTTATTACATGTAAAATAGCATAATTTTAACCCTAAAACTACGTTGGTAGGTCTACACACCTGATGGCATAAGGTTTCTTCTACATTTAGTCCTACACTCACACATGACTTGGCTGGGGGCCCCTGTCTTAAAAATGAGCCGTGTCAAGTTCTCCCCCTCCTATTTTTTTTTTCTCCAAAGGACGTGTTGTAGAGAGCAGAGGCTATCTCTAAGGGGAGAGATTTGTTAAGAAATGTATTTATAGTGTATATCTTTCCAGTGACTAATTTTTCTCACTATCGACAACGCCCCCTACACACCCTCTATATTGTACTTGCCAATAAACTGCTCTAGTCAAACCCTGTTAACCAAGGTGCCATCCAAATATAGTGCCCACCTGTTGCCTTTGGAGGACTGGCTTTGTTGTGTGCAATGGGGACGTATTGTGACCCCTTTGGTATGTGATCTAATATAGAAGGGGGCTTTATGGAGGGTGGGGGGACAGACGGTTGCTGCACTCACGAGCAGTGGTGAGTCATACTGTACCGCGCCATGTTGACTGGGGTTCGTCTAAGGTCCATCAATAGAAGATGAACGGAGTCAAGTGACCTAAGAGACGGGCTGTAGATGTTTGTAAATAAAAGGTTGAACTTTCTTTCATAATTTCTCCCTGCAAATTATACTTGATTTTGTTTTTATTCTGGTGACCTTCTTCACAAAGATTTATACACTTATTCAGGTTTAGGCCTGGGTGGAAGACTTGCTAACTTGCTGTTCCAATTTCCATTCCTAAATATAATAGCAAAATAAAATTTCAGTTCTGTCAACAGGACAAAGGTTTTAGAGAAGACTGCTTCGCTGCTCATCCCACTGGCTTCTTCAGTTCAGAACTGAAGAAGCCAGTTGTCCAATTGACACTGTTGAATTTTTCTTTGGCTATGGATCATATATAAATGACTGATGGATTATACAGACATTCTTCAGTATTTTAACTCTCAATTTGTTAATATTATATTTGAACATATTTTAAAGGTGAAATAAAAAGTGGACAAAATTTATCCCCAAAAAACCCCTTTTAATCCAAGGGGCATTTTTACACATCATGGCATATGTCCGTTCATCTGCACTTCATACACTTTCAGCTCTGTAACAGGATCTCAAGATCAGCCCATTCTGCCCCCCCTCTACAAATCGTCCATTACGCACGTGGGGGGGTGTTGCGCTTTCTTGGCCAGAAGCAAACTTTAACAGGCAAAGACAACTTGGAAAAGACGCGCGCGCGCTCTTTCTCTCGTGGTCATTATTATTATTATTATTATTTTGGCCTTATCCTTATTTCACTGCACGCATTGTGACTGGAACGACTTTCTTGGAGAGTGTCAACGTTTGTGGCTGAAGGAAGCCGCTATAACGTCATGCCGGCCGGCTTTCAGCAACTCGGAGGGGAGGTAAATTTTAAATTTTATATATATATATATATATATATATATATATATATATATATATATATATATATATTTTTTTTTTTTTTTTTTTTTACTGTATTATTATTATTATGGTATTTTGAATTTCTATTTGTTTAGCAAATGATGAGCTGTCAGTCTGTTTCCATGCGGAATCTCTTTACGCACGAATTTACGCATAAGGCATGCTTGCAAAATGGAAAAGCCTACCCTTTTTAATGAGCAAGATCTATATTCATGTTAATAATAGCGCAGTTTTGTCAAAGATAATGTCATTTTCATGTTAAACAAGGGTTGAACCCTGTAGTTTCCAGTGACCTTGTCCAACTTATAGCCTATCGCAGTTAGAACTGCAGCTTTTTTACGTCCTATAGTTGAATAACTGGTTCCTCCAGCTCCCTCATAAACAATATCTGTCCTCCAAACGTCATTTCAGTTCAAACTACAATACTGACACCGATAAATATGTATTTATTATTCAAATCAACTCAATTCTCTATTATTCAGTGCAGAGGGGGTGGGGTTTTATTGTTGACACAAGTTGCATGATTAATTTGTTCAGCAACTACTGAAATAAAACAAATACAAATGCAACTCGTAACATGTGTCAAAGCCTAGCATAAGAAAAATAATATTTTATATATTATAGTTTACATTTAGCTTATAAGTTCTCACAAACCTTGAGTGTGCAAGCGAAAGAGATCAAACCATACCCATTAACCAAACATAAATAGTGATATAATTTTGATAACATTAATGCAACCACATGATCTGCAGTCAAAATACTTGACTGCTAGGTAACTACTCTGTTATGAAACAGCTCCATAAGGTGCCAAGAGAAAAGACCTATTCTCCTAAAGGTCACTCTGTCTGTCATTGTAGAGACAGCTGCCAGGGCTTGTGGGAAATTCGAGGGAAGTTAAAGTTCACAGTGTTAGATGGATGAGTGGTCTTTGGGATTGCAGTTATATTTAGTGCATATGAATAACTGTCCAATGGCGCTATACCACAAATGTAAATACCTTTATGTGCTCAGACAGTGACTGGAACTCTTGCTCTATCCGTCTTCACGGCCGTTCTGGGGTCTCTGGAGTTTGGATACAACATTGGAGTCATCAATGCCCCCCAGAAGGTACGGTCCCACCACAAAACAGAGTGGTCCATGTAAAGACTGTCCGTGTCAGATGGCTTACACCTCACACACAGTGACATTTACCACGGCCACACAGTAATTCCACAACATTCTGTGTGTGACTCTGTTTAGAAAATAAACTTTGAGGAGAAACAGGGCCAGACAAAAGCTGTTGGCTTATGTTGCAGTGAAATATGCAGAAGCAGAATTACAGTCTACAGCGGCATGTCAAACTTCATATTTACGATTATAGAAAAATTAAGTAACTAGAAAAGCACTCAGAGAGCGCAGGCCTCCGCCAAGCCCCATTTAACGCAATGCTAACGAAATTTCCAAAGTGATCCAGAATCCAGGATTTCTTCTGGATCATCACCAAAATTTAATCATCTGTTGGATTTACCATTAGGAACATTTCCTGAAAATTTCATCAAGATCCGTCCATAACTTTTTGAGTTATCTTGCTAACTAACTAACAAACAAACAAACAGACAGACTCAGGCGAAAACATAACCTCCTTGGCGGAGGTAATAAAACTCTAAGTGCCACAGTGACATTATACATTCAGTCCACACTCAGTGGTAAACAACTTTTGTAGTCACAGTCACAGCTGTCCTGGGGCACAGTGGCTGTTATTCTGCTCCATCAGCTTCACCACTATCACCCATCTCTCACACCCTATATTCACCTATTATCAAGGTGAGTCAAGGACATGCACTGGTCAGAGCTGGGATCAATCCACTGAACTGTGAAATTATTAGAACAAAAATAACCCTGTATGTACTTGTCATAATAACTGCTATTTTCCACTGTCTGTAAATGGTGCCTGTCGTCAAGGTGATATCAAGAGCAATTTAGCAAAAAAAGTTCAACAAAGTCTGAAACTTTGACCAGTTGACTTAATTTACCTTTTTTTTTTTTACTACATGTTACTGTCATGTGTTAACTCTTCTCAATGAAAAGGCAAAAATAAATATAAATGCAGTAATTATATGTTGAAGATAAGAGGTACTGATCATACAAAAACTACGTACCCCAGTACCATGTTTACTTTGCCAAATGCTGCGTCTCACCCACCTTAAATGTAAAGAGGTGGGTTCATGTTATGGTTTATATCATGGTTTATGTTATGGTCAGGTGAACTTCTGTTGGCTGCCCTTGAGGCATTCAGGCATCTGGGGGCAACAACACGCGCCTTGACCTACAACTACAAATGTACACACAATACACACATAGCTTACATTACACACATTACAACACAAGAGGTAATGGGGGGATACTTACTTAGTTAATGTAAAGAAGACATATATATTTTTATTTGGTATTGAATAATAAATTGTCACTTATGTAGATAATTATTTTACATATTTTTCATTGGAAAATAATAGAAACAGCCACTGACGCTGTGTTCAAAACTGCAGAACTAATTATATTTTATTTTATTTTATTTATTTATTTTTATTTATTTTTATTTTTTTATTTAACAGGGACATAGCAGCCATACATAGTCACAGGCAGAAAATGCAGCTGATGCGACACATATAGAGTGTATAGCTAGTGCTAATTCTCAACTCGTGCCCCTGGTTGGGCTTTTCCCTACAATAAATACTGTCTCCCGCTTTTTCTGCCGCTTCAGAGTGGCATTTCACCATAACAAAACTAATAATTTACAGTGTTTTAGAAAACAAGTTAATTTTTTTTAACTCTAGTCTAAATTTGTCAATAAATAAATAAATAAATAACAAAGAAACAAGCATAGGGCTGTGGGTGGGGATTCATGATAGGGGCAAATGGAAATTTTCTGAGCACTCAAGCCTCAAATGTAGGACAATGCAGGATTACTCAAACATGTATAGATCACTCAAAATACAACTAAGCTAATGATGAGCGATAATCATTATAACATGCCAAACAGCTCAAAAAGTCAAATTGTATAATATGTCTCCTTTGTCCAGATCATCGAGGCAGATTATAATGCCACATGGATACACCGATATGGAGAGCCCATCCCCACAGGGACCCTCACGTCTCTGTGGTCCCTCTCCGTCGCCATCTTCTCCATCGGGGGCATGCTCTCCTCTTTCTGTGTGGGCTTTGTGTCCGAGTGGCTGGGCAGGTGAGAAAATATATTACAGAGAATAAAGGTAGTGCATTTTAGAATATAGTTATATCTGTGAGACTTTTATACTTGTTCTCCTAAAACATGTGTTGCAGAATTTGTAAGTGTGTGATATTTTAATATTTGATTCTCTTGACACTTTCACTGTATTTATTGCTTTTTCAACCAATAATCCCACTGCTTTCTAGTAAATGTATAGTAGTTTTAAAAGCCTTTCTGGGGACTAGTGTTGCGAATTAGCCCTGGCTATGTGACACCTGCGTCAGATTACTGAATTTTTTATCTATGTCTGTGTGTCTGTCCCTATTCAAATAAACAATAAATAAAGAAATAATTAAATAGAATTCCAATTGGGCCTGTTGTCTTTTACACCCCGGTAAAGGGCAGTCTAATTCAGTCTATTATTTTGAATTAAAAATGAAGTAAATGAATAACTAGTAGGGAATAAGTCCAGGTGCATGTTGTTGTTTTGGTTTAGACTGACATCGCCTGTACTGATTTGGTTTAGTCACAAACTTAGCAGTGGAGATTAACTAAGTACAACAATTAAACACTGAGCCAAACAAAAATATATAAATAAAAATGGTCAATCTACGTTCCTACCCTCACCTACCTACCCTACCCTCACCTATGGTCATGAGCGTTGGGTAATCACCGAAAGGACAAGATCACGGATACAAGCAGCTGAAATGAGTTTCCTCCACAGAGTGGCTGGGCGCTCCCTTAGAGATAGGGTGAGGAGCTCATTCACATAGGAGGAGCTCGGAGTAGAACCTCTGCTCCTTCTGGACGCCTCCCTCGAGTGGTGTTCCGGGCATGTCCCACTGGGAGGAGGCCCCAGGGAAGACCCAGGACACGCTGGAGGGACTATGTCTCTCGGCTGGCCTGGGAATGCCTTCGGGTGGTCCCGGAGGAGCTGGAGGAAGTGTCTGGGGTGAGGAAGTCTGCTTAGACTGTTACCCCTGCGACCCGGCCCCGGATAAGCAGAAGAAAATGGACGGATGGAATAAAATCACCACATTTTACTCATTAAAAGCTCTCTTCCAACACTGCACAAAGTAGATCTGTTCAGGTGATGCATATTCCTGGAAAATTTGAGATATATACTATATGATAACCTGATCTGACTCATTAGGCTCAGATCTGGGCAGTTTCATAAGACCTTTTCATCAGTAATAAGAGCTGGGGTTCAACCTGGACACGGGCCACATCCTGCAGTGACTGAC
This sequence comes from Taenioides sp. WSHXM2023, assembly GCA_029959045.1. Lineage (NCBI taxonomy): Eukaryota > Metazoa > Chordata > Actinopteri > Gobiiformes > Gobiidae > Taenioides > Taenioides sp. WSHXM2023. The sequence goes on along the minus strand of CM057106.1, from coordinate 12,393,215 downwards.
AGAGGATCCAGGGGGAGCAGTGGGTCAGGACGGAGACGGGGAATGCGGAGGGAGACTGAGGAGCCTATTAAACACACACACACACACACACACACACACACACACACACACACACACACACACACACACACACACACACGCACACACACACACAGGCAAATTCAGAAGTCACGCTGACCTCAAAGCTTAATGTGTTTCCAAGCGTCAGTATTGCACGTGCACGAGACTTGCAACACGTGATCTAAAGCTTTAACTGAGCAAAGAAACCGACTTCAATTCCCTCATTTGCCTCCGAAGTAAATGCTTCATAAAGTTCAATAAAGCACAGGTTAAAGGCGACTGCCATCTAGTGGAGAAGTTAGACTTAGACAAACTTTACTGATCCACAAGGGAAATTATTTGGACACAGCCGCTCACACATCACAATATATTATAGAAACAAAGAGGAAAAATATAAATGGTAATAATACATTCAAAATAAGTAGCTAAAATAACAAAAGACTGGTGTCAAACTAGGCATAATTATCTAAATGTATATGCACAAGTAAAATATATAAGAAAATATAGGATATAGTAAAATATAAAACATCCACATTTTGTTTGTAGACCTAAAACTGTTGATTTCATTTTTTTATTTTTTTATTTTTTTCATATTTAGACCTAAAACTGTTGCCATGTAGCTGTGCACATCTACTCATGTTCTCCCACTAACACAAGACATATAATCTTTGTGTGTGATTTCAGGAGGAAAGCCATGCTCATCAACAATTTATTTGCTTTCATTGGTGGAAGTCTGATGGGGCTGTCCAAGCTGTGCCATTCGTTTGAAATGATGGTTTTGGGCCGTTTTGTCATTGGTGTCTTTTGTGGTGAGTGCACTTCACTTTTAAGGATGGGACGAGACACAGTTTGTACAAGAACGAAAGAAGACGTGATTTTGATCAAATCCTTAATACATTTGTGCCATTCACTTCACAATTTTGGCTTCACCATTTTTTATTATGTACTTAATTTGACAGTTTTGGTGTAATTGTAGCACTTCTTTTTGATATTACAACTTCTCAAGCAAAGTTAACCTTTTTTATCCAAGGTAAGTGTAAAAATATGAAGAAAAAATCTCACAAGATCATTTTCAGCATGTGTGCATAGCCTTGTCCCATCCCTACTAACTTTACACTTAATATATTATAATATTCTACTCTTGAATGGACTTTGTCTTTGTAGGATTGTCTTCTGGTCTGACCCCCATGTATGTTGGTGAGATTGCTCCTACGAGTTTACGAGGGGCACTGGGCACTTTACATCAACTGGCTATAGTTACAGGTATTCTATTAGCACAGGTATGGCTACATTTTCTATCATCATATCACCTTTAGTGACTGTTAACATGTGTTTTAATAAATTATTATGGCTCAGATCCTAGGTCTTGAATCATTATTGGGGAGTGCAGAGTTGTGGCCAGTTCTTCTTGGTATAACTGTGATGCCAACTGTATTACAAATGGCCCTGTTACCGTTTTGTCCTGAGAGCCCAAGATTCCTCTACATCGTACGCTGTCAGGAGCATCATGCCAAGAGTGGTGAGAAATTAATACATAATCAGTGGTGGAAAAAGCACTCAATATTGTTACCTGAGTAACAATTTTGAGTATTGCATATTAACAATACTTGAGTATCACATGAAAAGACGACTTAAAGGTGCAATGTGTAACTTTTTTGATGGACTTTCTGGAGCTCATATTTGTCTCATGAATATGTTATACCTTTGCCCAGGATGTTCCAGAGTATGGCATTAAAGTCATCTATTTCTTGCACTGATTCTATTACCAGTGTTTTAATTGTTTAGAAATACTTGCATGCAAAGCATGCATATGTGGGCTTCCTCTCCACAGATCTGACCTGTAACTTGGCCTGCTGGTGTCACATATTTGTCTTTATGAAGATGCATAAGTTTATCAACATCTTGATGATGACAAGCAGATGGTGGACCCTCCACTAGAACACTTACACAGTGCACCTTGAAGTAAAAGTATTAAAGTACCCATTTAAAATGTACTTTAAGAGTTAAAAGTATTTTATGCAGATTTTCAGATGTAATAAAGCTTTAAATGTAGTGATTCTGATAAAGATTTGTGCAGAATTTTGTTCAACAGAAACAACTGAATTCTTAGTTTTTTTTTCCTAGCAGTTTTTATTTAGATAGATACAAATAATAAGTGTTTTCTAGTTATATGTTAAAAAAAACAAAAAACACAAATCTTGTTTATTTAATTAATTTATTTATTTATTCACTACAGAGAATTTTTTTCTGTGTATTTCTTTGCTAACAGTGTGTTTTGTTCCAGGCCTGAGGAGGCTGACGGGGAGGCAAGACGTGGGAGATATGTTGGCCGAGATGAAGGAGGAGAAACGCCGGATGGACATGGAGAGGAAGGTGTCCATTTTGGAGCTGTTCCGTTCTCCCATGTACCGGCAGCCCATGGTCATCGCCATCATGCTACAGCTCTCACAGCAACTGTCAGGAATCAATGCAGTAAGTCTGTCCTGCAAAAATAGACTGTTCATTTAAATTTTCTCTGCTGTAGCAGCGGGTCTCTGGGTGCATTATTCAGTTGATTCACTGCGCTTACGCGCAGACGCGCATATATATTTCAATTTTCTTTTGTTGGTAATAGGTACAGTCAAAACTTCAGAAATTCATTTTCGTTTAGTAGGCTATTGGCTGAAATCTCTTCACTTTTAATATTATGTATGCAGCGTACATGAGTCCTGCCTTTTGTCATTTCTGCTCTTGAATGCATGAATGCAGTATTAACAGATTAAACAGGCTAAAATAAACAATGAATGAATACTGCTGACTAGGATAAAATGGAACAAGTGTGCCACCACTGAACGGACAATGCAAGTAATCAAGTGAAGGAAATATCTGTTTATAAAAATATCGGGGTTTGTGTAGCCATCGCCTAAGTGTGTTCAGGGAAGCCTCTGAATGTGCAGAGTAGACAGGGTCCAGAGGAATCAGATCGCGTCCAGAGACCCACCTCCTCTCCTACAAGGAAAACAGCACAACGCACCTGCCTTACCTTGCTCACTGGCCATGGATGTGCACAGACGGAGTGCACATAGGATACTATCAGCTGTGGCGTTAGCTGAGCAGAGACCCGGCTGAGGTGTGTAGTGCACAGTATTTGTGCACATACTTAAAGATGCATTTGTTAACCTGGCACATCCACTGCACTCTCATCACAGCTCTGTGAGCATATGAAGATCACATAAATAAAGCAAATAGTGGAGAGCGTGGAGCTTTACGCACAGCATCTTATGGCACTCCATTGGCACAAGAGGCGGCTGCATACTCGCTTCTCGTGCGTGTACTTAAAGATGAACAGCTTTTACGCACTCGTTAACCTGGCACCTCCCCTACGCTTTCATCACAGCTTTCATCACAGCACGAGTGGGGAGATCACATAAATAAAGTACGTGGTGGAGAGTGCGAAGCTTTACGGATATTGTCTTATGGCACTCCATTGGCACAAGAGAGGCCGGCTGCAGAGCCGCTTCTCCTTGTGCGCGCACTTAAAGATGAGGACTGGCATCTCCACTGTGCTCTCACTGCAAGGAGGTCGGGCGTATGCCTGACCTCCTTGCGTTCTAATGGCACGAGAGGCAGCTGCATAGGGAGAAGCTCCTCCTATGGACAAACAGCCGACCGACCCGCATTCAGCACTAGAGCCTGTACCGGGACAGAAAGACTGGCTGGCTGGGCAGTGAATCAGTTGAATTATGCGCCCAGAGACCCGCTGCCTCTACAGCCAGGAACGCAGCAGAGGCACTTTCACAGGATCACGAGATACTTTCATAGAATTACCAGAAACCAGAAGCGTTCACTGGATCACAAGATACTTTTTACGGGATCGTGTGATAATTTCTCGGGATCACGTGATAATTTCTCAGGATTCTCTTTATTTAAACCCTCACCCCATAGCCCTTTAGGGGCTCAGTAACAATGTGCTTGCCCTACGCAGATGTAAAACTTTGACTTAAAGGTGCACTATGTAACTTTTCTGGTGGAGGGTCTGCCACCATAGAGATGTCCTTTCTTTGTCTGGAATGTTTCAGAGAATTACCTTAAATTTATCTCTATGGGTCAGAGCTTTGGAGAGGTGATCCCACTCAAAGTACATTTTTCAAAATATTTCTTTTAGCTATAGAAACATCTATAATTCAAATGCAAGTTAGATAAGCTTAATGCCATACTGTGAAATATTCTAGGTACAGTAATTACAAATAAAATCTCCATGGAGACAAGCAAGTGGTGGATCCCCTCCCTGAAAAGTTACAAAGTGCACCTTTAACTTCTCTGCCCAGATTTTCTACTACTCCACCAGTATCTTCATCAAAGCTGGGGTCCAGAGTCCAGTCTACGCCACTATAGGAGCGGGCGTGGTCAACTGTGCCTTCACTGTGGTCTCGGTCAGTAACAAGCACAGATTTGCCTGAGAAAAATGCTGGCGATGTCATGTGAAGGATGTTTAGTATTATCTATTTTTAACAGTAAGAGTAAACAGTAAGAGTGTATCAAAGTGCGGTTCTATTACTGTTTAACTGTAGTTATCAAAGAGCAAACAAGATAGCAGCATTTTATTTGGCTTAAAATGGGTCAAGTTTGGTATGGCAGGTCAAGTAAAATCAAATTCATTAAGATTTACCATTAAAGTAAATAATTATACTTATTTTTAATCTAACTGTATTTGTATATAATATATTGTCTGTGCTGGATAAGGTTTGAATCACAATGGCAATGTAATACAATACAAGTAGATTTAATAGTTTAAAGGGCCCATACTGTGCTATTTTCCGATCTGATTTTCTGGTTATGATATTGTCACCTCATCAAAAACATACCTGGAGTTGTGTTTTGTTTCATTCACATATGTTTAACACACACACCCTGCATATTTAGACTGTGTTCTTCTCTCAAACAGAAAACCTTCGTTCCACCATGTGATGTCATGTGGCAATACAGGAAGTGCTCCACTGTGTTTTTAAACTCCATATATGTTCACTAAAATAATTTGGATTTGGATTTACAACCTAGGAATTGCCGATCTCTACTAAACAAAAGGTAAAAAGTAGGTGTTAATGTGAAAACTACCACTTGATGACATCACAAGGTTGAAGTTTTGTGCTTTGGAGATGTGGACAGACAATGCAGGATTATGCAAACATGTGTGAATGAAAGAAAACACAGCTCTGGGTATGTTTTTGATGGATAAAACCTCACAAGAGTCAATTTTGTGCAATATAGGACCTTTAAGTAATACTCTTTACATTGAATCAACAGCTCTTCCTGATTGAGCGAATGGGGCGCCGAACATTACACATGTTAGGATTGGCTGGCATGTGCATCTGTGCCATTGTAATGACTATAGCTCTGGCTTTACTGGTTAGTATCTCAACTATTCACTACCTTCTTAAGTTCAACCTACGATTAATAATAAATATTTTTCCAAACCCATGTCTTCTATAGGATAATGTTCCCTGGATGAGTTACATCTGTATGCTGGCTATTTTTGGGTTTGTGGCGTTCTTTGAAGTGGGTCCAGGCCCTATCCCATGGTTCTTTGTGGCAGAGCTGTTCTCACAGGGTCCCAGGCCAGCTGCCATGGCTGTAGCCGGCTGCTCCAACTGGACGGCCAACTTTATCATTGGCATGGGATTCCAATATGTGGCTGTAAGTATTTCTCTCTGAAATATTTGAATACATATTTTTGTTTTTTTCATTGAAATCATGTGTCGAAGGCTTACCAGGTTGAACTGAATTTGTTTATCACTGAAATAGTATTTATTTTGGGGCTATTATGGAGTCTTCAGTATCTTGTATATATGTATGTAGTAATGACTTGAGGATAGATTTTTAAATATATTTTTTAAATATTGTATTTATTATTTACTTTATTTTCTGCAATAAAGTAGCAGTAGTATAGAAAATATAATATATTAAAGGGTCCGTTTTACACTATTTTCTGATCTCTGTTTTAATGTTGTTTTCTCATCACAAACATACCTGGAGTTGTGTTTTGTTTCATTCACATGTTTAACACACAAACCTGCTTATTTAGTCAGGAGTTCTTTTCTTCAACTGAAAACACTTTGTGAAGTAATGTGGTAATACAGGAAGTGTTCCACTTGATACACATTCACTAGAATCATTTGGATGATTTCAGCCCTGGAATTGCCAATTACTACTGAACAAAAGGTAAAATGTAGCTGTTAACATGAAAACTACCACTTCATAGCATCACAAGTAGCAACAGAACATTTTGAGCTTTGGAGATGTAAACATACAAACAATAAAGGATTCCTCAAACGTGTGAATGAAACAAAACACGACTCCAGGTATGTTTTTGAGGAGGTAACAGAACGTGACTTTGCATAATATATGACCTTTAATACTAATACACTTCAGTAGACTCATGACCAAACTATATTCTTTGGCTTTTACAGAATGCTGCAGGGCCCTACGTTTTCCTAATTTTTGCAGTGCTCCTTCTTTTCTTCCTGATCTTCACATTTTTCCGTGTGCCAGAGACGAGAGGCAAGACTTTTGACCAAATTGCATCGAACTTCCACTCGTCCACCAGAAGAGTAAGTCTGGACATTGGACTAGACATGGACATGGATACAGATGGGGAAATGGAAAAAGACAGCACTGAACTGACCTATCTGGGAGACGCCAACAGCCACTGAAGACTGTTGATAAAAAAATAAGATTATATTTTCTGATTTAGGCTGGGAGAATTGTAATGCCAAAGCAGAAGGAAGAACAAAACTATAGAAAATGTTAACTGCTGAGGTTAAGATATTCCAGGGTGATGTCTGTGTTTTTGAAAGGTGACTTTGATTCCTGCACTTTATCTATAAAAGCTCTATGATAAAAACCTGGGTGTATCTCCATGGTTATAAAAAATAATAAGATGGGAACAGTTTGATGTTTTCCTGAGTCATGATTGGTGGGTTTTAAGATGTTTTAATAGTAAAATAAGTATAGTGGATTTAATTATTTTAGGTGATATTCTTGATTATATTGTATTTTAACAAGTTGTCAGAACCCAAGATCTTGAAATATTCTTTGAGGTAGGGGTGGGCGATATTGTCAAAACTCATCTTTTTCAGAATACTATATTAACTTATCAGAAAAGCACTAAAGCAGGCCTGTAAATGTCACAGAAATATGAATTAAAATAAACCATCTTATACACTTTTTGGTAACATTTCACAACACACTTATTTTGATTTCCAATAAGCTCCCATTGCTGGCTTTTTAAGAAGAATTTCAAATGACAACTTTCTAAAAAATACTTCCCCAAACCACATTAGTGATAAAATTCAGTTTTCAACATCTTCCACCTCAACTTGGGGGCATTTCTGACAATTTATTGCACAACATAAGTTTAGTGTACTTTTTATTATTTGTATACAACACATGGTAGCATAACCTTTATATTGGTGTTCAGTGTGTTGACAGGTGTGCACAACTATTTCCTTCATTTGTGATCATGTTTTTCTGAGTTACTTACCAAATTTTGAATGTATGAAATAAAATGCTTTATTTAAATTGAAAGAAAGGGCTGCGATGCAAGTGTGCCAAACATGATTTATTATAATTAACAACAAGCATTGCACATAATCCCCTCCAAAGAAAAAGCACAAAAGTCAAACTTAACAAATAATGTTTTCATTAATCCTCCCCTCAAACTGAGGAATGGGACATATTGAGGTGGCAACAGAACTAAAGTGACTCATAATGCACCACCAACCTCACACCTGCTTGGCATACCCCACACTTCAACCAAATTAAAATGGTTAAATGAAAATCAAGGCAGATCTCTCCAACAATGTTTCATCTTGTCAATTAAAAGAAAATAGTTTCAAAGTGGTTTTAACAACTGGGCCACCAAGCAGAATTGTTCTCATCCCATTTTCTTTAAATATTAGTTTTGGCCTAAATACACTCATTACCACCTATGCCACCTGTTCTAGTTGTCAGACACTAGACTGTAATGTCCAAACACAGATTGGGGTGAAGGATGGTCGTGAGGCGAGGTGAAGTGGAGGATGGGGGAGAGCAGGGAGGGGAGAGCAGTGCCAGGCTTTTAGAAATGGGTTCAGTCTCCAACCCGAGGACCTATGAGAGGAAAACAAAAAGCAGGACTGTTAAATCATATTTAACATTTCAAAACAAAAAAGGGACCCATTCCAGTTTCAGTGTTCAAGTAAAACAAGAACATGCCACTTCTAAAGAAGTACAATCCTACCTCCATGACCCTGATCAGAACCTGTAGCACCACAGTAGAGACTCACCTGATGCCAAGGGTCCTGTGACTGTCCCACAGATTGTCACTCCGTGGATGTAGTCTGCTGCAAGAAAAAGACATGCTGAAAAAACTTGGGGCAACCGAAGAGAGTCTGAAGATCAGAAAAGACTCCTTACCGTTGGCGATTTTGTTGTTTTAGAAGAAGTCTTTGGCGACTGCGATGCAGCCTTTAGGTCTGATGGTTTCGAGGTCTGAGGCGGGGTTTCAGGTTCAGAGGCAGATTTTTCTGTATCATTCTAATAAAAATAAGCATTTCAGTGTTGCAGTCAAGGTTGGCATAAGCATCTATAAGAATTTACTTTAGAGGTAGAGGACTCCGAGTTCCTCTGTCTGCGGCGTCTGGACTGGCGTCGTGGCTTCTGTCCTGGACTGTCTGTGGCATCACCGTTTGTGTGTGGAGGATCAGTGTCTGTGGGTTTGTCGTCTGGCGGCTCTTTGGGCGCCTGCTCCGAGTCCTTCCCCTCCTGAGACACGGCCTGCTCTGTGGTGGACTGGTCCTGAGGCTGACGCGGTCTGAAGGGCCTAAGAGCAGGGAGCATGAGCCACTTTATGACCACTTTGAAAAAGACATTATGGAGACACACCTCCGATACGGACGCCAGAACCTTCGTCTTGGTCGCTCTGTCTGATCTCCTTCGGCTACTCCATTCTGCTCCACAGCTTCACCCTAACACACACTTGTTCAGTTTACCATTTACTTAGAAGCCAACCAAAACACAAGTAAAAATAATTTGAACCTCTTGACACTGCTTACATCCTGTGGCCTTGGTCTGCGTGGTCTTCGGCGACGAGGTGGGGGTCTAGTGCCCTCATCCGCAGTGCCCTCACCCTCTGTCCCATCAGCAGATTTGGGCTGATCTCCAGGACGAGGACTACGAGGGAAGAATCGCCGCCGGAAACGCCTTTTGTTTGGCGCATAGCGACTGCCTTTGACAGGTACACCACCAGGACCAGTCACATTGGCTGCTTCTGAGCCCTGCAACAAATGCAAAATGTATGAAAATGTGTGAAAAGTTAATGAGAAAAATGAATTGATTTGTACAATTCCCACCTTTGCTGCCTCTATAACATCAAACTCTACAACCTCTCCATCTCCCACACTGCGGAGGAATTTCCTAGGATTATTCTTTTTTATGGCCGTCTGGAGAGAGATTTAGGCTTTAGTGAGGAAATAAGTTAATTAAATGAAAGTGACTCCTGACCTACCTGATGGACAAATACATCCTCTTTGGTGTCATTCCTACAATGAAAAGACAAATCTATTAACCAAATACTAAATAACCACTAAGTTGAAGATAGGCTTTTACCGGTTTATAAATCCATATCCATTTCGCACATTGAACCATTTAACTGTGCCTTGGACCAGTGTTGCTGGAACAGAAGCAGATCCTTATTAGAGTACAGCACGTGTCACTCAAATGCAGTTCTAAAGAACGAAACTGATCGCTTATCTAGGCGTTGGATAATGACTGTCATTTTAACGAGAAATGAGAGCCTGGCATATGCTGTCAATGATTAACTGTAACACTTTGAAACCAGGTCAGAGTGAGAGGCGCCGGTCACAGCAATAAGACTACTTCTGTAAATCAGAGTGACCGAGAAGTCAAATGACATTTGTTATAAAGTAACCTTTATAGAATCGATTAATTGACAAGTTTACCGTGAACTGCAATCATTTCCACCTGTGAGGAAAAGCACACCGCCTCCATGACGCGCGCAACAGCTGATTAAAAAAGAAGTCCATGTTCACATTGTTCATTTAAAAAAGTCATGCTCCAATTTTCCCAAATCTGAATTCATTCATAAAAGGACCACAATTCCACTTAAGAGCTCGCATTTAATTTTTAACATAGCACCAGGAGTCACATTCAGAACACGTGTTTCTTCCCAAACGAAACCGATAAGAACAGGCAGCACCGTAATAAAATAGACTTCCTTAAACTCTATTATGGCACGACTGGGGAAAACAAAAGCGAACCTGCGACACAGATTTCTGTACATACAATTCCTATTTTTGATCCGATCTAAATTTGACGTAAAGCTGAGATCTTTTATGCGCGTATCCACCTGCAGCACCCACCTATGACTTTTCTCTCCGGCTGCGGGTTATCGTCCTCCGGGGCCGTCGGAGGAGCGCTCTGCGCCTCGGCGTCTGTCATGCTCGCAGTCGAACGAACTACACTTTAACTCTCGTTTTCCCTCCCTTTGACTCTTCCCAAAAGTTTTCGGGACAGCAGCCTTAGGTTTTATCCCGACATCCCATGGGAGAGCCAGAGAAAGGCACGCCCTCATTGGCTACGAGTCCAGAAGTCAGTGTCTAATTGGCTGTGAGCCAACAATTGGGAGGGAATTGACAGGTGGAGCGCAGGTAATGCAGGGGGAGCGTGTTACTGCCGTTTGCCTCCTCAAACCTCTCAGTTCTCCGGCTCAGCTGTAAACTCGCCCACAAAGGAGAGAGATCCAATAGAAACAGAGTTCCCTTCACCTGTACCAGGCTCTCCCTCTGAAGCCTTTTATGTCTGAGGAATCAAGAAGGAGATGTACTGAGAAAATGAACGCAGATTAAATACGCAGTTGGTACTTTACTTTGATGGAACATAGACTAATAAAAACGTATCGCCCAAACGTTGGTAGATTGGTAGCCTATTATACTCAATAGCCTATTGTTTAGACCCTGTATTTATTTTAACAGTTTCGTCTGTTTTATAGGTTTATAAAGTAATTAATCAGAGGATGAACATTTCAAGACAAACAGAAGCCATTAGAATGGCCCCAATGCACATTGGCTTGTGATAGTGTGTATATTATGCAAAGAATCAAGAACTGATTTCCAAAAATAATTTAATGTCAGGTTTATCACAATAGCCATTTAGCCAACCTTACCAACATTCTGGTCTTCCTTTGGCTCTCCAGGCATCCTCCAATCTTTACAAGCCTATTTCTGCCCCTATCTGCACACATATGTCATGACAATCAGAGAATACAATGTTCCTCTCCTTGTAAAGTTTAAGACTCTTTCTGGAGGTTGGTTTAAGACTGAATTAAAAATGAAGCAATTTTTCACGTCATCTATATTTTAACAATAAGCTTAAACACATAGGTCATGCGACTCTAGTAGCCCACCTCATCGCTATACCTGCAGGTCAGCTATGGTTCAAAGTGACTGCACTATAGGCGCCGGAAACTCAGCTGAACTCAACACAACAAAATCAATTTAAATTATTGCAATGAATTAGCATTCAACATTCAGGCCAGAAAGATTCCACCTTAAATAATGCAATCTCTAAACAGAAAAAAGAAAATATATTCTAAACAGACCCTAAAGAACACACAAATAAAGGTACTAGAATAAAGCTTTATAAATAAAAGAGGTCATTTAAAGTGTGTGGTCTCTAAATATAACAAAATAATGATTTATTTTATTTTTATTAATGTTTTGATAATTATATAGGCCTGCACATTTTCCATGTAACTTCTTTTGTGGATCAGTAAAGTTTGTCTGACTAAGTATTCTTTGATCATGTATATAAATTATAAATCATAAATCGTGTAAGCTTTTGTGTGGTCGCAGACATGAAGTTATGAATAGGAAGACATGCTGCACTAGAATGAAAAGTTACGCATGCGCAGATTACACCAAGTGCCGAGGTTTCTCTTTCATTGACATGGGGATGAAAAGCAGCGTTAATCTTACTCTTTTTTAACAGGAACACGTTAACACCGCCTTCAGTATAAAAGTAGTTTATAGGCTACTTTTATGAGGGAAATGAATAAATGTGTCATCAGTTTGGTTGGGTAGGTCTAGGTCTACTTTATATTGGGTCATTGGGTAGTGTCCAATTTAAATACCCTGTTACGTGGGCCTGTGCTATAAAAATGGGGGATGAGACATGTTTTGGGAGAAGAGAACACCCAGGCCACACAGCATCAGCAGTATACGGCTTTATTGTGACAGTAACAGGGGGAAGCGCCTGTAGTTCGCGCTGGGCGCTGACGGTGTGGAGCTGATGAGAGAGACAGAAGGTGGAGTGGGCCTCAGACAAACATACATAACATAGCGGGGACTGGACTCTTTCGGCCCTGTGGCTGTCTCCAGCTGGTGTGGTACCTCACCGCTCTGCGCAGGGAGGAGAGGGCCAGAGGGATGATAGAGGCGTAGAAACGACCAGGCAGAGACCCAATTAAGCGCCCCTTTAACTCTGATACAGGGAGGCAAAGAGGAGACTCGGGAGTGGAGCTGAGACGATCCTAACATTAGGGTAAGTGTGTAATCATGGAGCGCACACACGCACTATCCAGACCTTACAGTGGGTACAGCCTGTAGGTAATTGATTTCAATAGGCCTGGCAGCCTGGCATAACGCACGAGAGCCACAGCCAGGGATGGACCTGTGCCACCGGCATGGTTTAATAATATGTGCTCCCCAAAGTCCTTGTGTAATACAAAACAAATAAACAGATAGGATCAATCCGAACTTCTTGCAGCATACGTTCAACCATAAGTAAGGGTATATTAATAGGATCTATGGATTCAGAGTGAAGTGCACGCGTGAGCTAATGATAGAAAACATTTAAAGTTACATATGATCCTGACGGCCGCTAAACGCAGTACGAGTAAAAGCTTAGTCATTACACTGCTTCACTGCGGGGTAAAATAACTGGCCTCTTTTCAGTATTTCAGATTGTACTTCATAAAAAAGTGCTTCCTTTGTCTCTACAACCAAATGAATCCAATGAAAGATGAATGAGTGTGTTATTTTGATGGACCTTTGGGGGCCTTCGCCCAGCATTGGCCGTGCGCAACTGCGCATGGATTACACGGAAAATGACGCTCTTGACCATGCTGCGCATGTGCCTCAACTTGATTTTAATAGTAGGCTTATCTATTTAATTAAGGTACATGTACGTTAGGAGCCCATTTGAATATTATATTATAGTGAATATTACAGCCTACATATTATAGACCTAGTCTCTCCCACACTCTCCACAGCACAGACATGATGTTCTGACCCTTATCCTGTTCACTTTAACTATCAGCTATGGCAGATGCAGAGCTGGACTTTCAGACTGGTGATGCCGGGGCATCTGCCACTTACCCCATGCAGTGCTCTGCTCTGCGAAAGAATGGCTTTGTTGTGCTGAAAGGAAGACCCTGCAAGATTGTTGAGATGTCTACCTCCAAAACTGGCAAGCATGGTCATGCCAAGGTCAGTAAAGACCTAAAGACTATAGAAATAATTGAAGACAATGCAAATTATTTATTATGAAAAGGTAAACCTTTTAAGAACTTTCAGTATTTGACACCAATGTCATTTACAGGTGCATCTGGTTGGTATTGACATCTTCTCTGGGAAAAAATATGAAGATATCTGCCCTTCCACTCACAACATGGATGTCCCTAACATAAAGAGAATGGATTACCAGGTGAGAGAAAAATCTATGAATGTCAATCAGTAGTTCAATTATTTGAGGAAATAGTTTTTCTTAAATATTATGCATTTTACCAGATGAAAGTTATTTAATAGTTTGGCTTGAAAGCCACTGACTGCATCGCTGTCACACATGTAAAAGATAGCCTCTTCAAAAGAAAAATAATAACAGGTTGATAAGAATTTAAATGACTTAGCATCTCTGTCAACACGGTACATGTGTAGACTCATTCACAGACATGGCAAATATAACAAGTTCTGACAAATTTGACTTTCATATAATGTAACAGTATTTTCACTTGAAAGTCAGGTCAGCCTTAAATGTATCACAACTGTTCAAATACGGCCCTGCAAAGGAATGTGAGGAGCCTGCCAAAGTGAAACGCAGACTGTGCCGGATGAGATTCTTGGTCCTGGTGCTTTCAAACTCACAATGTTAAGAATCTATGTACAGACAGTGACCACTTCTTTTTTGAAACAGCCTAGACCTACAACTTCAGAAAAGAAAATATTAAAACTGTAAAATGTGCCTTTCTTTCACAGTTGATTGGGATCCAGGATGGCTACCTCTCTCTGCTACAGGACAGCGGTGAGGTGAGAGAGGACCTGAAGATTCCTGAGGGAGATTTGGGAAAAGAGATAGAGAGCAAGAACGATGCTGGAGAGGAGATCCTGGTCAGTATCCAGTTTAATTAAAAAGGCGTGGGTAATATTGACAAAAATAATACCTCAATATTGTTTTTAGTAATCTGATAACAATAATATTTTCAACCCAATAGAAATAAGCTAAAATATGTCTTTAATGGTATTATTTGGGCTTTAAGTATCAGACAAATGTGAAATGACACATTACTTCCAAATTCAGTATTATAACAAAAATGAAAGTGAAACTATACCAGAAATGTAGTTAATTGCTAGGTTTAGTATTTTGCATCTTCAACTCTCCATTAGTTTAAAGGCACACTATGTAACTTTTTAGTGGGCCATCTGTCACCTGCTTGTCTACATAGAGATGTTGTTTTGTCTAAAAATTAAAGATGTCTATTTCAATGCAGACAAGTAGATGATGTCAGGTAAAAGTTACAAATCAGGTGAGAGAAACGTACAAGCCATGCAAACATAAATATTTGATGAATAAATAAATGCAAAGTTCACCATACTTGGGCACATTCTACGCAAACCAGTAAGATCTCCATGGTGGCGGATCCTCCATAAGAAAAGTTACATAGTGCACCTTTAACACTAGGCTAACTGAAACACCTCTTGAGGTTGAATAGCTGTTCAAATAGCAACCACACTGATATTTCTTGATTTCAGATTACTGTTCTTAATGCAATGGATGAAGAAGCTGCAGTCGGCATCAAAGCCCTGGGTAAATAAGTCCCCACAGGTAAATACAGAGCGGTGGTGCTGCAGCTTCCCCGAGCCTGCCCCCGAAGCCGTGTGTCTGTCTGTGTAATACATGCGCGTCAATGTCAATGTGGGTTTGGGTGTCACACTACAGGGTATAGCATGAGCCCTCCCACTGCACTGATGTGAGCCCCTGCTGAGAACAGGGGAAGGCAACTCCGAGCAGCAGCCAAGGTTGTCATTATTTACCCTGCAAAAAACAATATCTAGTCATATCAAGTTCAAATGAATTAAATTAAGAGCATTTTACTTTGAGTAGATTCAACTTGACAAGTAAAATGATCTACCAATGGAATAAGTGTGTTTTTCTTAATTCAAGCAAGTTAGATTTTATTTCTTATTTTAAGTGCTAAGAGTTGTTGTTTTTCTTATCTGAAGTGTAGCATATCATTTTAAGTACAAAAAGTCTTATTCCATTGGTAGATCATTTTATTTGTCAAGTGAAATTGATTGAAATCATGATAAAACTTTCTTAATTCAAGTAATCTTAACTTGGTTAGATTTAAGTTTTTGCAGTGTACCTCAATTGGGCCACACGTTTTTGTTATATAATATGATGTTTACTGGGACAAATGTTAATGTATTATAATATTGTTTTTTCTTATCTCAATGCCTTTTATTTTCTTGTTAAAATATATTTCATAATGGAGATATTGGTAAAGCCCTGTGTGTTACTGTGGATTTGCCTACCCCTTATTGTTCTGTGATGTTATTAATGGTATTGTGTGCATGTTTGTTATGGGGATGATCGTTAACATAAAATGGTTGATTCTGTCAAGTGTTTTTTTTTTTACCCTTGTCTAACATTGCAGTCCATTTGCATCCTCTTATGTTCATATAAGATGGTTTTGTAGGAGTTACTGGCCGTAATGATTTGATCTTTAAAGTTTTAAGTCTGCAAACTGTGGGCGCTATACTAAATATCATTTTATAGCTTTAATATGAGCATTGTAAAATATTTGGTCCAGTCTGTTCGTTGTGATACTTTTCCAGTTTCCTTTCCCCCCGATCTCTCTAAATCTCAAATCTTCCATTTTAATTCTTTTTCAGGGAAAACCCGATGCACTGGACCTGGGGCAAAGGAGGGGATATTGCCTCATCTATGCTATCTTCCCTCTTTTTCTCTATTTTGTCTCTTTTTCATATTTCCCCTTCTCCTTGCCTGATGTTTATTTTAAATTAGAGATTATTTAATTATTCAATAAGATAACTATGGTGTGAATGAAAAGTAACTACTTACTATAAGAAACTCAAGGTGAATAATACTGATAATACATAAAAAAACAAGACATGCCTGATTTACCAAGGGCTTCAAAATCACCTCCAGTATTCTGTTCAGTTTGTGCCAGTTAGTCCGCTGGCATAGGTGCCATACATACCAGACTGTAGCCTGGAAAATTCAGACTGAAGTCCCCTGAGTGGAGTTATGGCTGGCCAGGCTAACCAGACCTGTTTTTTGCCTACAGGAAACAGATCTCTCTGCTTGTAGTACTTTCATTAAACTGGTCTATTAAACAGAGCTCACAAAGGTTTTGTTTGTTTTGGGGGGCTTCAATGTGAATAAATCCAATCATATTTCAACATTTACCTTCTGACAGATTCGACCATAGAACTATGAATGAGCCATTTAGAAAATGAGCTGTGTTTTTGTTCAAAGACCAAACTGTTCAGAATCTCTCAATAGCCAAAATAAATAAATCTATAAAACTGTTAAAGATGGCATCTTTTTCTTTAATACCATAAACGTTTTAAAAACAACAGATTCAAATCTTTATGGCTAAATGTATCTTAAAGCAAGCAAAGATTTTGTACTTTCAGTCAGTATTTCAACAGTAATGTTGGTCTTTAGGTTACTATACACATCTTACCCCTTATACTACTGAACAGGCCCAATCAATCAGTAATATAAAACAATAAAAGCATTACTACAAAGAGTTATGTCCATGCAGTGCTGCTTTGTACAGAATATTTACAAAAGTAAAACAGTGTCTTTACATTGCAATTGAGATAAAAAGCTCAAATCTGATCATGATTTGAAGTTAAAACAATTTTACAAGAGTACAGAGCATGATTAGCTAACTAAATTAACTCTATAACAAATAATCTTAAATGACAAAATCTAAAAAGAGTTTAAAAGACAACCATAATTCCTTTGTGTCTTGACAGTATTCTAATCAGCTCCATTTAGCACATGAAGTCACTTTCCGTGGTGGTAAAATCTCTGGCCACTCTGACTGTGAGGGAGGAAACCGTGACGAGGAGCACCCTGAGGAGAGCTTTGGAATGGAGCCTGACCATAAAAACAGACAGATGTCACAGACAAGATTACATGTGAGATCTCACAATATTTACCAAGTTGTAACAGTGGCAGTGGCATTACATACTAACTTATCTAGTTTGTTTGTGCAATATTGCAATGCAATATTATCATTTTCTGCCAAAAGTTGACAAAAGAGAATGTAATTAATGATCAAAAACTATGACAAAGTGTCTGGATTTATATGACTGATTTTGAACTACCTAGACTTTGAATTATTTTGTCATGTTCAAACTTAAGTTACATGCCCACCTTAGCAGTGGGAATCTGAACTCCCATTGATGGTGTGGGCAACAGGCCGGAAGCCGAAGGATGCATAGCTGGGGGGTGCATGGGTCTTAGAGCACCCTGACAAAAGAAAACACATATTAAATAATTAACATAAACAACAATGTTGCAGTATTATGATGAATAAGTTGGTCTGACAAAGTTACTGACTGCATCTGTGAAGCCAGATTGTTGATTAGCATGTTCCAATTGCTTTTGGAGAGGGATACCTGCTCCAGGAATGTACCCTGTTCAGTAAAAAAAAATATGTTTATGCAAAAGCATAAATGTAAATGTAATTTGATGAGAGAAAAAAAAAAAAATCAACAAACCAGTTTGAGAGGTGAAATGACTGTGCACTGGATATGCGGTCTGCTGATGAGGGAGGTACTGCATTGCCTGGAACGCAGATGCACCTGAAAAAAAAAGAAAATTGAACATGCACAGTCACTGAGTCACCATTTGTCATGTTTACCTCTTATTTGAGAGCTGCTTGCAAAGCTGACGGGTACAGAAGGTCCTGGGGCGTATGTGGAGGGATGCTGAGCTTGTGCCACACCATAAGGTTCATGTACACTCTGTCCTCCAGTGAACTGGCTGTGCTCCGCTGAACCAGAGCTAAACCCTGGGGTCTGATAATGACGACCCTGAAAATAATGCACAGTTGAATTTTACTCACAGTGCTTTGAATAGTGATGCCACTTATTTGAATGAAAGAGCTCTGACTGGAATAACAGTGGCTGGAAAAAGCTGCTTGCTCCGTTCTCCAAGTAAAGCTCCAGGTCGACTGTGGGTCACTGGACTACCTACAATAATATCAAAACTGAATTTAAAAAAAAAAAAAAATCTGAGATTAAAACAGAAAAGATGGAAGAATAATTTTACCTTGAATAAGGAGATGCTGTCCTGCATGCATGGGCAGACTTTGCTGATAGCTTGCTGAAGTCAGTGTCGTGATGTCACTGGTGACATAAAACAAATTTTAAGTAATATTTACAAACACCACTGTGAGTAAGTAAATGGACTTTTATATGAAATCTAAACTCTTACCTCTGTTCTTTTCTGCGCCTCTTCTCCTCTTCATGAAGTACTTTCTTGAGCTGTAAAAAGAGTTGGTGTTTTTCTTCCTGAAGCCCCTGGAGTTTTTCTCCCATTTTCATAACCTGTTGAGCAGATTAAATGAAACATATAGTGAACAGTTTACAGTCAGTAATGTCTCTCATTGTTCAACATCTTCTTACCTGTTCTTTTGTTTCTTCCAAAGACATCCTCTCCTCAATTTCTTTTGTTCGTTTCCTCTCTTCCTCCTCCTTCATTTTCTGTTCCATCATTTTGTCCACCTCTTCCTCTTCTGAAAACCATTGACAAAAATAATATATCAGCACAGCATTTCCGCAGGGCATGACAAATATGTATGGTAAAATATGCATGCCTTGTCTCTTTCGTTCCCTTTCCCTCATGATGTGTTTGTGGAGAGCTCTGGCCATGGCGTTGGACAGTTTGGGTCTCTCCAACAGAGCGGGCATGGTGACGGGCAGTGGAGGGGCCAGCTGGCGATAATACATTGAATTAAAGTGGGATACAAAACATTATAAAAGACTACCCACAGCCCAATCAGGACAATCCGCGTATAACGACTTATAACGCCGTTGCTATCTGGCTAACAGTTAGCATTAGCAAGTTGTAAGAAGTAATAATATTATTATAGTTAGTATCTTGTAAACGTGGCATCAGTTGGTTTGACATTTGTTAACTTAAAAGTACTCTCCATAACCTTTGGGAGCTGTTAAAAGGCAACTTTATAAAATATAGCTCTCTATGAGAGATAGCTACTTGTCTAGCTTAACAGAACGCCATTATCATTGTGCATGTTAGCTAATCAAGGATATGTTTTACAACTCTTACTTTTGATGCTTTCTAAGTCGCTTTCAAAGAATTTAACCGACTTGCGGTGGGAACTTGGTGTGATTAAGCAAAGGTACGTGAACTATGAATACTAAAACTTCGTCCTCAAAAATAAAAACAAACGGAAATGTGTCTTCCGGTGATTGCAACGTCACTTCCAGTATGAGCGCAGAAGAAGTCAGTTGTATTGTGGAAATTGTAGTTCTGTAATACGAAGCCTCTTATTAGTATTCATACCCTATTGAAATTATTTTTGTTACAGACAATAGTCCAATAATATTATGCATTATATTTATATTTCACACATTTGTATCTAATATTATATATTACATTAAATTAAAGATGGGAGCTATCATGGTTAGATAATTGTTACTAACTCCAAAGAGAATTTAAGCAGGTCTCACAGATTCTTGTTGTCTAATGAAAGCAAAGCTCCATATGTGAATAATGACAAATCAGTGCATTTTATAGTTTTATTGTATGTTCATGAGTGAAGAAAGAGCCAGTAATGCAGCAGTATACAGAATATTATTTTTTTCCTTTAAAAAAACAAAACATAAAACATACAAAAGAAAATTGCACTCAGCTTTACAATACCTATCGAAAATAAGCCATCTAAAATCAACAATAATAATTATTATCATAGCAATCAACATATTTTTACCACTGAAAGCAGAAGATGATCATTTAGTCTGAATTCTATTACACTCCTTTCAAAGTTCAGTTAGGGTAGCATTATATGATATTAATTATTTCAGTAGTAGCTATAATTTGATCAGATCACTTTTCTAACACTTCTTTTCAGAATCAAACTGCTGCAAGACAGGGATTCGTATTCTGTCAGACTCTAAAATGCCTTAAAATGGCGGATGCAAGGAATTACTTGCCCTCAACCAGCTCTTGCTATTTTTCCCCAACCCAGAAACACAACTATAATTAAGACATTTTTAACCATCATATAACTAATGTCTGGTGTTATCAAGTATGATTATCTATGAGACAAAAACTGGCCATGAGACCACCTACCCCAGTCACATTAGAAGATAAAAATGGAGAAAAATACAATTCAGACTTTACAAAGACTTGAATGTTCAGAGGAATAATGTATGGTTGGTGAAAGTGCATTTGACCTACTTCATCTGGGAAATTTAGGCTGCTGAGCTGAATTTAATATTTAAATGAATGAATAGTGTAGGTCAGGAAGGTGGTGGCAAAAGGGGGATGGTAGGGGGATCAGATTTCCCATTGGCTGTTCCCATACACACTCTCATCACTGTAGGCAATGTAGAGGAAAAAGTCCTCTTCATGATGCTCCTGTAAAAATGAATTAAATAGATTAACAAAGGTATTTTGCTGCTGAATCACTAGGTATTTGTTAAAACTGGTGTGATTATAACCTGGTACAACAGTCCCATGGTTGCTGAGGTTGGTGGAATGACATTGTTTACAAAGAAGAAGAGGGCATCCTCAGCTCTCAAGTGGATTCTTTTCCGGATAAGGAAGTAAAACTGGCCCACTGAAAAATAAAAATTGATCATTTTATAAAGAGATGTTACAAGAACAAAAATCTGATGCCAATTGACTTCGTACAGAGAGCCAGATGGTTGGTTTTCCTAGCTACAATTCTGCATATCTTTTATTAATATTGTCCTAATCAAATGAAATATATACACTGAAATTAGTTTAAATCCACGTTTACCTGTCAAGTCCGAAGGAACAAGATATTTTTTCTTGTCCAGATCTCCTATTCTGGCTTTGGGGGCTTTCTCCACAATTACCTTTGAAAAAACAAACACGTTACTTTGAAATATATGTAATAATACCCATGTTACAATATACAGTAAAGATTATTTGTCAGTGATTACATTCAAGTATCAAATATGAAATGTTAGTTGTTACAGTAACAGAAGTAGCTGATTTGATTGAGTTGATATTTTGGTTGTGGTTTTCCAATCGATTACATCACTAGATTAACACATGATTCTGAGTGATAATGAAAGTGTAGTGTTAAGGGCGCAGCATTTTGACCAAGCGCAGTGGACTATGTACAAGCAGAGACAAGGCACAGGGCGACGTAAACAGGAATCCTACACCTACTATTTTAAGGTAGTGCTCTTACGATTTCAACACAACCAAACTTCCCGATTCCTACGATGCTGCATGCTTGTTATACGCCCAAGACTGAATGCATGATCAAAATATAATACGTACAACTTGTACACGTGTACCTGGCGCAGAAGGATAAATTTAACAACAGAAATACTCGACGAATAACCTCTGTGCTATCTGTTAGCATACGGAGGTGCTGTTTACAAACGAGTCATACAGCAACAGAATCTAACGACAGATAACATACGCGTCATCTAGGCGTAATCAGAATATTGTTTCAAACCACAAATGCCTAATTAACTGTTCGTTAAGAATTAGGTATCAATAAAGTGGACGTCTTAGTCGACAACAACACAGCACGGACAAATCAAGCTAGCCGAGATTAGCTACTTACTGGTACCCTGTCCGGATATTTCTTTCTTATTTTCTCGCCTTCAGATCGTCTCTTCTCAAACGGATGCTCTTCTTTGTATTGGAACTTCATTGTTAGAGATGACAGACGCTCAGTCGGTCACTCTGGGGTGTACAATAAAAGGTTTTCTCAAGCGTCGACTCAAAGCGCTGACACACACGACAAAAACAAACGATGCTAACTAGCCTTTAGCTCCCCAGCTGTTTTACTAGTGCGACTGCGGCGGAAGGATACAAAAATATCGTGACGTAGCATGGGATCTACTTTGTGGTCTTAAGATACAGAAATGTTCGCTTCGTCGTCAGTGTAAAAATAATAATTACAAAACGAATACACATTTGCTTATTTTACTTCCTTTTGTGTTTTCGGCAACTGTCTCCCGTGTCTTGTGTCATAATTCCAATTTGTTTACTAATAGATCTGTGAGACTGAGGAGTGAGTCGGCACTGCCCTTGTCATATGACCGAGGCCCTGTTAGCCAAAACCAAGGAAGAGACCAGTGAAAACTCAACACCTGCAACAGAAAACACAGAATACACACGGTAAACGACAAGCGCTAACGTCTAAAACAACATTAAATACGGATGTTATTGAAGTAATTTTGATTAGTCGTATTCGCATGTAAGCATAATGATGTCAATTAAAATGTCGACCTGTCAAAAAAAAGAAACATTTGCTTAGTCAAGGAGTTATTCCTGGTAACATTTTACATCTAATACGTAATAAAATACAAACTGAAAAACAGAAGTAACTATACTGCCCCCCCACTCACAACCACAAGGTGGCATCATTCCAAATATTGCTACTTTAAAGTGACATCATGCAGTGGGTTTTGTGCATGTATCTCTACAGTGGAATGTTCAGCAGTTACCATGGACACACAATGCACACAATAGTAAACACTTGTAAAAACTTTTATGATACAAATACAAAATGGATTTAAACAACACTTTCTGGAGTCTGATCAATCTGAGCATTCATGGTCCTGTTAAGTAATTTGATTTTTAACAAAAAAGGTGAGAGAGTGACAAAAAAACAAAAACAAACTATTGGCTAATGCTAGCTAGCTTCTGACTGCAAATTTATGTGTGAAAGACTTGTTTAACAGCACAAATCAGGTCATCTGTTGTGGTTCCAGTCAAGTCAGTTTTTCTGGTCAGATTGTGTTAAAATGAAGCTCAGATTAAAGTCTAACAGGGCATTGACTAGTGCCTTCAGTTGTAATCAACATTCCCTGGAGATGTGATGCTATCAGCTCCAAAGTATCAAATCACAAACAAGAAATAATCAAATTCCTGTTAACAAACATGCTCACTGAAAAGAGAGCAAATGCAGTCTGCCCATTGCTGACAGATGAGATGCACCCAAAACAATTCAAATGTAAATGAAAAGAGCCCAGTAGGCATGAGTCGATACTGACAAGTGTTTTATTAGTAACACATACCTGGAGACAGAGCCAATAAGAAGCTGTGGAGAGCCTTGACAAGACTGACAAAGTTCAGAAGGCATTTAAGAATCAGGGCCTAATAAGTGAATAAAACCAGAATGGGGGAGAATCTGAAATACCAAAAAAAAAAAACAAAAAAAACTGCAACAAAAATAGAAATAAGAAACTTAAGTGCAATTCTTTATAGATGAAATCAGGATGGCTTCAATTTGCAAAACTGAATGAAATGTTTGCACACATTTTATATAATGGTATAGAAGATATGGAAGGCGGCACTGCAGTCCACATATTTTTTTTTTTTAATTTCACAACTCAGGAAAGAATTGTCCAGAAAATGTCTGCACATCTTGATCCATAAATCGATTCTTGTGTAGAGGTGCCTCAGGAAGTTATTAGATCATAAAATCATTTGTGGAGGAGGTAAATTATGTGTGCTTAAGTGCAACATTTGGGGATGGTGGGGAGATGCGAGTCTGTCCGTGTTGCTTTGTGGATCCTTCCCTCTCTTTTGAATAATCAGAAAAAGTTTAAAAATGACTAACAAACTCGGCAAGCACTTACATACACAGGCTTACCTCCATATGCTCAGTCAGTATCAGGAGCTATAAGGCAGAGAGGCTCCCATTTTATTTTGGAAAAAAATATGAAAGAATCAAAAGAAAAAAAAACAAAAACACTGGCTCCTCCCTCTCCAGTCGCTTGTGGGCTGTAGTGATCCCGTATTGTCCATGTCTTTACGTGCTTGCCCCAGTATTTTCTCACAGGATGAACCTGGGAGAGCGAACAGGGGCTTGTGGGTCGTCTGTGAGGGAGTGGAGGTCATGACAGAAGCCAGCTATAGAGAGGAGACCCCTCCTCTCCACCCATCACCAAAGGCGGTGCTGATGGAGGTTTCGACTGAGGACGGAGCGGACATCAGCGGTAAACCTAAGAATTAGAAAGGAAATGTCAACATAAACAAGCTCTGGAAATAATGAGCATTTGTTAAATAGGTTGTGTTCACGTGACATCACATTGGCTTGAGAAAGTTGTGGCAGTAGTCAAAAATTGTGATTGCCGTCAGTTGTGGGGAGGAAAAAAAAAAAAAAACTTTAAACATTAGGAATAATAAGGTTCAACGTTTGTGGATCACAAGTTTGGATATTTCTTCGAAAACAGTAAATCTCTACTAAATATATAGGCCTCTGCCCTCCAAATGATATCAACATCAAATTCTAGAAAGGACATGCTGCGTATGCTTGGGTTTCAAAATGATGAAAAAGTAGGACTGCTGTCATAGTAATTAAAAATTCAAAACAAAATCTTAATTTTGTGAAGCACCCATTAAACTCAAACCTGTGAATAGGTTGTGTTCAATTTCCCCATATCTTCAGAAAGGTTTGTCATAATTAAACTCCAAAGATGTGATGGTTGTGCAAGTTTAATATGACAAGTTTGTGGCGGCAATCTCAAATACACAGGGTAGAATAGTGTGATTACACAGCTCACAAGGAAATTATTATGCACCTTACCTTAGTGCATCCAGCATAGGCAACAGGTTAAGAAGTGCTGTGTCACTTGGATCGCTGAACCACGACTTAATAGGTATTGCATTGTCTGTAGAAAGAAGAGAGTGTGTCATTCAGGCATGTCTGAGAAATGGACATTCCTATAGCTTTACGCTGTGCAGCAAATGAGACCACACGCCTTTACAAAAATCTAACTGACTCAAACATACACAATAAACATGCAGCAATAAAAGACCATGTGTTTGAAGTGAAGATCTCACCTGGATGGCTACGATAAGCACCGGGCGAGTTGTCCAGGATAACAATACTGGACAGATCGTCATGGACTACAGAAAGGTCTTTAATATAACTACCTACATCCAATGTACAATGCTGTAAAGTAGAAAAGTACAAGATCATAAACTAAATCTCTGTTAAATACAATGCAAAGGAAAATAACTGACATACTTGTCGGTAATATCTGCGTTTCAGGATGTTTCTGTTATTGTCCAACTTGTCTGCTACTGCTGAGCCATAGATCTCCATACTGGCAGTAAAAACCACTAGCTCATACCACTGGCTCACCTATGTGCACATATAACAGGTTTCTATTTCAAATAACAAGTTATATTTTAGCCATAGACTGTATAAAGAAGTGGACTAAAGGTGTATGATGTCATCCAAAGCGTTTGGCTCCAGTGAAATAAGTTAATCAATGCTAGCAGTAATTGGAGCAAATTTGAGGCAGAGTTCTGTATAATCCATAACATAGCAAACTGAAAACACCATAATCATGTAGAGCGGATTAATACAAACATTTTAAGACCAAATTGAAGAGCCTGACAGCAGCAGTTGTTATGGAGAAAGGGGTAATGTTTTTTCAATATAAAGTGAATTAAAGTTGGAGTCGATGGAGCCGGAAGCACCCCCATGCTCACTGTTTATTTGGATTGCAGCTGCTGGTGGTTTAGCCATGTTCATTTATATAAAGTCTATGATTTTAGCAGTTAATCTTGTGAAAAAGATGTGGACAAAAAGTGAAGAAAAAAACTGACATAAATGTAACCAAATGTGTTTGGACTCAGACTTACCACTTCTAAAAAGAAGTCCACATGAGGCCTTTTATGTACGAAGAATCTGACTGGATGCTTATCAATGACTACCTGCAGGTAAAAAAAGACAGCAAGTTTATTTTAGTGGATTATCTTTGAACATGTATGCACATGCTTATTCTTACTTTGAGGATAAAGTCTGGTGGTGTGCCCGGTCTAACGGTGGGCCGTAAGACCCCGTCATGATGTGAATGGATAAGTGTTTCATCCAAGTCCAGAACCAAAATTTTCCTCTTCACGGCATCTAGAGTTAATCACAAAATATGAATGAGAGACAATTGTGTAGCAAAATTACATTAAAGACGAAACAAAGCAACCATTCTCTGACTGAAAAGGCCACAAAACTGTAAACCTGCAGCTGCTGCTCAGACATGAAATGCAATCCTTCAGGTATAATGTGTTTTAAACGCTGCTTTATCGATACAAGTGAAGCTTATTCCATATGAGCACACGACAGACCATGAAAAACACAAACTAGAAAATTTGCATTTCCTTCACTCAGCACCATGTTCCAGACTGGAAACATGTTTAGTCTTTGAATGTTGACTTGAATGTCTTAAAGCAGCTTATCAACGAATGAGAGTATCCTTTAAACAATGGTTAATCACTGTAGATTATGGCTTTTCATAACTAGCACTACTGTACAACAGAATGCAACTTGTGCTGCTGTAAAAGGGTCTTGTGTTTTCATATGGAACCACTGGAATACGCTTCCAGCTGATCTTCAAACTTGCACTAACTATCACACTTTCTCTCATGGACTTTAAACATTCTGACTGATTGTAC
Source organism: Taenioides sp. WSHXM2023 (assembly GCA_029959045.1). Lineage (NCBI taxonomy): Eukaryota > Metazoa > Chordata > Actinopteri > Gobiiformes > Gobiidae > Taenioides > Taenioides sp. WSHXM2023. Next base: position 12,366,158 of record CM057106.1, on the reverse strand, counting down.
TGTAGATGTGTTGCACAGATGTAAATGTGTTGTGTTTGACTTATCACATTTGTCTTGATGGTAATGTGTGATTAATTTTAATAATACTGATGAAATTGGTAAATGTACATTTTAGAGGATCTTGATGACAATGAAATTTTTAGAAGATAATGATGAATCTGAAATCTTGCATTTACGGAAATTAGAATGAATGAATTTTGATTGTTTTAAATGTTTAATGAATTGGATTGTGATTATTTTAAGAAGACACTGTTACTGATGAAATGTTGTTAGAGTTGGTCTAATGTAAGTAATTTCTTTAATGTATTTTGTACCTGCCTGAGGACTGCAGATGGAAAGTAGCTTGTAGCTAAATCTAGCACAGAGCATCTTTTCTCACAGAGATTAATGTTTTCTGTGCATTGTCCTTGCTTTAAATAAATAAATAAATAAATAAATAAATAAATAAATAAATAAACTTTCTCAAAGTTAAACTTTGAGTGTTAAACTTCACAGCTTCAGCCTTTGGCTTTCCATGTTAACAATAAATTACTCATGGAATATATACTATAGTAATCATGTGAACAGCCTTTATACATGTTTGAAATAACTTCTCTCTCATGCAAGAAACTTAAGTTGTATTTGCTTGAAAAGCAAGGGTTTTAGAATTTCTGTGGCCAGGATTGACGTTGCTGATAATGTGTCTATTTCACACAATCACTACATCCTGGACAGACTGGTTTGACTTGAACTTTGGTGTCTACATTGGGCAAAACAGTACTTCTTAGAGCCAAGTGCCCCATACAATAAAAAAATAAATAAAAAGGACTATGTTGGTACTCACTGAGTCGGTTTCTGGAGATTGGAGACAAAGGCAACGTATCATATCGCACTGTTTGATACTGGATTATCTGGAAGAAACAACAACAAATACATTCATTTACCATAGGGCATAAGGAATAATAAAACATGTAGCCAACAACAAAACAAGTGTGTGTTTCAGCTACATGTCAATGATATGATATAAAGCTTTACAAATTATGTAATATACACCTAAATGCAAGGTGTATCAAGTGTTTCAACAAATAAATATAACCTGTGTGTAATTTGTTTGTTTTAAAGTTTAGAACTGCAAAATACTTTTAAAATGACCCAACAAAAATGTATACTTTAAAGATGAACTGTGCAACTTGTTTGGTGGAGGGTCCGTCACCTGCTTGTCTCCATGGAGATGTGCCGAGAATGTTCCACAGTATGGTCAAAAACTTAAGAATCTCCATGGAGACTTGCAAGCCAAAGTACAGGTTAGATTTGTGGAGAGGCAACTCCACTCACAGTAAGAATGCATGTTTTACGGTATTTTTGAGCAATAAATGACACTTGTAGTTGAATAAATGAAAGACTTAATACCATACTGTGGACAACTGAAACTAAAGCATTGAGATCTCCATAGAGACAAACAGGTTGCGGACCCTCTCTGGAAAAGTTACACAGTGCATCTTTAAGTACAAGATCCTTTATCAACTTCTAAATGGGCAACATTAACACCTTTGCTCAGAGGCAGTCCTTTTCTTTACAGCACTATTTTTACCCTCCAGCTGTCAGTGGGTGTCAGCGGAGCATGGAGCAAAAGCAGAGAGGGAGACTTAGAGGGTGACTTTGGCCCAGGTTTGCCCCCTCCCTTCACAGTCTGAAGAACGCACTTGGGAAACCCTAATGGGGGTAGCAGCTGAGCGCCACCAGGGGAAAGCCTCTGTCCCTCTCCATTCATTTCACTGTCAGTCTAAAACACTTAAATTACTCCAGAGCTTAAAGAAGCACTTTTAAAGAGCTTTACTGTTTGTACATACTGGTTCACTTTGGAGACTTCTGGTCTTAAAACAACATATGACTCAATCACACCAACTGATTAATAGCAACAAATTAATTATTGAAACATTCATACACTATCATAGTAACTGAACAGACTTTATCTGGATTACACAGACTCCAAAACATGCCATGTTCTGAGAGAAGAAGTTTGACACTCAGGCCTACAATTTATCTGGAAGTATATGGTATCCAGATGTCATTGCGTGATATTACTTATTATATCTTATTATATTCACAGGTCTTTTGCAATCTAACATGTATCGATTATTCAAAGAAAATACATAGCAGATTAATCAACTGGTAAATTGACTGTACTTTGCAGATCTTTACCCCACCATTATCAATAAAGGGGTAAACAAGTAAGTATTGCGCAACAGTGATGGCTTTGAGATTAATGAATAACCATCTTGTTGCGTTTACGTAAAGCAGCACGTAAGGATTATGACTAGCCTAATAATTATAATCCAATAGAACTTCATTGAATTACGACTTAAATGTCTGGATCAGGTCTCTTTATGCTTTAGGGTTGTCTGGGAAACAATAGGGAAACATGCATCTCTTTTGAACTATGACATAGTTAACCCACCATGTAATCATACCTAATGAATTAACGGTCACAAGTCAATCTATGTCACTGTAAGAAGAATACACTAAGACTGTAAACAACATAATGTGTTGTGAGAACACAGAGCTCAGTGTGCACAACATAATCCCACTTACAGCCACGACGGTGACTAGAGTACCAACTCTAGAGCCTGTAGGTTACATACAAGTGTTAGTGCCTCGCAATAAACTAAACAACAAAGATTAATGCAACAGGACCCTCCTCCAAGCTTTGTTGGGCTGATACGGAGTCAAAGCCGAAGTCCACTCGTATTTCACAGCATGATCGGTTAACAATGTGTGTCCAGGTTGCAATTATGTTGATATCTCTCTCACAATAAGTGCCATATTTTTCTTGGGGGACAAAATGAGCATGTGCAGAAACACAATACAATACAGCCAATTAAATTGGGAGATAAACAAATAGGTGCAACTGTATTGCTTGTGTAAATTTAACCTCTCAAATACAGTATAAAATAATTATTTTGAAAGCCACCACTACAGTAAGCTCTGCTTGCCATTTTAAATAACATTAATCAAATAAATGACAGTTCCTATTTAGTTCGAAGTTTATAGTATGTGCAAACTTCATTAGGTCTTTTTTACTGTAAAGAATAACTACCCAAATAAAAAATAAGTCTGTTTAGAGGAAGCAGCATGTGAGGTGTTTTTTCCACTTGCATTATTTTTTCTTTGTACATGTGAGTATTATTTTAGTTTATAATTTAAACATGTGACTACAGTGTATATAATGTCACGGCATCGCTGCTTCTCCTCACCGTTCTCAGGTGCTTTCTGAGGATGTACATGATGAAGCCCCATATTCTGGACGTAACGCCGAGAAAAGTGCGAATGCCAAGTAAACACTGCCGGGTCTTCAGCATGATGAACAGCACCAAAGACCCACAACCACCAAACTATGATACTGGGTATAGGTCCTTGGTTTAGTTAAAGACAGTTCAAAACGGTTTTGACCACAGTCGCCAAACTAGCAGTTCAATTAGAAGAGGCCAAGCAAACGTGTGAGTCCACCGCTCTGCACACTTGTGGCACGATTCGCATTAAACCAAGTGCACCTGCATGGCAACTGTTCAACAGAAACGTGGTCGGGTCAATATATTATCGAAAGCAAAACGACTGCAGCTGAACTTAGCACGCAGCTCCGAGGCTAGCAGTGTACAGGCAGCGTTTAGCCTGTAGCCGAGCCGCCGCTAGCTCGACAGGGTGACCACCTTGAACCTTGGTCAAAAATATCCAAGAAAAGCTGCAGGACTTTTTCCAGACGGCTCCTGCTGTAATGCGCCGTCGCTCTCTGTGGTGCCTGAAGAGAAACACTGAACCGAAGTTGCTTAAAGTCTAGCCGGTCCGGATAAAATTATTTTGTAGTCCAGTGGAAATCCGGAATGAAACAGCGAGCCGCCATGTCGTCCTGCCGTCACTTCCGCAAGAATTCCCTTGGTCGCGCGCAGCACGTCCACGTGTGCTGAAAATAAACAGTCGAGCGCGCGCAGGGAAGTGTGATATGCTGGTTTACTCTGTAACCTTTATTTATTTATTCATTGAACCTAAACGTAAATAGCAGGCTTTTACTAACCATTCAGTATATGTATATTAGTTTTTATAAATCTAACCTCTATAGCAATGACTTTCACAAAGTGTGTACATTATTATTTTTTATTAAAATCAAGAGATTATAAAATACGACAAAATTACCACGTACAAAATAATAGAATTAGTGCTGAAAGCATGTTATTTGTGGTTGGTTGTCCATTGATGTTTAAACATCCAGATCATCATCTGGATCTTCCTGGTCATAGTCATCACTGGCATCAGGCTCATACAGAATCCGTCCTGAACCAGTGCCCGAGTGAAGAAGAGCGTTTTTTCTGTGATACAAGAAGAAAAAAATTACTTCTCTAAATATATTTTTCACTCACATGAAAAAAAATACTCCGAAGATGTCTGACTTGTCTTTGCTGAACATAAAGGGAAGTAAAAGTTTTTCCTTTGCTTCACGCTCTTTGTCTGATAAGCGTAAGTTAAATGTCAAATTTGCGGTTGGATCCATCTGGAAAAATAATTACTCAATTAGGCTTAGATTGACTAGTATTCTGTAAATTAATGTAACAAAACTGCATATTTAAGTATGGAAACCTGATGTTCTTCATGCACTGTTTCAGTATTTGGTGACTTGTTTAGCACCATTACTGTTAAATCTTCATCAATTCTAAATGAATGTTCCTGTTGAAATATGCATTCAGAATTAATTTAAAAATATGTCTTTGTTAAAATATATTACATTATTGTGAAGAAAGCTTACTTCCTGCAGCACTTTTCCAGACTTTGTACGCTTTGTTATCTTTGCTACACAAGTGTCCCCTGCATTGCCAGGTGCCACAGTGATGAGTGAGGTGGCAAGATGACACACACTTCCCACAGTGCCCTTCTGATGCATATCAGCATGAAGCAGACCCACAATGGTTCTCACGGCACCCCCTTAATAACAAAAGAAACAAATATGTAATTACATTTAAAGGCCCAAATATTATGCTATTTTATGATCTAGATATAATTTTGTTTCCTTTATCATAAACATACCTGGAGTTGTGTTTTGTTTCATTAACACATGTTTAACACACAAACTGTGCATAATTAGGCTGTGTTCTTTTCTCAGACACTGAAAACACTCTGTTCTACCTTGTGATGTCATGTGGTAATATAGGACATGCTCCACAGTGTTGTTAAACTCTATGCACCTTCACTTGAATAATTTGGATGTCAGCTCTGGATGCCAATATCTACTGAACAAAACGTAAAAAGTAGCTGTTAACCGGAAAACTACCGCTGCATGACATCACAAGGTGGAAAAGAGCATTTTGATCTTTGGAGATGTAGACAGATTAATAATGAAGTATTACTCAAATATGTGTGAATGAAACAAACTCCAGGCATGTTTTTGTTGATGTAACAACTTTCTAAAATGGCTTTAGGCTCACAAGAGTCAATTTGCATAATATAGGACCTTTAGTAAGTATTATGGCACATTCAGTATGTTCAGTATTACCTTTCTTAAGTTGATGAAGTGTAGAACAAATTTTGGTGGTACCAACATGCCTTAAAATCCAGGAGAGAGAGTCGATTACTAGTGTTGTAGCTTTTGGTTGAGAAGTCTGTTTTAATATCTGTGTGAGGTGATTTAAGCAGAAGTGATAAGCTGTGAAAGAAGTGCTATTTGTCCATCCAAGGGGGTCTTCATATGCATTATGTAAGTGTAACCTAATAAAAGGAAAGAGAGACTCCATTGTAATTAACAATATTAATAAGGAACTTCTATTCAGGTTGTCAGGTTGTTATTGTGATCATTGCTTTATTCATCATAACAATTTTAAGTACCTTTGAACTGGAATTTCTTTTAATCCATCTTTCAACTCTTGTTCACTAACTTCAAACAGGATTATGTGGACATCTTCGTCTCTAAAGAAAAGTACACACATTATTTATCTCTATATTTTTATTTAATTTATTAAATTACTGTCTTGCTCACCTGTTCAATGCAGCTTTGGTGAAACTTTTCAGCAGGCATCTTCCAGAATATTGTGCACTGTCTTTAAATAAACAAAGCGGATAATTAATTTTATATGTGTAGAAGTATGAAAAAGAGTTATCATTGGCCATGAGTAGGCCTGTGATTCAACTAGGTCACAAACGTGTACGCGATACCTTTTATTAGTAAAAATCCTCCCGAATCATTTCCTTGCAGTAGCTCCATTAACATGTTGTCGAGTGTAGCTTCAATTGGGTAGCATTACGTGTTTTAGTTTTCAATAATCTAATCAAATAATTGTAGTATAACACGCCAAACGCAAATTTCTCTTAATTAACAGACATAAACAATAATTTCACAATCTTCTGACTACATCTACATGCTTCTCTTGCTAGTTTAGCACATCAAGCTACCGAGTGAGTGGGGGCTTCTGAAAATAAACTTCATTTCCCAGAGTTCACTTTACTACGCCTTATTGGTCATTTTGGGGGATGTAGTTGTAGGTCTTACAAATGATACAGTCCAAGTTGCATATTGTACTACATCCCCCAGCATGCCTAGCGAAAACCACTGCGCTGGCATCCTGGCGAGCCTTCTACCGCGCAGAGACAAGACTGAGCGGAATTAAAGTCAAAACTACAGTCGTTTTGTATGCGTACAGCATTGACTAGGAGAACTATCTGAAAGTTTTCGTTTTGGACCTAAATCCACCAACAATCGCGCGAACTTAGCGCGTTTCAAAACAGCAGCTATATTTTATTACCGATGGTTATATAAATGCAGTGACGACGGAGAAGCGCAGCGCGTTAATCGGTGGAGGAATTAGTATTTTGTCGCCGCTAATATGTTCACGGTGTAGGGACCCCCCACTGGCGGCGTGGGACTCTTGATGGACGCACACCACGAAAGAGCTTAGTTACCGAAAAGTTCAGAGGTACTTCGTCTTGGGTCTACCGCCCGGTTCCCTCTTCTTTTGCCCGGTGAACTGAAGACACACCGGGGGAAATTCGACGGCCACCGCTCCCGGCTGGAGCTCGCCTCCTGCTTCTCTATCCCACACCGGGCTGAGTGGGCAAGACGACAATGCTTGACATAATGTCGGAACACCAAGGTATGTCCCGTTGATTTACTAACGGGAGATCACAGTTCCTTTGCAAACACAACACTTTCTCCGTTTGCAGAGTATTGTCCTGGGTCTCCTGCAGAGGCAGCTAACCTAATGCTAATGGCTAACGTTGGTGGCGCATGGTACATTTTTACCGTACATTCATTTGATATTAAGGGTAATGTTCAAAGCTGTAAAATCGACGTTGTTCGTGCATGTAGGTTTGATACACTTAAATCAAATGCGTATTTTACACTGTAATGCTGTGTGATGTCTAAACGCGCCGAGCTATCCAACAGTGGCTAATAATGCACAACAAACGCTACTCAACAAAGCTCTACGCGTAATCAATAAAGTGATATTGACTTCTTGGCATCGCAACTAAAACGTTGTGTATTATATAAAAAATGCCCCTATTGGTATTTTGTAGTTTTTTACACTTGTATAACTTTGTGAGCCTCGTTTTCTGTTAGGCTTTTATCATTAGCTTCTGGCTGATTGTTAGCGCACATTTGAGAATTCGTTAGCTTTAAGCGCGTAAAATAATATTGGTTTGTTGATTAAAAAAAAACAAGCAAGATATCATTATACCCAATTCTGCAGGCGGATATATTTCATTTTTACTGAATAAATAAATAAATAAATAAATGGTGCCCCTTAAATGTAACGCTCATTCGCTAGCCTCCGTTAACGACCACTTACGCTGACGGCACTAGCTGCGAGACACTAAAAAGATGACTATGAAGATGTTAGAAGAGAAGAATAAAATGATTTGTAAGTAGTTCCCAAAGTGGCTTCTGGGTAATTGTCGACGGTAGCCCCATTGAGTTTGAGACTTCTCGTTTGAAGCGTTGGACAATACTCTGTAACGTTAAAGCTTAATGGTAGACATTTCGACATTGCTAACATTTGTGATGGCTGTTTTCTTCTGCAGAATCACTGTTGACGTGCAAAGCAGAGCCTTTGGTAAGTGATTGGTTACTTTTTGGGCATAAATTGGTTCACCAAACTGGAGAGTATTTTTGAGAAACTTGTTTTATTTCTTTCACACTTTAGCCTCCAGAGAAGAAAAAGAGGACCGTAGAGGACTTCAACAAGTTCTGCAGCTTTGTCTTGGCATATGCTGGTTACATCCCAAGTCCAAAAGAGGTAAAATAGCTACAGATATTTACTGCTATTTGATGAATGCAAGCATTACAACTTTATTTTTGTTTCAGGAGAGTTCATGGTCTCCCACATCATCCAGCTCTGCACACAGTTCGGGGTTATCAGCAGATGGTGGCGGAGGCAGCAGCTCCATGGGAAACCCTTGGGCAGACGGAAGCTCAGACATCCACACCATCCATACATTTGTCCGCAAAGCACGAGCCAATAAGGGCAAAAACATACGCCGTATGCACTCGGACAGCACTCTGCTGGACAAGATGCGACTTAAAGACTCCCTGTATGAGAGCCAGGCCAGCTCTAAAGCAGAGCGTAAAAAAGAGAAAAAACTCAAAAAACTGTCTCTAGGTTCTGCTATGACAGCAGCAGACAGTGGTAGCAGTGAAAGTGAAAAGAGGGCTCGCATTAAACGCAGCAAAAACTCTAAACAGCCTAAAGCCAAGAAGCTAAAGAGTTCGGGACAGAATCCGATGGACACAGAGATACGAGCAGGGAGAGATGAGCTGAATGCACATGCTGCATCCACGCCAGGCAGTCTGGGCAAGACGAGGACAGATGAGTCTCTGAGGGAAGCAGAAGTGAGCTCCAGTGAGGGGGAGACCTGGATTGCAGATGAAGATATCATGGTTGAATCAGGTACTTGCACATTTTACACTGTTATTCATCGTAATGTGTGTATATATATATATGTAATGTGTAGTTGTATTAAAGATTGAACACTTTAAAGAGCTCACAGACAAATATTAAGTTTGCCATTTGGTTTTTCTTTCTTCAGGTGATGATTCCTGGGACTTGATAACTTGTTATTGTGGAAAACCATTTGCTGGACGGCCAATGATTGAATGCAACCAGTGCAGCATTTGGGTGCACTTGTCCTGTGCAAAGATCAAGAAGTCTAATGTTCCTGACATCTTTTACTGCCATAAGTGCAGGGACTTGCGGCGATCAGGACACAAAAAGGACACCTAGAAGTGATGAGGACAGGGGATGTGTTTTCTCTGTCCTTTTCTTTTCTTTTGATGCCTACAGCCAAAACAGCCTGAGTTATGACCTAAATGGCAACAGAATTGTCAGTTGTTGGTAGGATATAATTTGACAATCGTTCTTATTTATCTTTTACATTTTAGACTGTTTCTTTAGGTACTGTGTATACTGGACACAAGTTGGGAGTGACAGTAGAGATTAATTTGTTACCGAACAAATCCTATTGTAATGACTTACGTCGTATGTATTTTCACATATTGTTTCTCATTTGCTTGATGTTTCAATTACATGATATTATTGATTGAAGCTATTGACAAATCAGTGGACGTTTACTTTTAGCTTGTATCAATTTCTGTTTGAAACTTAAATCAGTGCAAGATTTTCAAATTGGTAATATTTAGAAACTGTCACTCCTTTTGATTAGTTTCATTTGTCAGTGCTAGACAGGCAGCTAGATTTGCTTTGATTGTATGTGGGGGGTTTAATTTTGTGTTTGCTTGATTTCTTGTCAGTGGTGATCACTGAAGGCATCTCCAGCTCATTCAGATTATTGGTTTTCAGCTGCAATTGTATCTGAATTGCTAACCATTAACTGTCATAAATACAACTTTTCAGTATAGCACTTTTTAAAGCTACCCAAATACCATTTCAGAAGCATACACTGGGGGTTTGAGCTGCAGGTTACTTAATCTGTAAAAGGCATGCAACTATCTACACTTATTATTGAGCGCTTAATGTTTCTCCCTTAATCAATCTTCAATAGCCAAAAATACTCAATACAGTTTATGTGTTTAGTTTTATTTGTGCTTTTCATTGAGAGACATGCGGATGTAAAGTTGCTGTGTGGTAGTGCTTAACTATGTCACATCGGCGGGGAGACTTGACAGAATGGCTGTAAAATATGTTTTTTTGTAAATTTATTTTTAGCGCAAGATGGATCCTTCTCATGTCAGATGGAGAAAGTCGTTATGTACAGAAAATAATTTGGCGCCATGTTGGTGGCAGGATTGATTGTTTATATTTGATTTTACCGTGTATGTTTCGGTTGGGAGAGATTTGAGGGGTCTCTAGTAGCAATTGCACTCTCAACGTGGATCCTCTGTACATATTCTGTTCTTTGACAAGTGTACATATGTGAAAGTGAAGATAAACTACCCATGCAAATTCTATATTTTCTGCAGTCTGATATTGTTTTCTTTAATTGTAGCTTGAGAAATAAAAACTGGGAAGATCTTTACTTGGTTTTGTTTCTTTTATAATTACACAACACTGACAAACATTAAATACACTGTAGTCTACTGTGCACCAAAGTATCTCTTGTTGGCCATCTCCACAAGAGGGAGCCATTTTTTTTTTGCCAATCACAAGACAGAAAGAAAAGATATTACAAACTATAAGTAGCAGTTGGTCTTCTTGAGGGTTGAATATGTCCCCGTAGGGCTCATCTTGGATAGTCTGCAATAAAAAAAAAAAAATACAGCATGTACATTATACAATTTAAACATGTCAATAAAACCTACAATATTCATAAAAACCTACCTTTTCTGTTTTACCAGTCCTCAGATCTTAAACCGGCCAAGTGAGTCAAGAGGAATGACTTTTCTTCTTTAAACACAAAAGTTCTGATTACTTTTTTAACTGATTTAGTTTCAGGCACAAATCCAGCAAAGTTTATTTAGAGCAGAGTTAAAACAACTAGCTGCAGCACAAGGAGTGTAGAAAGACAGTAGGTTGTGTTCACATTCTAGATTTAATGATTTCAGATGGAGGGCAGGGGCCTATAACTCTATGGGAGATTTACTGTTACTGATTTACTGAAATACCAAAACTAATGATCCACAAATGTTGAGCTTTTTCATTATTTGCTACAAACTGGCTCCACAAACTTGCTGTATCAATCTTATGGCTTAAAGGTGCACTATATAACTTTTTGGCTGGGGGTCCGTCACCTGCTTGTTTCTATGGATATGTCATTGCTCTCCCTGAAATGTTCCCTAGTATGTCATTAAACAGATCTACCGTACATTTATTAAATTACAGGTGGTTTTACTGCTCAAAAATACCTAGAAAAACAGGCATTTCGACTGAGTGGTGTTGCCTCTATTGATATGACCTGTAACTTGGTCTGGTTTGGTCTCCATGAAGATAGAAAGATTTAATGCCATACTGTGAAACATTCCAAACAAAACAATAACATCTCCATGGAGAAAAGCATTTGACAGACCCTCCACCAGAAAAGTTACACAATGCACCTAAAGGCAACAAATTCCACCCCAGAATTCTAACCTGTTTTTCAGCTCAATTTTTAAGTACTGGAAATTTAGAATATTGTGATTTCATATGAAAACAACCTATGCTGAGGTTAAATAATGTGTTAATAAAAATAGTATAGAAACAATGTGTTTTAAAAAGTATAGCACAATAGTTTTTATGTACATACCTCTTTTCATTCTTTTTACGGATGTATTGAAACTGGTTCCGTGTTAAAGGCTGTTGGGTCGGAGCAAGAGGAGTCTGAATCTGTATTTGGCCATTATTATTCTCTCTCTCCATCTCTGCTCTATCACCTGTGGATAGTTCCCCTTCCAAGTGTAGCTGAGGTGAAGTCTCCAGAGCCTGCAAGTTGAGTTCCTATAAACAAAATCCTTACAGCATTAACTTCTGAGGCAAATAAATTAACTAACATAACCTCACAGTATGAACTGCTTTCAAATGTTTTGTTAATACACTGATATATTTTGAAATTATTATTATGGTTTATATTTTTGCTCTTTGTTATTAGATTATATTGCAATGTGTGAGCTACTGTGTCCAATGAAGTTTGTCTAACTCTAAATAAATATGCATTGCAAGCACAAAAGATAGAGGTCATTATTATTTATGGACTTACTCTTTTGTTTCTATTCATCAAGGCAGCAGCAGATATCTCTTCCATCAACCAGTGCAGAGCCAGTACTAACATGACCACTCTAGAGCAAAGCATCTGTAAAGGAAAAAGAATAAGTCAAATACACTGGACAAACGAAAACAGATAAATATTACCAAAGAAAAACATTAGGGGTGGGCAGTGGTATAGAAGTATATACAGAGAATATGGGTTTACACACAAAAACATTCCTTCACACATTAAAATATTAAAAAAACACTGTGCAAAATAACAACTCCATTCTAATATTACCCAAGCCAGTGGAGTTCAATTGCAAAAACAGATATGATGTTTTGAATTGGCAAACAGTATTTTTCTTTTTGTTATCATCTTCTACAGATATTATCAATGACAATATGTACAGTGGCTTTTATCAAGAAGGGATGGAATAATATTTAGATTGCACTAAAATACAAAAATATTTCTATACAAAGATTAAACTGGGCCTCTGGTCACTTTTTAAAATGCCATTAATCTGTTTTTGCAAATGAACTCTTCACAAGTAAAATAATAAAATTACAGAATGTTATAGAAATGTTAGAAAAAATTACAAAAAGTTATAAAAAGCTAAAAAAAAAATACACAAATGTTAGAAAAGGTTAGAAATGTTAGAAAAAGTTACAAAAGGTTACAAAAAAAATACAAAATATTACAAAAAGTTACAAGTTAAACTCACTTTTGGCATCTTCTGTGGATTCCTTCTGAGGATGCTGGATGCAGGTCTCTCTCTTGAACTTCATGCTTGACCTTTTATGCAGTCTGTATCTGGGCTGGGTTGATGGGGGTTGGCATCAGAGGCTGTTTAGGCTATGTATGACTTCAGACACAGAAATACATCTTGTCGCCTGGCATTGTCCTCTTTAGGGTCTCTTACACATTGAAGATTTCTAGTGCTGATAAGATGCATAAATACAATGAGTGACTACACGCCCTGTCTACTGCCCCTGTAGACTTGATGACATGAGTTCACATGGCAATAAGATAAGGCATTGTTGAGGATGCTGGAGCTTGATGCTTGCTTGGGCCCTTTTTGGTTGTGTGTTTGTCACCTTTCTTGTTTCTATGGAAATGTCATTGCTCTACTTGGAATGTTCCACAGTATGGTATTAAACAGATTTACCCTTTTGCATTTATTCAATTTCTTACATTACTGGTTATATTGCTCAAAAATCCCCCAAAACGTGCATTCTTACTATGAGCGGGGTTGCCACTCCACAGACCTGATCTCTAATTACCTCCGCCAAGGAGGTTATGTTTTCGCCTGAGTCTGTTTGTTTGTTTGTTTGTTAGTTAGCAAGATAACTCAAAAAGTTATGGACGGATCTTGATGAAATTTTCAGGAAATGTTCCTAATGGTAAATCCAACAGATGATTAAATTTTGGTGATGATCCAGAAGAAATCCTGGATTCTGGATCACTTTGAAAACTGAGCTGCTTGGCGGAGGTCTGCGCTCTCTGAGTGCTTTTCTAGTTTGGCTTGGTTTGGTGTCCTTGATGATAGAAAGGTTTAATGCCAAACATGCCCGGCAAAGCAATAACTTCTCCATGGTGAACAGCAGGTAGCATACCCTCCACCAAAGTATATAATGCACCTTTAAAATGCTATTACCTCATCAGAAACATACCAGCAGATGAGTTTTGTTTCATTCACACATGTTTGAGTAATCTTTTATTGTTAGTCTGTCCACTTCTCCATAGCTCAAAACGCTCTGTTCCACCTTGTGATGTCATGAAGCAGTAGATAACAAGTTAACAGCTCCTTTAACCTTTTTTCAATAGAGACTGGAAATTCCAAGGCTGAATTATCCAAATGATTCTAGCCAAAGTGTATGGAGATTAAAAAAACACAGTGGAGTACCTCCTGCCAGACATCACAAGGTGTGTTTGAAGATGTTTTCTGTTTGAGAGAAGAACACAGCCTAAATATGGAAGGTTTGTGTGTTAAACGTGTGAATGAAACAAAACACAACTCCAGGTTTTTGATGAGAAAACAACATTACATTATAACATAGATATGCAATATTAAATGACTCACCGTTCAGTGCAGACCATACTCACAGCCCCTTCCTCAGTATGTCTGCATGAAACAAAACGAGGCGATCGGGATGGACAGATGGATGGAGAGATTGTTAATGAAAGCATGGGTGGGGTGGGGGTCAGTGCAGGTCCGAGCATATGCGCGTTTGCACACGTTTTCACCCGAACTCCTTTCCTGCCCCATGTAATTGTTTCTATTTCGGGAAAGTGAGGGTCACCAAACGGAGCAGGCGCTGATAGATCTGGCGTGTATAAATAAACCGCGGAGGGGCTGGCAGCAGGTCAGATGGGGAAGAAGCCAGATAGACTAGCCTGATTACACCATTATCAGCCCCAGAGCTCACTGAGTGCCGCAATCATTAGGCTATTTGAGTGATTGTCTATTATACAGTAGTTTTATGACTTTGTATACCCAACCCATCGATAATAACTTGCCAAACTGAGCATTGTTTATAGGAGTCCAGTAGGTTATATCAAGATCAGAATCTCTCATTCAACGCTCTGTAGAAGTATGTTTGGTGGGCACGTGCTCCTCAGACTTCCTACAAACCCCACCCAAGTTGTCTGCCCTATAAGTACAAGGCATTACAGCAGACACCAAATTTAGATACTGTAGACCAGGGGTGTCCAAACTTTTTTCATAAAGGGCCACATATCTAAACACAGACAAAGCAGAGGGCCGATCGAGGGCCATAGATTGGTGCTCAGTACAGTGAATAATTGAAATATGCATGTTTAACACGTTAGAATGAGCGATCAGTCCTTTACTCATGCTAAGATCCTCCACAAAACCACACAATAAATATTAAATATTGTCTTATCAAGGTAGAGTTTCAAAAAACTTGCAGTCAAAAGTACTGCTCAAGGTAATTTGGGCCAATTCACCTGGAAGCCTGAGGGCCAAGAAAAATTTGTCTGAGGGCCGCATTTGGCCCACGGGCCATAGTTTGGACATGCCTGCTGTAGACAGAAGGGCTAAACAGAGATTTCATGTTTTATTTGAGCAAAGTAGCAAAAAAGATACGAGAATTATATTACAAAGAGGATATAACATAAATGTGCTTATGTATTTATGCATAAGCTGTAAATACAGTTGGGTTACTGCTCGAAAGAAAAAGGGGGGAAAAGGAATAATGTAGGCTATAATTCAATTAGATCTACCTCCGATCTATAGGCCTTATTGTAGTTTTGGCGCCCTCTTGTGGTTATTGATAGAACTGCAGCGGGCTGATCATAGACTGTACGGAACTGATAACGCAGATGTCGCTCATGTTTACACTTTATCTTGTGTAGAAAATGAAACGGAAGGAAACGCGCGGTATGACCCATGACTAATTCTAACCCAAACCATAAAGCGAAAGTGCAAAAGGTTTAAGTCCTATTTTTAAGTCTCCTCCACAGCCAATCAAAATAAATGAAACCTTTTGTTTTTTGTAGTTGGTACTGTATTTGTTAATGAAGATCAAAGCCACACAAGCATCGTTTTGCGACAGTAAGTAGACCTCTCTGCTCTGGCATCTGTTTGAAGACACGGGGGAGGAGAAAATTAGGAAAAATGCGCGAGGGGCGGAGCGAGAGCGACAGCGCTGGGAGCGAAGACAGGTCCTAGACAACAAGACGACAGAAAATCTTCTGTATACCTTTTAGATTGGGATTTTACTCACATTTTACCCTATCATTAATCGAAGCAACCGAGAAACGTTACCTAATCACGAGAAGGTAAGATTTCACTTCGTTTATGTTCGTTTAAAGTGAGATTTGAAGGATTTTGTGGCAAGAAAATCTCTAGAGTTTACGTCATCTTTATCGATTAGAAAGCATCGTTGAATAAGTCCAATCAAGTAAGTTCTAATAAAAACAAAACAAACAAAAGCAAAACAAAACTGCTTTTCTGCAAGAGATGGAAAAAGTGGATGACACAGAACCTCCCCCCTGCACCCATCCCGCGTTCACCAGAACCTCCAGGCCACACCCACCTTTCCTTCTAAGGTCTTGATCACTAATGAAAATCTGTGACAAAGAGCAAATAACGCTCGTCTATTGTGTCATTTTACATGGTCATCAGTGGAAAGACACGTAATCAACAAGTCAAAGTAGTTACAGTAGTGGAAATACACAGTGCCTATTAAACTGAGGGCCAAAGTCTCATGACTCTTGTGCTACTCTGGGACTTTTGATGCCTCTGAGTGTCCAGCTCCCACTCCCTCCTCTCTCATTCTCTCTGTTGCCTATAGAGACCCAGGGAGTGGACGAGGAAGTCTGACCTGCTTTTACTTCTGGTGAGACTACAGCCAACTTTGCACCATGTCCGGCCCCGGTAAGTGATTTATTATTTTTGGAAAGTAGATTACAGACACATCTATGACTGTATTCTTAAGGTTCCATTGAGTCAGACGTGTATTGGGAAAACAACCCAACACTTTGTGATGATTGCTTCATGGGTATTCCTATACTTTTCCTATACCCTTTGCCCTATGAGAAAGCTATGGATACCCCTGTAATAATACACCCCCCAAAACCAGTAAACAGTGTAGAAACATTCCGAACATGTTTTCAGAAATCACCTTAGTCAGTTGGACGTGCCTCCCCCCTCTTCCTCTGTATGTGTTTAGGGAATGCTATGCTGTATGGAGGGTCTGTGTGGTGACCCCCTCAACATACAGAAGTCTGTATACAGTGTGTGGTCATGTACACAGCCTGCTAGAGCATGCTGGGTAAAATAGATTTCTGAAGCACAGGACTGTCGCTGAAGGGAGGGCAACAAATATCATGGATTATTCAGGTGGTCTAATTTGGACTATTTTGAGTTTGATTTGAGTCAAATAAACCTGAATTTAATGTACATCATTTTCATTTTTTTATTTTTGTATCCACACTGAGGCTTTTCCACTGTCTAGCTGAAATAACCAAAACCAGTCAGACCAGTTTTTATGACTCCTGCATGCTGATACAGAAGGCTGTTTACCTGTGTATACATCAGAGGTGGAAAAAGTACTGAAAAATTGTAATGAAGTAAAAGTATCTTTACTTTGCTTATATTCTACTCAAGTAAAAGTAAAAGTACCCGTCTGAAAATGTACTTAAGTAAAAGTAAAAAATTACTTCATTTCAAATGTACTTTGAGTAAAAGTTACTTAGTTACTTTCAATGAAATAAAAAAAAAACTACAGTAAAAATGCAGGTTTTTTCATAATGTTGCTGCACATAAATGCAGTCTTTAAATAGACATAAACTGCGGTAAACTAAATGTGATAGCACTATCATTTAATTCCTCTAGAAGCTGAAGATATATGGGATAATGAATTTAGGAGCTGTTGAATAAGATAAGATAAGATAATCCTTTGTTGGCAGTTGCGCAAAACCCCGACACAAGCCAATGTTATTCTGTGGTGATGCTCGGCTGCCAGGATATCACAGAAAAATCTAGTAAATTCTCCAAACATTAACTGTCGTGATGCTGTGTAGTCTAATCATGTAGCATCACTCTTCATATCTAAAACCATCATAACGTCCATTTCGTTTAACGTTACATTTAGCGAACATGCAAAGCTTTGCATTCTCAACCAATCCATAGCCACTTTTGATGGACTAGCACTGTCCACTCGAAACTAGTCCAGGCAATAATCCATGAACTGTCCTATAGCCAACATAAATTATGATTTATTAAGAGACCAATCGCAAACTAAAGTCCTGCATTCTTATTATTTCTGACGTGAGGTGATTTTCCCACCTCTCGGCTACTTCACTTGAAAGGTTAGTGATCAGGATGGAAAATAATTGAAATCATGAAGCCAGATTGTGTTAACCAAACAACAATAAAGATACCGTTTGGGTATAACAGGCAAAACATATAGGCCTATATTTGTAGCCTATTTACCACCACATGCTTTCATAGATTCATGTTGAGGTCTTGTACGCTGAAAGCTCGGTTCAACGGGGCAGACACATTTTACATTGCATGATTATGTTCCTGCCTTTTTTGCGTTTAAACGCGAATAGGTCATGGAGGTTTGGCCAAGAAACAATGGAACTGCCGCACGCAAACCCGCGCAATGCAATTTCCTTTCAGTTCCTGCAGATTATTTTCCCCTGCATTTTATTTTTTGCCCCTATCGATATTATTTTACTCAGTAACGTGGGCGGCTTTCAGTGTTGCGAAGTAAAATACTTGGCTTAAAATGTACTCGAATAAAAGTAAAATTACCTGTTTCAAAAACTACTTAGAAAATTACAAAGTACTCATAAAAACGACTCAATTACAGTAACGTGAGTAAATGTAATTTGTTACGTTCCACCCCTGGTATACATCTATGACGTTGGTGGCGTTCACAACGCAGTGGAAAGATCAGACTATTACCCAATGTAAAGGTGAATCCCAACATAAGTCAAAGATTTCATTTGACAGTAGTTGTTGTAGAGTGAAGTTGTATGCTGTGGTCTCACAGACCCAGATCATCATTATAGGCTGTGTATCTAATGGACACAAGCCACAGCTCTTATACCTCAAACTTTGGTGGAGTGCATAGTGGGAAGAATACTTTGAAAATGTAATTTGTTACAGAATATTGAATAGCTGCATTAAAATGTATTTTGTAATGTTCCAATAATGAAGGGCTGTATTTTGATTACTTAGAATACTTGTACAGAGTTTTAGTTAAATTATAGTGTAAAAACGCAATATAGGATTAAAAACGGCTTTATGTTTGTTTCACTTTGTTCTGCATTTCATTGTTTCCACATAAAGAAACTAAAAATGGATCCAAGAAAGTAAATTCCTGACTTGTGTGGTCTATTTTGGTAAGCATTAGTTTGAGAGTGGAGGATTACAGGTGGATTAGAGATCTTTAGTGACAGCCGGGAAACCTGGATGAGGCAAACACGTCATAGCAAAATGAATTGACATTAACAACACAGAACCACAATTTACACTAAAATTTGAGCAAAATATCTCACGTAGCTAGGATGTGTGAAACTAGACTGAAAAAATGGTCTGTAGTCCTTTTAGTTGATTAATCAGTTGATGGTGTCTTAGTTAACCAGGATTTGTATTAGTTTTAGTGGGAAGAAAAGGGTGTGGAGTGAACTAACAGAAGATGTGGGAGTGAATTATGAGTTTAATCTAGCACTTTTCTGTCTGAATAGTTGTTGGATTAGGTCCTGTGTATTTTGAATGCAGTTTGAGTCAGGTACAGTCAGATCATACGTAGATACTGAAAACAGCTTTTGCCACACTCCCGTTTTAGTTGACTAATTGATCACCAGGACCAGGACAGGTCAGCCAAGGATTTATTCAGTCTACTTTACTACAACATTTGTGATAAATGGGCTACCTACAGTTTACTGCACCCTTGATGTTTCCATGGTAACCACATCCATACTAGCTTTAACATCAACTGATAAACATTTAGCTAGCTGAACTTTTTGGGACTTTGCCTGCTGTGTTACGGTTTGTGTGTTCTGAAATCAAAAGTCTCAGAAGTATGTGACTAATGCTGCCTTCATGTGCTGTGGAGATGATGAGCCTTTCCTCTTGTGAAGTGTATTTTGTTTAAGTGCTTTTGTGGTTGTAGCAAAATAAACACCCTTTTTCTTGGCAAATACTCTATGCCTACAGCATAAACAAAAAAAGGAACATAAGACAGTAGCTCACAGATCTCTCAGGAAACAATGGAAAACTATAACTGCTTTGTATTTAATAAAGTGGGAAAAGACGTACACTAAACTAAACATAACATTACACTATTTGTAACTCTGGATTCTATGTAAAGTCATAAAATGTTGTTTACATTTGCAGTCTACCCTGTTCCTGGACAAAGTCCTTATCCAATGTCTGGCCACTCCGTAGCACCTTACCCAGTCCCAGGGCCAGGATATGGAGATCCCAGTCAAGCTCCGCCTCCAGTAGGCTTTAATATGGGCTACAACCAAGGTCCTCCACCAGTCATGTACCAGCCAGGACCTGTGGGACCAGCTGTAGGGCTGGAGCATGGAGGACCTCCAGGAGGGATCGCCCCTGCCCCCTCGGGGCCCGCTGTTCCTGTGGGGGTCCCACCAGGACTAGAGTACCTCACACAGGTAAGTCAACAGCCAGACCCCTATTGAAAGAAACTCATACAGTTTTAGAATTATTAATTAAATGTTTATAGAAGGGGTTTATCTTCTACTGCTATGTACCACTCCTTAATGTTTCATAATTGTAAAATCTCAGGTTTCATTAGGGTGTGCTGTACGATTAAAAAGAACTCAAACAGCTTTTCTTTGCAAAACAACTGTTCATTGACAAGTCACTTCTGACAATAAAACTGTTTAAACGAGTTAAACCATTAGCCCAGTTATGTTTCTGTGGAAATGACTGCTTATTTGATCACTTGTTACTGTAGCTCATATTCTATGGTCCTAGTCCACTCTCATTCTAAGCTTATGACAGCTGGTCTTTTGCATTGCAAATATGTCTATGTTTTTGAGCTTTTGAATATCTCTTATATCAAAGATTTTATATCAGTATTTCTGATGACTAACACAATGTATCTTGGTTATAGATCGACCAAATCCTAATTCACCAAAAAGTGGAACTCTTAGAAGGTAAAGACTCTCTTTCTCATTACTGCTGACGCATTTTGTTAATATATCACTAACAAAGCAAACAGATACAGTTTAAAATATGTTTTTATATGAAGCTTCTTTAAAGGTGCATTGTGTAACTTCTCTGGTGCAGGGTCCCTCAAATGCTTTTCTTCATAGAGGTATTATTCCTTTGTATGCAATGTTTCACAGTATGGTAGCAAACCTTTCTATCCTCATGGAGACCAAACCAGACCTGCGGAGAGACTCAGTCAGGTAGTTTTGAGCCATAAAACCATCTGTAATTGAATAAATGTAAGGTAGAGCTGTTTAATGTCATACTGTGGAACATTCCAGGCAGAGCAATGACATTTCCATAAAAACAAGCAGGTGACAGACCCCAGACCAAAAAGTTATATAGTGCTCCTTTAACAGATCATTATTCATTGTTCTGTGTTGTCTGTGTGCACACCCAGCTTTTATTGGCTTTGAGACCAATAACCAGTACGAGATAAAGAACAGCTTGGGCCAAAAGATCTACAAGGCCAAAGAGAAGAATGACTGCTGCACCAGGAACTGCTGTGGCTCTCTGCGAAGCTTTGACATGAAAATCAAAGACAATCTGGATCGAGAAGTGATCCGCCTGATCCGGCCTTTCCGCTGTGTGTCCTGCTGGTGCCCCTGCTGCCTACAAGAGGTCAGGGCCACATGTTAAAGGCCATTGTCAAGTGCTCATTAATACATGAACCACTGCAAATATTACTAATGTCGTCTATATCTGTGGATCATTAACTTAAAAGGTCATACTATAGCCTCTAGTAGGGTTCCTTTTGGTCAATATTTCCTTTGTACATTTACATTTATATAGCATAGTCATTCTTTATTGCATACATGGTTTTGCAACATCTTATGTCACAATAACAACTTAAACCTGGTGTACTTAAACAATACCTAATTTATGGCAAAAGGAGAAATTCAATTTGTCAACTGGTTTCACAGCTCATTCAAGCTGCTTGGATGAGCTGCGAAATGTATTCGACCAAATAAACTTTTGTCCAGTTGACAAATTGAATTTCTCCTTTTGCCATGGATTCTACCTGGATGACTGAGGGATTCTACACAAATACCCAATTTAGGTTACCAGCAATATACATTGAGATGAGATAGAATTTAAGTATTCAGTTTCCGAATTTACACTGTACACAGACAATTTTTAAATATGCAGTGTTAATTATTGTTTAGAAAAAAATAAACACTGGTAATATTAAAATGTATTATTTCTATAAGCAAAATACGCATTTTATATTATTTATTTGGGATGATATGATTTGTAGTAACTTTTTCAACACTCTGTGGTAGATATCCAGTATGTCAAACAAAAGAAAAATATAAATAACTAATAGCCTAAAATACCTATTGCCAGTATTGGTCTTTATTGTGTAAAACAATATTGGCCTGCGCAACATTTCTAGTGGAGGGTCCGCCACCTGCTTGTCTCCATGGAAATGTTACTGCTTTGTCTAAAATATTCCACAGTATAGATTAAACCTACCTATCACGAGGGAGACAAGGGAGAGTTGTGCCTATTCACAGAATGAATTATTGTATTTTTGAGCAACAGAAACACCCGTAAATAACATCTCCATAGAGACAAGCAGGTAGTGAACCCTCCACCAGAAAAGTTTAATACTGGTCAAACTAATTACAAATGGTAGCTTTAAATACTGGTATGTTGTCGGTGTAAATCAGTTAGCCTTCCAGTAGCTCCAAAGTCTTTCTCCTCCTTTTAATCTCACACTGGGTTCTCGAGGACTGCAGCCTCTCCCTGCACTGACAGGAGCCATGTGAGACACATTACCTTTGTTACGCCACACCACAATGAATCAGCTATACTTTTCATTCCTGACAGGCCATGTGACTTGTAACTCATGATGGTTTGTTTATTTAGATTTATTTTGTTAGTTTAGTTTGTCAGTAGCAAGATTTTTAAGTCCCTTTTTGTTTCAAAGATGCATTGTGTAACTTTGGTCTGTCAAATTCTTTTCTCCATGGAGATGTTATTGCTTTGTCTGGATTGTTTCACAGTTTGGTATTAAACCTTTCTATCTTTATGGAGACCAAACCAGGCCAAGTTACAGGTCAGATCTGTGGAGAGGCAACCCTGGTCACAGTCAGAATGCCTGTTTTTCTAGGTATTTTTGAGCTATAAAAGAAAGATTCAGGTTTCAAAGATCTTTAAGTTTAAAAGTAAATACCAGTTAATCCTTTATAAACTCCTATATAACTGGAAAAAATCTACAGAAGCAAAGTATTGTTGTGACTAAGTTTGCATTTTGGTTCAAATTTCCATTTTATTTTTACTTGTACATATACATTTATATAATTATGCCTTATTGACACCAGTTTCTGCTATTTTTACTACTTATTTTGAATTTATTATTACTATTGATATTTTAGTTCTTTATTATAAAATATTGTGATGTGTGAGCTACTGCGTCCAAATAATTTCCCTTGTGAATCAATAAAGTTTGTCTAACGTTAAGTCTAAGTCTAGAACATGTAAAGCTTTTGTCCCATTACTGTTATATAACTTGTGTATATTCTGCTAACTGTTTTTAGATGGAGGTCCAAGCCCCACCTGGCACCACAATAGGCTATGTCAAACAGGACTGGCACCCCTTCCTGCCCAAATTTTCCATTCAGGGCCCCAATAAAGAGACCCTGTTAAGACTAGAAGGGCCCTGCTTTGCCTGCAACTGCTGTGGAGATGTCAACTTTGAGGTACATTTTTTGATGTATAACTTGCTAGGCCTGTCACTATAACGAATTCTGAAGTATGATATATTGCTAAAGTAAATATAGACTATAAACGATAATATTGAAAACTAATTTATGCCACTGACACTATAGCCCAAGAGCAGATTTAAACCATAAAATGATATTAAATCTACAATATTGTAAAAAAAAACATGAACTGCAATAAATTTTAGTACTTAATTTGCATTTGTAGTCCAAAAAATATTGTTCCAGTTTTCATATATTGAACGATAAGTCGATATAGTAATTATCATGACAGGCCTAGTATTTGCACTATTTGCATCTGAAATAATTCTACACTCTTTCCTCTTGTCTTCCAGTTAAAAGGAAAAGATGGAGACCACACCATTGGTCGCATCAGTAAGCAGTGGAGTGGCCTCTTAAAGGAAGTCTTCACTGATACAGACAACTTTGGCATCCAGTTTCCTATGGACTTGGATGTAAAGATGAAGGCTGTGCTGATGGGCGCCTGCTTCCTCATTGTAAGTTGAACCAGTTAAACAAATTATTCTGCTTCATGTTATTCCAGTAATCCACTAAGTGTGTTTTTTTTCTGTCTTAACAGGATTTCATGTTCTTTGAGAAGGTCGGCGAGGCAAACCAACGCAGCACTGTATTTTCGTAGAAGAAGAAAAGGCCACAATATGGGAGCAAGGACTTTCGGTTTGTGTTTCCTCCTTTTTTTTTTACTCCTACCAAAGCAAATCTTTATTTTTTTATCAACCACAATAACAAAGAGTTAAAAGTCTCCCATAGACCAAGCTACAACCAAATACATACATGCAGTAGCAGCACTGTGCAAATGTATTCAAATCCTATTTTCAAAGAAAGCTTGACTACATTTTAATATTGACTTTTAGGTAATTGTCCAAAGACCAAATCTCCATGGAGATGTTATTGCTTTGCCTGGATGTTCCATGGTGTGACTTTAAACATATCCATTCAGCATTTATTCATTACAAGTGTTTCTATTGCTCAAAAACACAATAATTTCTTCTGTGAATAGGGGCGACTCTCCACAGATCTGAACTGTAATGTAGCGTAGTGCTGTAACCTGCTTGTCTCCCTTTTGATAGGCAAGTTTAATCAATACAGTGGAACATTTTAGACAAAGCAATAACATTTCCATGGAGACATCAGGTGTGCTGACCCTTCTCAAGAAATGTTACGCAGTGCACCTTCAAACTAAACTCACTAAATAAATATTGGGTTTTAGCAAGCTTGTCTAACTCTTTTTTAGAGGCTGTATTGGCTGTAATCTTGCTTAAAACTTTTGCACAAACTATATCCATCAAATTTCATCAAGCTGATTATTTGTTTCCTTCCAAAGATCTTACGCTAAACATTTTGTGCCTACAGAAAAAGGAGCAATGTCAAAATTTATATAAGAGTTTAACCTGTTATTATACTTAAGTTCTTGGTACAATACTGCCCTGTAATGTTGAAACTGTAATAACTATATGTGTGCTACTAACATAAGAGCAGGGGGAGGCATTATAACATGGCGGCTACAAGTGAAAAGAAAAAGAGGATGTTAAGTCTGTGGAAGTGCACTTACTAACAGTGTTTACAATTGTATTTTTTCTCTGACTCTCTGGCCAATGTCACTCAATGCAAATTCTCACTGGGTGTCATGGTTACTGTAGTGCTTAGACTGAACTTTGACCGTCCAATAGAGATGCGCGCAATGGGCAAGTATAAATTTAGCATTCTTGATCATAATCTCGTATGTGAAGTGAAAATCATATTGAAACACGGAAGTTGTGGTTTGACACTGGTTTGCTGTTGGCAGATAGTAGTTACAGCATGATGCAAAAACTTTACGAGGAAAAGAAAATATTACAAGGTATAGTGGGCCAGTCTGAACCATTTTTAGAACACGTGTTTTGAAGTGCCACAAGAGCCTTTGATTGAAGTCCTCTGTCTGTCTTAACATGTGTTACACCATTGCCACTTAAACTCTTACCTCCAAATCAATACCTAAACAAGCCAATACTCTGATTAAAATTTTGTGTTAATATACAGTTTGTATAGTCTACCTTTTTGTATGTCTTTTGTTGGATGGTTGCACATTAGTTTATATGTAAAATGTGTTCTTAGAAATAAAAGTGTAGCAATATTCCATTGTTGTTTTTCCTTGCTACAGTGAGTGTTGGAAAACTTTGGGGATTGCCCAGGGAAACCTCCAGCCTATGCAACATCTGTTCTCACTTAAATGAACCACAAAGAAATCCTTCCTTCCTCTTTCATGGGTTAATGTTAAAAGGCCATTCATAGCTTCATTTAAATAATAAATATATGTTGTAATAATAATAAAATAATTTTAATTAAATTGTGGTAAAAACTGAAACAATGGGATCATTTTGAAATGCTTGCCTCTAGCGCCACCTACTGGAGATAATGGGAAGACCACGGGATCAGTGGCATGTCTGTACACGTCCACATCTGAAGGCGATTTAATCAGGATCCAAAACATGTTACTCGACTTCACAACCATACAATGTGTAAAATGTGTTTTTAATTGATACTGAAAAACAACTTGGGACTACCACAGAAAAATAGTTGGTAATACAGTACAAAGAATTACACAGACAAAACACTGCCCATAACTTAAGATAAAGTTAAATTTATTCATATACATTTATTAGAATATATACATATTACGTATACATAAAATACGAGTGTTATAATCTTTAAAAGTATAAAAACAGAATAAACAGAATGTAACTAATCAATCATTTTTACACTTCATTGTCCTCTATTGTACATTCACAGTGTTGAGGCCTGCACCAATTTGTAAACCAGTGTTCTGTGAAAAAAAGAAACAGTGTCTCTTCTGAGCCAGTCACCCACAACCAGCTTCACTCATTCACACTCGTCTCTCTGCGCTAATCTGAGGCCGGTCACGCTCACTGGGGCCTGGCCTGTCTTCCCGGGACCATCGGAGTAGGTATCGACTTGCCAGCTGTAGGTTCCACTGGTATTTAGACAGGAGCCTCACACAGTCGTCTCTGGAGCAGAGGCTGAGCGAGTAGAGCTGCTCCAACTGAAGAGAGGGGGAAAAAGACCAAAATACCACATTAGCTTTTAAAGGTCCCGTATTACACAAAATTGACTCTTGTGAGCTTTAAGGCACGTTAGAATGTTGTTACATTATCAAAAACATACCTCGCGTGTTTTGTTTCATTCACATATGTTTGAGCACCATAATCCTTCATTATTTGTCTGTCTGCATCCCCAAAGCTCAAAATGCTCTGTTCCACTTTGTGATGTCATGAAGGTGTAGTTTTCAAGTTAATAGCTACCATTTACTTTTTGTTCAGTAGAGATTGGCAATTCCAGGACTGAAATCATCCAAATGAGTCTAATGAAGGTGCATGGAGTTTAAAAATACAGTGGAGCACTTCCTGTATTACCACATGACATCACAAGGTAGCACAGAGTGTTTTCTGTTTGAACAAATACTTTAATATGGACTATTTAATGTACTGTGAGTTTGGTGCCTCTAGTGGTTTTGAAGAGCAAAACAGAGGTTCACAGAGATAAATAAAACATAATGGAAAAGTTAAATTACATTTTGTGATTATGAATCATGTCTGATTTTTGGCTTTTCTAAAATGTCAAAATTAACCACAGAATTAATGGCCTTGCTCTTCCTTATTTGGCTGAACTCCTCAAACTGAAACTCAAACTGGGCCTCGAGGTCGACCAGCTAACTTCTAATGGAAGTCTCAAACACTGGGGTCATCAGGCTTTCGCTGATGGTGGCCCCAGACTCTGGAACAAACTGCCCCCCAATATGCCACTATCACAGACTTTGGCCTGTTTAAATCCAGGGTCAAAACGTATCTATTCAAACTGGCTTTCAACACTCCTTAATGCAGTAACACTTTCAGACAGTGAAATAAAAACAAAATGTATTTTGCATGTTTTTATATTGTGTTGATTTGATTGGAAAGCACTTAAATGTTGTAAAGGGTTCTATAAATAAAGATAGATGGAGTAATTCAATCAATCAAACACCTTTTGATGATATAATTTCAATTGTGTTTTGTTCCTTATTTGTTTGATAATGCTCAAACACTTGTTTTGCTTGACTTGTTTAAAGGTGCACCGTGTAACATTCGTAGTGGATGGTCCGCCGCCTGCTTGTCACCATGGAAATGATACTGCTTTGTCTGGAATGTTCCACAGTATAGATAAAACCTATACATCACCATGGAGACAAGCAGGTTACAGCACTACACTACATTATAATTCAGATCTGTGGAGAGTCGCCCCTATTTACAGAAGGAATTTTTGTATTTTTGAGCAACAGAAACACTCGTAGTGAATAAATCCTGGATGGATACGTTTAATGTTGTACGATGGAACATTCCAGGCAAAGCAATAACATCTCCATGGAGACAAGTAGGTCCACCAGAAAAGTTGCACAGTGCACCTTAAATTAATAATTTAGAGTGAAATCAAAAGGTAAATCGTAGCCTACCTTCAGATGCTGCTCGGCTCTTATTGGGTTCCAGTCGCATCTCTGCAGAGCGTTGTGGACCTCTTCTGTCGTCACTCCATGAACCGCCTCCATCACCTGTGTTACAAAATTATTATTATTATTATTATTATTATTATTATTATTATTGTCCATGTGTCATATATATTTTTTATAATTTTACGTTTTTGTTTGTTTGTTACTATTTCAATTGGTTTAATAAGGTCTAGTCTCTGTGTGAGTTGAATGGAGCTCAAACATGACCGCTTGCTCTGGTTCTGGAAGTAAATTTTCCATTCATTTTTCCCATAGCCTTTTCAAAAAATTAAAACATTAAAGAATTCAAAGACATTACAGAGATTAACCAGCTACGTGGTAACTTAAATCCATAATGCTGTTGTCTTAGGTCCAAAAAGGACATTTAAAACACAAAATTCTGCTAAATGCTTTAGTGACTTCACGGTTTATAAAGTTTCAGAAACAGATTTTAAATAAAATTATAGGTCTTATGGTCATTAGATAACACATAGTTTTGAACTTTTAATATTAATTTTTTGTTGAAAAGTCTATGAGGAAAAATTGAATGAGAAATTTCGTTGGGACAGTCACTTTTGAGCTCCAGAGTGTCATTGTACTAGTATATTTGTATTGTGCAGCACTTTGGACACGTTTTTTTGTTTATAAATTGGCACGTGGATTAGTCTCACAAATAAAATGTAAAGTTTCAAAAAAGTTACAAAAAAATTATGTAAAAATATCTTTACTGTACCTGTGCGATGAGCGTGTCCTTGGTGCTGTAGACATGAGGTGCTTTATCTCGGTCTCTCAGCCTCTCCCTCTCTTTGCCGTCACACTCGTCCAGCTGAGGCGTGGAGCGAGCCATGTGCGCCATTTTGGCCAGGTTGCTGCCCCCTGTGAACGGCTGGGGAGGAGGCTGCTGTGGTGGGGGGGACAAGACGCCAGGGGGAGGCCAGGAGCTCTGTGGTATCTGCTGGATATTGGGGCGTCTCTGGGGTTTCATGTTTAGGCGTTTGGGGTTTGGCGGAGGAGGGCGCGGCGGGGGGATGATGCTGGCCTCGCTGAATCGCCGGGGGTCCTGGGGGGTCACCACGCTTCGCGCAGTCATCACGGGAGGCATAAGTTTTCCATGTGCATCCACTCGGACCATTCCCACTGTATTAGCTCTGGGACGTCCTCCCCCACCGAGGACAGACTCCAGACTCAGAGACAAACCTGTGGACAAAAGAATCAATAATTTAGTTCAGTACCACAGTTGCTCTGTTATGACAACTATTATTTAATCTGTGCACTGTTTCTCCTTACGACCTCTTGTATATAGCCAAGATACATTTGTATTATTATATTTCTATATTTTACTTGTACATATACATTTAATTATGCCTTATTTGACACCAGTCTTTTGCTATTTTTGTTATTTATTTTTGAATTTATTGTTACTATTTATATTGTTGCTCTTTATTATTATAATATATTGTGATGTGTGAGCTACTGTGTCGAATAATTTCCCTTGTGGATCAATAAAGTTTGTCTAAATCTAGTCAAAGTAAGTATGGCAAGTCAAACTGTGAAGTGCAATATATTGCTGAAGTAAATACAGACTATAAACAATAATATTGAAACCAAACCATAAAGCTAATTATAAGTATTTTAAATGTACAATATTGTTAAAAATATGAGCTGCAATAAATAAATGAAGAGAATGAAACAGCTAAGTAATTAGTTTGTCTCTATAATGAGACACAGAAATTCATAATTCAACATTATACAGCTCAGATCTAATAATAAGAGAAAAATAACAAGTTTTCCCACTAGTACAAAGAAAAAGTACCCATTATAAACAAAAAGTTTCCACAGTTTATTCAAAGTGCAGAAAAAAGTAAAGAAAGTAAATATTTATTTTGTTATCAAACTTAATTGACTTAATTTTTTCTTTATGCTCTTGTTCTTTTGTCTGAAATGTGTTACATAAACATTACTTGTAGGCTCATACCTGCCATTTTCTGCAAATTGGAGCCTTCCTTTTCCCTTTCAGGCCCAGACCTCCAGCCACTGCTACAGATAACAACATAATTATAGAAAACCTTTCACTTTTTCACCGTTGCCCTGACAACACGTTTCTTATAATGGTGTAGTTTAGAGCTTGACTGTCACTCACTTGTCCTCGGGTGAGCCCCAGCTCTGGTCTGGTTTAATGTCCCCATGACCCGTATGGTGCTGACTCCCCTTCACGGGTGGTGAGATGAAGGCGGAGCTTGGGACTGGTATGGGGGCGGGACCAGCAGCAGCAGCAGGTGGAGGCGGAGGCATGATGAGGATGGCGGGAAACCAGCCAACGCTCAGAGTCCGCTGGTTCTGACCTTTCCATTCGGTCATATCCAGGCTGAAAAACACACACAAAATGGAGGTTTTAAGGATTGATTGCACTATGAGTCTAAAAGTACAAATAAGTAAATAATAATTACTAATGAACCAGTCAAGTGAAATATTTTGACCAGCTGCTCCCAGGTAATTTGTTATCATGGCACTTACTCAGCCCTGTATGCCCTATATTAAACTTACTTGAGACTCTTTCTTACCCTTTCAATTTTACCATAAAATATTCAGTGCATTTTGTTTTGGATGGAAGCAATTGTGATTTTTTTTACATCATTATATTATGCCCATAGAGATCTATATCTAAAAGCTAATCCCAATCCTTTGTGGAATGTAGTCAGTAATTAACTTGATTAAACCCTTTTCATCCTAACAATGCCCCACTGTCTCAAATGAGGATCTCCCCTGTCACTCACCCATGATCAATGACAGTCACCAAGTCATTTGGTAAAAGTTCAAGTTTTCTGGGTTCAGAAAACTCCCTTGTTGCCTGTACTTCCATTGGTTTAGCCTATAAACATGGACATTTTAATGGTATTTACTCGTTAAATATAAATATATTAAAGAATAGTTTATTTGTCTTGGACTGACCTCTGCCACTAATGTGCAAAGCTGAGTAAAATTGGGTCTATCAGGAGGATTGACAGCCCAGCACTTTCTCATCACAATGTACATCTCTTGTGGACAGTCTGCTGGTTTTTCTAATCTCTCCCCCTCTCGCTCCACACGCCACAGGATCTACAACAAAGTAAATATTAAACACATTAGTCATTACTCATTACTCATAAAAGACATTTGGGTGTGGAGGTACATTCCTGACATGACGTGAAAGTGCTCAATGGTGCAAACGCAAACACAGAAACATAGTGGGCAAGAAATCTGACAGTAACTAGACAAGCTCGTACCTGTCTGCCTGACAGGCCAAACCAGGGCTCCTCGCAGTACGTGAACATCTCCCATAAAGTGACGCCAAACATCCACACATCAGAGGAGTGGGAGAAGGAGCCCACGCGCAAACTCTCTGGAGCGCACCTGCACAAAATAGAACAGTTTTAAAATGATATCATAATCAGCCAGGCATTACGTCCTGCCTCAAAAACAGCATATTTAAATGTTTTCTGACATCTTCCAGTTAAAGAGAGTAATAACATCAGCAATTAGATCAACACTGGCCTGCTTTTCTAGGTTGAACACCACTTCCTATCCATGGGTTGCAGAGTGATGGAAAACTAGTACCGTTGCTATAGCAAATAGCATAAAAAAAAAAAAAAAAAAAAAAGCTAAATCTTTTAAAAGTCCCCAAAATGTCACCTATAAACAGGAAGCTGAAACCCATAAATATACATTGCCTATAATTGGCTTATTGCAGTTCCTTCATTGGACCACTTCTGATGGATGCACCCCTGGCTAAATATTTTCAAATGCTCCTTTTTGGAACTAATACATTATCTATTCAGGCAAAAAGGGCGACACGGTGGTTAGCACTCAGGCTTCACAGCAAGAAGGTTTCTGGCCTTTATGTGTGGAGTTTGCATGTTTTCCCTGTGTCTGGGTGGGTTTCCTCCGGGTACTCCAGTTTCTCCCATAAACCCAAAACATGCACTATAGGTAAAATCTTCCAGCTAAGCCTAGCAAGTAGATCATGGAGATGTGTCCCTGGGTGCGCCACGTGCTGCCCACTGCTCCTGAGGAGATGCCCCAGTGACACTGAAGGATCCGTCATATGCAGAGGACAAATTTCCCTAAGAGGCCAATTAAGTACCTTTCTTTTCTTTCTTTCAGTATGATTTAATTTCAGGTTGAGCTGCTCTCTGTTCTCACCATGCAAACGGGATGCGCTTGTGGGCTGACATCACATAGTGGTCTGCTTCCTGGTTCAGTCCCCTCATCAGACCAAAGTCCCCAATTTTAACCACCTCTCTGGAAGACAGGAGGACATTTCTTGCCGCCAGATCTCGGTGGATGTATCTTCGGCTTTCCAGATAGTCCATGCCAGCTGCAATCTGAGTCGCAAACAGCCAAAGTCGCAGAAGAGGGTATTCATATTGACGAGCACGTAAGGTGTCATAGAGAGAACCCATAGGAGCGAGTTCAGTAACCTACAAAGAATAAAAATGTCAGGATAATTGGGACAAGATACATTTTAATGGGCTCATATTACACTATTTTCTGATCCGTTATAATGTTGTTTCCTTGCCACAAACATACCTGGAGTTGTGTTCTGTTTCATGCACACATATTTAACACACAAACCTGCATATTTAGGCTGAGTGTCAAACAGAAATGACTCTGTTCCACCTTGTGATGTCATGTGGTAATACAAGAGGTGCTCCACTGTGTTTTTAAACTCCATACACCTTGAATCATTTGGATGATTTCAGCCCTGGAACTTACCATCTCTACTGAACTAAAGGTAAAACAAGCTGTTACCTTGAAAACTACAACTACAAAGTGGAACAGAGTATTTTGACCTTTGGAGACATAGACAGAAATAATAAAGGGTTACATGTGTGAATAAAACAAAACACAACTCCAGGTATGTTTTTGATGAGGTAACAATATTATAGCATGGCTTAAAGCTCAAGAATCAATTTTGCGTAATATAGGATCTCAATTCAAAGTATCTTACCATCTTCAAAGGCTGTGTGATAACCACTCCATACAATCTTATGATGTTGGGGTGGTCTAATGACTGCATAGTGGACACTTCTTGGAGGAAGTCAGCCAGTGTGTCAGTTTGTGCCGATCGGCTATTTTTAAGAGATTTGACAGCTACAAGCAACTGAAACAAGTAACAATAAACAGGTAAGAATAATACATAAATAACAGTTAATGGACTTTTATCACACTTAAAATTAGTTTTAGTATATTTTAGTCCATTACAAAGTGAGCATGGATCGTTTCAAAAAATGTTAAACCTGGCAGTAAAACGCTTGTCTGAACAGCAAACAAGAACTCGATGATGAGAAAAAAATGGTGCACAAATGTACTGATTTGCATATCAAGATGAACTCAATTTTGAAAAGTAATACCTTATAACTAATACACAGTACGCCACCTTTGTTTTATTATAAGCTACAGGTACAAGTAAATGAGCCTACAGGCACATTTTTATGACGCACTAATTTTGACTTAATTTGGTGGGATTACAACTATTGTAACTATAAATGATGAAGCAATTTGCGAAGAAAAGTTGAAAAATATGTTGAAAGTTACAGGAAGTATAGAGTTTAAACATACTGATGACTTCACACTAGGGAGAACTCTGTCCAAAAGTTAGGCCCAATTTACACATAAGAAACACATTTTTTTTCTGACACTTTAAAAATTATTTCAACAAAATAAAAGTGTTTTCTTATATTTGTATTTGCCAGATAATAATTTCGGTGTACATTAGAGGAGTTTTGGCTCAGTGTACAATATGGTTGCTAGGTAACTAGATTAATTCCTTAGTGTGATGTCACAATTTCCAACCAGGAAGTAAAATTTTAAACCAAGTAGAGAAAATAGGTGTGAATGAAGTCTCTTACCACTCTCCCATTTGGTGTGTGCCACTCCCCCCTTCGCACCACCCCAAAGGACCCTGAGCCCAGTTTCTCCCCCAGGACCAGCTCACTGTCCTGGATCAGAGACGGGAACATCCGGCTGCCTGAGCCCTCCTGGTTTGGACCTGGAGACGCATCTCCTTCACGACCACCGAACACCTGTAGTTAGTGAGATCACAAAGGAACTTTTGAATATTCATCATTGTGTGCTATAAAAAATAAAGTGGATTATAAAATGGGTTAAAAATGTAGCATACCTTCGTCCATGATCGAGACCGTGACGCTTTATGGCGTTTCAGAGCATCCCATAATCTTCTTTGTGCTTTTGGAAAGGCAAAGCAAACAATTCACAGTTATGCACACAAATAAGTTTATATACAAGTTTATATATTATGTCTAGATATAATTATTATGGATGCCTGCATTAAATTATTTATCTGTTGTGGACTCTATATTACAATACAAAAACAATAACTTTTGCAGTTTTCTGATCTCTCGCTCAAGACAGAATTGAATTACTGCATAAATAAAGCTGAATCTTTTTCCAGACGGGATGAAAGCGACTGACCGGGTTTGCTGATGCCGATGTGCTCCAGGTCTCCCTCCTTGACGTAGGCGAAGTGCTCAATGCGTGTGATGTTAAGACCATCTCGGACCCGAAGGTAGAACTTCTCCAACTGCACCTCGGCCAGGAGCTGGTACAGCCACTGTGTGTCCTGGTCCATCAGCATGTCCCACCTGGCAGGTCCGCCCCTGCCTGTGGGGACGGGGTAAAGGTTACACAGCTCAATTGTTGCAGTCTATTTTTGCCTTTGTAAAGTTGTGAAATTTATAGTATAGTTTCCTTACTCAAATCCAGAGCTTAGACAAAAATTGCTTTCCCTGTCTGGAGACACAACACCATCAGCGTTGTACAGGTCTTTGTACGTGTAATTAAAGCTCACTCCCACTCAGCTTTGTTAGGTTACTATGGTGACCCACAAAAAGCCCTTAGTGTTTATCTCCAATGGGGGGATCTTTCCTCATTTATCATCTGGCGCCAACTATTAATAACTCCTTTAGGTGTACCATAAGAATAAACACAATGATAATTACTAAAAGATAAAAATCACTTTGCAATGTAACTGTGTAATGTTGGTGTATTATATTTAAATAGAACAGTTAAAGAACTTAAGAACAAAAGACATAAGTGGGTGCTCTATTCAACACTCACGTAGTCTAGTAATTTTGAACCAGCCTTTGTGTTCCAGGGAATGTGCCGTCTAAAAATGCTTGAGGTAGAAACTTTATCTCATTGGCTGTTTGGGCCACTAGTTCAACCGGATTTTGTCCACACAGTATTTATGTAACCAAGGATGCTAAACAGGAAAATACCATGTTTCCTGATAATGTAAACATTACTTACCTGGAAATTGCAAAGTAAAACTGAAAATGCATCTGTCACATTGTTAAATTGTATATTGTCATTAGGGGTTGAATTGTACACCATAAAACTACTTGCTTATCAGAGGTTAGAAGTTATGATTCAAGGAGGACCTTCAGCACTCCCATCAACCACTCTGGTAAAAATTAACACTGAACAAAGCACATGCCAGTGAAAATTCACCTATACCAATCTGCTAATCACATAATAGACGGTTTTGACTTAATAAGGAGTGCAACAGCGCACTAGCCCAGGCTTGTAATGATGTTCCAGACACCTCCCTGGTTACAGTTATTCTATTCCCATGTTGATAATACGAAAGGGAGGGTCAAAAATGAAAACACTGGAGATCAGGGTTGACAGAGAGACCCTTGTGTTGTCTTTGTGTACATTCTGATGAATTTTTAACCCAGTCTGCTACTGAAAGTACTCCCTCAGCCCAATGGCATGTGTGAATTTCAAAAGGTTCAACTGAGTAAATGAGTTTAGGCAAGGCTTTTAGCATTGTATAGTTTAAAGAGGACTGTTGTATTTACTTAAGACAGCGCTCCCACCACAGTTAAGGTCTGTTTACACCTGCAAGATGCAATCAAATGACTACATAAATGCAAAGGTTTTTAAAAATATAATTCAGCATTTAAAAGGTGCAGCATGTAACTTTTTGGCTGGGGGTCCGTCACCTGCTTGTTTCTGTGGATATGTCATTGCTCTGTCTGGAATGTTCCACAGTATGACATTAAACAGATCTATCTTACATTTCTTCAATTACATGTGGTTTTATAGCTCAAAAATCCCTACAAAAACAGGCATTCTGACTGTGAGTGGGGCTGCCGCTCCACAGATCTGACCTGTAACTTGGTCTGATTTGGTCTCCATGAAGATAAAAAGGTTTAATGCCATACTGTAAAACATGTCAGACAAAATAACATCTCCATGGAGACAAGCATTGGATGGAGCCTCCACCAGAAAAGTTACACAATGTACCTTTTAAGACAGCACTCCCACTGCAGTAAAGGTCGGGTTACGCCTAAAGATACAATCAAATGACTACAGCAAACTTTTTTTTTTTTTTTTTTTAAATATAGCTAATTCAGCATTTAAAGAATGCCATGTCATAATCACAATCATTTGAAGCCAAACTGCTCTTACAGTAATGCTAAAAGAATAGGCCCAATTGTAAGTATAATTTAAGTTAAATATAAACTATAAATACAACACATAATCTTATCTTAATCTTAAAATCAGAATACAGGATGAAACCCAGAAGTTTCCTTAAGCAAACCAATGAATAATGCAGTAGCCTAATGTTTAAGCTTATTTCAGTGGAATAAATGTTGGATGTCTTAAAAATGTGGCTCAATTAAAATACTTCATACTTAAAGAGGAAAATCATTTGTTTTGCTCAGCCTTCACGCTACAATTAGGCTACACATGCCATAAATGCTTGTTTTTAGTTTTTCCCTTCAGTATAATAATCTAACACAGCATTCTACTGTATTGATTTTTACCAAATACTGCGAAATAGTTTAAATAAGAAAAACATCACTTACCACTCAACCAAAACGATTTACTGTAGTTCCTTGCCAACTAACTTCAGCTAAACTCCGAATGAGAGGAGCTTCTGTCCATTTTGACAACTCCAGCGACGCTGCGTAAAGATTACCGCTGATTTCCAATATACGATGACAAATGTTCTTCTAATCCCGTTTACAGGCACAAATCATGTTTTTCGTAAAGAGTTGCGCGAATTTTTAATGAATTTCCTTCCGTGACTCATAACAAAAGCGAATTAGTGATCTACCTGCGTGTTTTCGACGCGCGCGTTACTCCGCCCTTTTCCAGTTTCACGCACGTGAGCACGCCTCTTCCTGACTTCACCTGAGCCTCCATCAGAGAAGCTCCAGCCCAGTCATGAAGAGATTTACATAAAAACGAGAGAGTCACCCCCATGAATGCCTTATATAAATGAAACTGCGCCCCCACTACTACAGTTAGGCCAATAATTCATAATAATATATATAAAAGTCGCTCACATGAAAGGCCTACTCACAGTTTTCATTCTATAGATTTGCAGTCACATTATTTGTCTCACTGCTTTGTTTACCTCAGTTTGACTTCTGTCACAGTTTTGTTCCTTAGGTTTCAGCCTACTACTCACTTCACTACCACTAATGTAACTCATATTTTATAGTCTACTAACTGTAGGCTACTATTACAGTATTCCAGACTCTAATATTAAATTAAATATCTAAATAGATTTTAGAAAATCCCTAATAAGGCAACTGTAATTGTGTTGCACTGCTATAGGCCGTAACACATAATCCCCAAAATATTTCAAAGAGTAATAAGCCTAACAAAACAAAATACAGGTTATGTTTAGGTCACTCCATTAGTCATAAGAAGGTAATAAACACGTTTATTTCTTCCCATTACTTATTGAGGCTTAGACGAAACTTGCATGCGTGAGTCAAGAAAGAAAGAGACTCAGATGGTTTGTGTCTCTTGTGCTTTGTGCATGCTTGTTGTTGTTGCCGGGCAGGTTTGACTAGATTGTCTCTGCCCTATCAGCAGCTGTAAATTTGAATGCACAAACTGAGTATAGGACCTATACTGTTTGCTCTTTGCACTTCCTGGTTTGGTATCTCTCTCCACTCTGCTCCACCCTGCCTGCCTGAATTACTCACCAAACACAATGGCTTTCTGTGCAGGACTTGGGTCTGACAGGGGACGCCTTGCAGATCTTTTTACACTTCTTTCATGTCAGAAATTTAAAGCTCAGATTAAAAACCGCTGGCATTGTTCAGTGAGATTATAAGGATGATATAATTATTGTTTCAAATTACTTCTTATTCTGACCCAGAGTACTGACAAGCTGAATACAAACATATAGCTACTTTAAAGATCCTATATTATGCAAAACTGACTCCTGTGAGCTTTAAGCCGTGTTGGAAAGTTGCAACCTCCTCAAAGACATACCAGGAATTGTGTATTGTTTCATTCACACATGCATCAGTAACCCTTTATTATTTTCTGTATACATTTCCAAAGCTCAATGCTCCGTCATGTTGTCGTAGTTTTCAAGTAAACAGCTACTTATACCCTGTATTACCACATGACATCACAAGGAGTGTTTTTGTTAGAGAGATCAACACATCCTAAATTGCAGGGTTTGTGTGTTAAACATGTATCAATGAAACAAATCACAACTCCAGGTATGTTTTGATGAGGAAACAACACTATAACATAGGGCAGAAAATAACATAATATAGGCCCTTTAATAGACAAACTAGATAACTGTTTATAAATATACTATTACAATTCTCTTTTTACTTGGTGCACAGGCCACTATTTATAAAGGACTAATACAAACAACAAAATACAGATGCAAAATGTTAGTACTACTACTAGTACTACTAATACTACTAATACTACTACTATTACCACTATTGCCATTACAATTACTACTACTATTACCATTACAATTACTACTACTACTACTGACTTTCTTTACCAGTTATGAGGTTGAAATAGCCTACACTGCCAATATGTTTAATAATATTTTGATAGTATTATTAAATATTATGTCCCTGATGTCAATATGTAAAATAATCTACCCAGAAATCAAATATATTTAACCTCAAAACAAAACAAAATGTGATAATGAGAGATAAAGACAAAGTTTAAGATGTGAACTGATCATAAACTGTGATTCAGCCTTGGCGGGTGGTTACACAAGAGTATTATTTTCAGTATTTGTCAAACAGCACATTTGAGAGCGTGGGCTGAATGTTTCTTAAGTCGCTCACTTTGTGACTGTGAACAGTCAGATTTCTGTGTGGGAAGCTCTGTCGTCTGCTGTGACAGACAGGTTCAACTACAGGTGGGAAGATGGGACATAAATTACTGCTGGGAAAATGCATTGTAAAAGCTTCAGTGAGACAAAGGAGCAGTAAAATAACATATATTATGTCAACCAGTTCAATAATGAATAGCTCAGATATAACAAACAACTTCACTTACTCTAGATTTACTGATTTTTGTCTGCCGTCTTAATGTGTTTAAAAATAAATAAATAAATAAAAAAATAAGGCCGCTGACATGGCAATAAACTAAATATTATATCAACTGAATAGTGAAAAGTACTTCAAAACCCACAAATGGGCCCTATAGACTCTTCCTACATACGCTGAGCTACAGATGGTGTAATGCATATTTGCCATTTCTCACCAGAAAAGAAGGACATGTACAATCAATGAGCTTATTTGGTTTTAAAGGTGCACTATGTAACCTTTCTGGAGTTGGGTCCTCCACCTGCTTCTAAAATGTTATTGCTATGCTTTGTTCCACAGTATGGCATTACTGTGTCTGTCTTATGCTTTATTCATTTACAAGTCTTTATAGTGCCAAAATAAACATGCACTGTGAGTATGCTCGCCTCTCCACAGGTTTGACCAGTAACTTGGCCTGGTGGAGTAACTTGCCATCTCCATGGAGGTAGATAAGTGGAAAAAGGGTGAAAGATTCCAAGCAAAACAATAACATCTCCATAATGCAGACCCAAATCTAGAAAAATTACACGGTGCACCTTTAAAGCATATTTGCTGAAATTGTCAGTATTTATTGTATTATAACATAATCAGACATTGTCCAAGTAAGGTCACATTTAATGAAGGCATTTTCACCCCTTATGAATCTGCTGAATTAATTAATTAAATGAATGAATTCTGATTTATGTTATAATGTTGTTTCCTCACAACATACCTGGAGTTGTGTTTTGTTTCACTCACACGTTTTACACGCAAATCCTGTATATTTTGGCTGAGTTCTTCTCTCAAAGGGAACACTACCAAATGACACAAATTATGTAATTTGGTAGTACAGGAAGTACTCCACTGTGTTTTTAAACTCCACAGGCATTCACTAGAATTATTTGGATAATTTCTATTCAATATCTACTAAACAAAAGGTAAAAAGTAGCTGTTGCTTGAAAACCACCACTTCGTGACATCGCAAGATGGAATAGAGCATTTTGAGCTTGAAATGGAGAATTACTATTAATAAAGGAACACTCAACAGTTGTTATGAAACAAAACACAGCTCCGGGCATGTTTTTGATGAGGAAGCAACATTCCAACATGACCAAAAGCTCACATGAATCAGTGTTGCGTAATATAGTACCTTGAAATGTAATACAATAAAGCATCGATTAAAAAAACAAAACATTGAACAGACCAGCCCATAGAACTATCCATGGGCCAACCACAGAACGACCAACAGCGCCCTCTGCTGACTCACAACAAAATAAACCACTCTTGTGTTTGCGTCATCATTTAGCGACTGTGTTTTGGTTTAGCCGCGCCTAGCATGTGCTGAAATGGGCTTTTCAGGTCTACTACTTAGTTTATTTTCTGATTAATCGGTGCTTAATTGGTCTAACTCAATATAAGAATACATCGAGTAAATATGCGATTTCTTTTCATTCAAATCTTGTAGAAAATATAAGACATTTAGGCTATTCTTTTATGGTTAACTTCCCCTTAACTCGCACCTGATGTAACATTATGCCCAAATTATTTGATATATCTTTTCCAGCGGATTGTAAGACTCTGCCTGAAGGATTTTGGTCAGCTGTCGATGTGTGGATAAGAAAACCTCACGTTGTCAATAAGCGCTTATGTGGAGTGAAAGAGACAGAAAGCCAAAATGTTGACAGAGAATCTTTAGGAACACTTTTCTCTGGTCTTTCAGATGAAGCACTAAACTTTTTAAACAATGAAAGCTCACACACAGAGACACACGAGAATGGGAAACAATGGGGCTACCATGTCAGGACTTTTATTCCTAAAGTGAATATCTATGGGGAAAAACGACACAAAGAAGCTATCGTCAAATGTAAAGGTGAGTTATGGAAGAAGTACTCCATTTTGTTACTTAAATAACACAATAATAAAGCACAGATAGGCCTAACTGCTCTCAAATGTAGTGTAATGTAAATCAATGTAAAAAGTATCCAGTTTAAAGTGTACTTCAATAAAGTACAGATACAGCTAAAATGTATACTTAAGCATAGTACTTGTATGTTCCACCACTGGTTACAATTTTCCTCTCTTCTTTAGATTTTGGCTTTCCACAAGTGACCTTTCTTCCATTTGAGGAGGATGCGGATGGCCAGGTGTTTTACAAACAGAGCAACATTTATCAATTCAAACTCACTGGTCAGGACAATGAGAAGTGGTCAGTCCAAATTGCATGCTGTCATGAAAGAAGACATCACATATATACAGCTATTGATACTTTGCAGTTGATGTCATCAGTATTCCCTGGTGGTGTGATGCTAACTGAAGTACTACTCAATTTGAAGATCTGTGACTCAAGTTAGACTTTAATCTGATCTTAATTTTAGCACAATCTGACCAGAAAGTGTTGATTTAGCTGGAACTACAACAGGTGCACTGATTTGTGATATTAAACAAGTCTCTCTCTCTCAAATTACAGTCAGTTTTAATTTGTCACTCACTTTTTTGTTGAAAATCAAACACCTACACAGGAAAGCTCGTGTTGATCACAGGCTCCTGAAAATTAGTTGTTTAAATCCATTTAGCTTTTTTTCTTGACTTTTCAGAAAAAAATCTTACAACACCCCCACTGTGATGTCGCTGCAAAGTATCAGTAATGAAGGCTGACTACTCACGTATCTTTGCTTTTTTATATAGGTCTTTGGAGCTCCATGTTTTGTCCCCAGGTGAATGGTTTTCTGATGGTGTGGCCTACCCAAAACTGCCCTGGCTAAGCTCAGAGCTGCTGCCTAAACTTGTGCGATGGGCAACTGCATCCAAAACCAGTGAATTCAAAAGTACCTTGTCTCTGCTTCCTGTGGAGAAGTATAGCGTTATGTACCAGCAGCTGAAAGACAAGTATAAAGCAATGGTTAAGGTGGGCACATGGTTTAAAGCTGTGTGTGTTTTTAGTTTTGCAATATGATGATGGTTTGTTAATTTCTTCCAGGTTTGGCCAGAAGTGACTGATCCAGAGAAGTTTGTGTATGAAGATGTTGCTATTGCTACATATCTACTGGTGTGTAAATGCTGCACACAATGTATATTTTTAATACAAACAAAATCTTTCTCAGTGCAAGGCTGTATTCAAAATGGAGACAACCCTAACCTTTTACAAAATAACTTAACAATAACATTTCGTGCAATGTGATTCCTAAATAATATAAGCAGTAATGTTTCAATGCACTACAATACAGTCCCATTGCAAAAACATTTAAACATTCTAATTTAAAGAGATTTTCATTTAAGTAATTTAGTAAATTCTACTAGAGATTTATATCGCCCCAATATTTGGACTTTTTAGTATTTTGGCCTTCAATCTCCAGCACAGGCCAGTATTTTGTTTTTGTTAAATTACCTAAAAAATACACATAAAGCTTTGTATTAACACTTTAATACGAAGAGATAGCTACACAGATGTGACTACACTGCTCCTTTATAGGTTTATGGTAAAAAACAGTGCAGTGGGTGAGTTTGTAGTAAATCTAAATTACATAATTTAAGGAAAATCATCAAAATTGGATCTGTAGCATTTATTACTGTGATAGGTTTGTGCATGTTTTTGTTTGGGGAAAGCTAGATCAATCCGTTTTAATGTGTTAAATGTCTTGGTTCCACTAAATCAATTAGTGTGAGCCATGTGGGCGAGCAGGTGTCACACTGTGGCTGTGATTGAACAGAACAAAAGAGCGTTTACGCTGTGTGCAGGTGCTGTGGTCCGAGGAGAGGACAGAGAAAGACCTCACTGACCCCCAGTCCTTTGTGGACCTCGGCTGTGGAAATGGCCTTCTGGTGCACATACTGGCTAATGAAGGGGTGAGAGGAAGTACATCTTATAAAATGTATAAAACATGATTAACATTTCACACTTAAAACTAACCCCCTGTTCAAAAATGTACTGACATATTTTACCAACCATTCAAAATAAGTTAAAGCATAATTCTATAATAGGTAAAATCAAAATCAAGGTTTAAAGTTCCTATGACAGGTTAGCCTGCATTTACTAAAACACAGCTAAGATCATTATATTTAAGATTTTCCTTTTTTTTTTTTTTCCCCTTTTTCCCCCCCCCCCCCCCCCCCCCCCCCCCCCAGTTTGGCCATTTTTTAGGTTTCAAATTTTGGTGGGAAATAATGACTTCACACTTGAGAATTCCTTAACTGTTACCTAGCAACCACTAGGCCAAAAAACGTGCACTCTAATGTGCACAAAAAATATTATTTGAAAAATAACAATACAACAAAACACCTTCATTTTGTTGAAATAATATTTAAAGTATCAGAACAAATGTGTTTCTTGTGTGTAAATTGTACTTAATTTTTGCATAGAATTCTCCCTAGTGTGTTGTCATCAATGTGGAACTTTCTAAAATATAACTCTACATAACTCAAACATATTTGCAACTTTTCTTTGCAAATTGCTTCTTGATTGGTGTAAAAATACAATTTATATTTACAACAGGCTTTATCCCACCAAGTAAAGGTGCACTATGTAACTTGAAGATTATGTAACTTGAAGTTACACAATGCACTTTCAAATAAAAATTAGACAATTGTCAAACCCTGTCATACCCACTTTAATTAAAATTATGCAATAAAGCGCCATGCCATCTTGTGTTGCAGCATCCTGGAAAAGGCATCGACGTTCGGAGGAGAAAGATCTGGGACATGTACGGCCCCCAGACTGTGCTAGAGGTGAGCGAGGGCAGAACAAAGGACCCCCATTTCAACACACTCAGGTTTTTAATTAGTGTCATTAGTTAACTCTCCACAAAGCAAGGGCAATCCTCATTGTTTAAACCCACTCACCAAGACTACTTTCAAACTCTAAAACTAAGAGGACTGGGGATTTTTAAATGAACATTTTAGCTCATAGAAGAGAAATTCAATAAATAAATACTTAAAGGTGCACTGCGCAACTTTTGTGGTGGAGGGTCCGCTACCTACTTGTCACCATTGAGATATTATTGCTCTACCCGGGATGTTCCATGGTATGACATTAAACATACCCATCTAATATTTATTCATTATGGGTGTTTCTATTGTTCAGAAATACAATAATTCCTTCTGTGAATAGGGACGATTCTCCACAGATCTTAATATATCCTGCTTGTTTAAAATGCATGAAATAGTTGAATGAAACAGTTATTCACTATATAACTATATA
Organism: Taenioides sp. WSHXM2023; assembly: GCA_029959045.1. Lineage (NCBI taxonomy): Eukaryota > Metazoa > Chordata > Actinopteri > Gobiiformes > Gobiidae > Taenioides > Taenioides sp. WSHXM2023. The sequence continues at coordinate 12,321,496 of CM057106.1, read as the reverse complement.
TAACACTAAAGACATTGTTCCCCTGCATGTTCCCTGTGACCCCTCCCAGGCTGTTTTGCAACATCACTTACTTTTGTTATATTTTGCAATGACCAAGATGTTAGTAGCCCTTTATTGGGGGCTGTTTATTCAAATTGGATTGAGACATAAGGAGCAGCCCAGCACAGGCAGTTTCTAGAAAAAAAACATGCCTTAAAACACCTTTTTTTTCTAGCTTTCATCTTTTTTAAAGGTACAGTGTGTAATGTTTCTGGTGGAGGGTCCGTCACCTGCTTGTTTCTATGGATATGTCATTGCTCTGCGTGGAATGTTCCACAGTATGACATTAAACAGTTCTACCATGCATTTATTCAATTATAGGTGGGTTTTATAGCTCAAAGATACATAGAAAAACATTTATTCTGACTGTGAGCAGGGTTGCCTCTCCACAGATCTGATCTGTAACATGGTCTGGTTTGGTCGCCATGAAGATAGAAAGGTTTAATACCATACTGTGAAACATTCCAGACAAACTGAAACAGATATATCATATATTGAACTATGTGGTGATATAGTAAGTACTGTGACAGGCCTAGAGAATGGTCTAGAATAGAGAGAGGTGGGATGCTGTTTTACAGTGGGGCAGATTGCTTAACAGGGCTGGATTGGGTTAAATTTAGCCTGAATCATGTAAACACACACAATTAGAGAAAACCACAGCAGGAACAGCATTTTCCGTTCTTCCTTTTGGCCTGAGTGGAGCTTTCACAACAAGCTGCTGAATGCTTCCATCTCACATCATCTATTATTGACTGATTTCTGTGGGAGCGGATGTGGCCAGGCAATCTGCGATATCTGGGCTCCTCTGGGCTAAAGTCAAAAACCTTTTTACAGAGCAATCAGATCTTTAGAAGAGAAAACACTTGTAATTTATAGCTGGTGTGTTTTGTATTGAAGAAGAGACCACAACATTCTCAGTCAATACTAAGACCTTCTATGTGTCAAAGTATCACCTTTTTCCTTTTGTTTGTTGCAAGTAATGTATAAGTTAGTTCCAATTTTTGATCATATTTAGACATTATTGCTCAGTTTATTCAGGTCCTCCAGATATTTAGAAGAGAAAACACTTGTAATTTGTAGCTGGTGTGTTTTGTTTTGAGAAGAGACTAGTATAATCAGTCAATAGTATGGTCTTCTATGTGTTCAAGTACCAGTTTTCTTTTCCAAGTAACAGGTCAGATCTATGTTAAGGCAAAAATAACTCACAGGAAGATGAAGAAATAATGAGTAACATTTGATAAGTCATGTTTTTGGTATTAAAACATCTCTAAAATAAATGTTAAAAAACAATTTACATAACATTACCACACACAACATACCTAAATAAAATAATAAATCCTATCTCTAAGCATCCTTAAAATGTCATTTGTTGCCTCTTACTGTATCTCAGCCATTAAAATCACAATACAGACAAATCAAAACATAAATAAACATCATAAAATTCACATTAAACGAGAAGAGTGCAGAATAAAAACCTTTCAGTCATACAGTTAAACAGGACCATTCTGAGTCTAGATTTAAAGGTGCACTGTGGAACTTTTGATTGGGTGTCCTTCACCTTCTTGTTTCTATGAATATGTCATTGCTCTGTTAGAATGTTCCACAATATGGCATTAAACAGCTCTACCTTACATTTATTAAATTACAGTTAGTTTTATTGCTCAAAAATACTTAAAAAAACAAAACAAAAAGACATTCTGACTCTTAGCGGAGTTGCCTCTCCACAGAACTGACCTGGTTTGGTTTCCACGAAGATAGAAAGGTTTAATACCATACTGTGAAACATACTAGACATTTCCATGGAGAAAAGCATTTGACGAACCCTCCACCAGCAAATTTACACAATGCACCTTTAAACTGGATATATACTTATAATTTAATAAATGCAAGATAGATTCAAATCAAGCTTCTTTGCACCCTCTCCTCTTAGGACCTCTTATGCTTTTTCTTTTTTTCTTTTTTTGTGCTATTTCAGGAAAAGGCAATTACTCCCAGCGAGTCCTTCTTATTCCCCGGTACGGACTGGCTGATTGGGAATCACTCGGATGAACTCACACCATGGATACCAGTCATCGCTGCCAGGCCAGTCATCAACACACAGTCTCACTCAGAAAATCGAGGGCCATCTGCTCTTTTCTCATTGGAATTACATTTTGGGCTTTGCGAGCATATGTGAGAGGATGCCCCAATACATGTGTGTCGTTTGAATGTCATGTGTAATTTAGGAGTTGACCACCTGATGGCAACGTTGAGCCAAACACCCTAATCCCATCATGTTTATGTTTTTAGTTAAACAGTTGGTATCACACTGTTATAGGGTGTTATGATGCAGTACTGAAAATTAGAGCTGTAGAGTTCTAGAAAGCCACAATTTATTACTATTAATTTCAGATGATAATGTTAGCTGCCCCATCTGTATTAAATATCCCATATTATGCAACATTGACTCTTATGAGCTTTAAGACATGCTAGAATGTTGTTACCTTCTCGAAAACATACCTGGACTTGTGTTTAGTTTCTTTCACACATGCTTGAGTAATCCTTTACTATCAGTCTGTTTGAAATTTCCCCACTGTGGGACGAATAAAGGATTATCTTATCTTATCTTATCTTATTAGTCTGTCTACACCTCCAAAGATCAAAATGCTCTGTTCCACCTTGTGATGTCATGAAGTGGTAGTTCTCAAGTTAACAGCTACCTTTACCTTTTGTTCAGTAGAGATTGGCAATTCCAGATCTGAAATTATCCAAATGATTCTAGTAAATTAAAAACAGAGTGGAGCCTGTCCTGTATTACCACATGACATCACAAGGTGGGACAGAGTTTTTTCTGTTTTAGAGAAGAACTGAGCCTAAATATGCAGGATTTGTGTGTTAAACATGTGTGAATGAAAAGAAACACAACTCCAGTTATGTTTGTGATAAGGAAACAACATTATAACCTAGATCAGAAAGTTGCGTAATATAGACCATTTAAATATTATTGCACTACAGAATGTCATCAGTCTCACATAAACTACACATCAAATTAAAAAAACATACAATAACAAAAATAATAATTCCCATTCTAGGTCATCTTACTCCTGCCGCTATTTCGTCCTCCCTTGTTGTTTCTTTGACTTTTATGGAAAATACCAGCGGCGCCAGTGCAAGAAGTCTCAGTACAAGGAATATATCGACTTTATCTCTGAGGTCAGCCAAGTGAGCGGGTTCAGCACGGAGGAGGACTGCCTGAGAATTCCATCCACCAAAAGGGTAAGACTTTATGAGCCCCCCTACATCGTCTGTGGACCTGGTCATGGCTGATTTAACACACTGATAGCTCACTGTACTGCAGGTCTAAAATTTCACAAAATGGCTATACACATAAATGTCTACTGAGCATCTATGTTGGATGTGTGGACGGATATTAAAGGTTTTATATTACACAAAGTTGATTCTTGTGAGCTTTTATAATGTTGTTACTTCATCAGAAATATATCTGGAGTTGTGTTTTGTTTCTTTCACATATGTTTGAGTAATCCTTTATTATTAGTCTGTCTACGTCTACAGGGTTTGTGTGTTAAACGTGTGAATGAAACAAAACACAACTCCAGATATGTTTTTTTTTTATGAGAAAAAAAAACATACATCACACAGAGATCCGAAAATAGAGTAATATGACCCCTTTAATGCTCTATACAAAAAACTACACACATTTGTTTTTCATTAACAGCCCAGTTTACTTTGTTAAGACCATTTTAATCAACACCCTTATGTAAAAGAGGCCGTTTGTTAGTCAGCGTATTAGTCAGGTGGTTTTACAACAACAAAAATCTAACAATGAATGAATAATAATGCAATGATAATTAAAATAACAACTTTTCTCACGTTGGTTTGTATCTGACATTTCCGAAGATGCCAGAAATCTTTTTGGTGATGTCATTGCCACATAAACACCCGCCTCTACATCAAGAGGCACCAAATCTTTGATGTTTTCGAGTATATGAATAGTTGTCTCATTATACCAGAGATCAGAAAAGAGCGTCATATGGGTCCTTTAATTTGTTACTAGACGAATAAACATACCTAATGTTAATTGCAATAAACATACCTAAAGAAACTGAATGCAAGTAAAACGCAAATTACAAACTGAATTTCAAAGCGCTAAAGGCCGTGTAGCTCTGAAAAGAGGAAAAACTCTATTAGACACATATACACTTTTCATTGATTAAATGGCCTTGTTAATCAACCAGGCTGAATACAAAGTAGGCAGCACTAATGTAAAACATCACAACTAAATGATCATAAACCACGGGTCTGTTTCTCCCTGACGAGCCCAGCTGTGCATCACCGCCTTTTCCACCTGAGCCTCATTTGGAGGCAGACGGAAGTAAATCAAGTCTTTATGGTTCCCAAAAGGCGGTTTGCTTTAATGCTGCTAGCCGTTACACACTGCCATACACACCAGTGGATAATGAGAGCTAGCAGGTGTTTGCTGAGATCTTAATGCACGTTATCAATCGTTAGTCATTTAAAGGTGCATTGTGTAACTTTTCTGGTGGCGGGTCCGTCAAAGGCTTTTCTCCATGGAGATTTTATTGCTTTGTCTGGAATGTTTCACAGTATCATTAAACCTTTCTATCTTTATGGAGACCAAACTAGACCAAGTTACAGGTCAGATCTGTAGAGAGACAACCTCGCTCACAGTCAGAATGCCTGTATGTTTGAGCAATAAAACCATCTGTAATTGAATAAATGTAAGCTAGAGCTGTTTAGTGTCATACTGTGGAACATTCCAGGCAGAACAATAGCATATCCATAGAAACAAGCAGGTGATGGACGCTCCACAATGTTACTCAATGCACCTTTTATTTCATTGTGCAGTTTTATTGAGTTATATGGTTTTATTTCATTGTAGAGTTGGTAGTTTCTTTACTTATTTTACTGCGTATTAAAGACATGTTCCTCTTCAGGTGTGCCTTGTGGGAAAGTCAAGGAACTACAACCAATCAGACGAGAGCGAAGCTGAGCAGCAAAGAGCGCTCTACATCCAGAGGCGCCAGAACGCCCCTGGGGTCACAGTTCATGGGTCGGACATCGGGAGTGACAAGCACTGTTGTCAATGGGGAGCCGGGTTTCAGCCCCGAGATAAGGTTGAGAGTGTGAGGAACTGCGCCTCTCTCCCTCGGGACCTGGTTGATGGCGTGGTTCTGCAGGTTGCTCGTGTGCTTCTGGAGATGGCTGGGGGCAGTGGTGAGGGCGCAGGCAGCGACTGGAACAGAGGAGGTAACGCCACAATGCTACAGACTTAAACAACAACAAAAGTGCCCACACATGAGTGCCTGCTAATTAAATCCAGACGCCAGTGAAGCATTATTAATTTAGCTGCTTTATTTTGAGCCTATTCAATTAACACTTAGTGGAGGTCTACTTAGGGAATTCTTTGATTAATATTTTGGGGATTATGAGGAATTTTGTACAAATGATAACAAAAAAGTTTCATGATGGCAGTAGCTGAGTTTGTAAAGTCCTGCTCTTGACATAAATATCATTGGTAGAGCGGTCAGATCCACTGACCCACACTCCAGCAACTCCAGGTTCTGCAGATGAATACTGTGAATACTCATTGTGTCCTTGGGCATTGTATTCTGTTTGACATATAAACTGATGCAATAAGACCATTTACTAATCGTAGTTGGAACAGAAAGTCTGTGAATGTTTGAATTTTCTGTTCTGTAGTTATTTGTTATATAAATAGCAGCTCCACAACACATGTGGATCAGTTTAGTCTTATTGTATTTTTCTATTTAAAAAAATAATAATAAAGTGTATTTTTATTCTGCACTGATTTCAGCAGATCCTTAAAGCTATAGTATCGAAATCGGTATCAGAACTGAAAAAAAAAATGGATTGGTGCATTCCAACTCTGCTCCTGGGCACTCACACAGTTTCTCCACAATATACAAGCATTATTCGTTTTTTTTATAATCTCAAATGTCCATTGAAAGTTTAGAAAGAGAGTGAGAGAGAGCAGTGAGTCATTTTCAACAATAACTACTTTTTTTATTTAGAAATATAATAATAATAATATCTTTCCTCTTTTTTCAAACACAAAAGCGATGATTCACCGCAGAGCCTTAAATATCTCCAGGTTGCCGGTACCACTGTCAGCTTGAACCTTTTGTCTCGTCCTCCCTCCATCACCCCATCTCTCTCCTCCTCCTCCTCTTCCTCCTGTTCCTCCTACAGCATCAGTCACTCAGTAGGGCCCTCCTGACACTAAGCACTGCTACTTTGAACTCAGAGTTTCACCCATTCGTCTGCCACTTCCTGCACCACTGGAGCAGTCCAAACAGATCCCTAGTCTCCTGTCACTGGCCTCCCACGCTTCACCTTTGTCAGACCCCCCCTCCCCACCACCTCCCACAACACACACACACACACACACAATGAGGAGACAAGGAACCGACAACTACTCTGCTACCATATTAGGAACAGGAATTTTTTTTACACAAAAAATAGAAGAATAGAAACAACAGGATCATGTAGAGCGGGTTGATACAAATATTTTAAGACCAAAATGGCGGGGCACACTGCAGCAGTTACAGAGAGAGGGGCGATCATTTTACAATGTGTAGTCAAATGGAGTCAGAGTCAATGGAGCCGGAAGCGCCCCCATGTTTACTTCCTGCAGTATCTAGGAGGTTAGTGTTGTGCATTTATACAGTCTATGATACATGCATTATCTCATATGCCTCCCACGCTTCAGCTTCAGAACACCACCTTCACCTCCCTCCCCCCTCCCCCCCAAAGCCCCAGCCTCTCACACACACACGCACAAGCACACATACACACACGCACACACACACCTACACACGCACACACACATACACACGCACACTGAGAGAAGATAAGGAGCCAACAACGACTATGATTAAAACACAACCTGCTCCAGTGTCTCTGCTGAAATTAGGGGTACGAGATGTGACAAAGAGAAAGAAAGAGGGGGGTTATAAAGACTGTAACTTAGTATAGAGATGACAGGATGAATAATGCACCAGTCACTATGATTTATGCATGAGTGTGCAGTTGTATAGAGGTATTCTGACCATTTATGCTTGTTAAAACAAAGGCTAAACTGAGGCTACACCAACTGGATCTATCTTTGTATTACTGGAAGACTGGTGGTCATTTTTTGGCTTCATGATAAGATTTGAGACATAGAAGGTTGAATTGATGATTTAGACTTAGACTTAGATGAGCTTTATTGATCCCCAAGGGAAATTATTTGGACACAGTAGTTCACACATCACAATAACAAAGAGCAAAGAAATATAAATGGTAATAATAAATTATAATAAGTAGCAAAAATATCAAGAGACTGGTGTCAAATAAGGCATAATTATATTAATGTATACTTTCAAGTAAAAATAAAATAAAATAGAAATAAGTAATAAAAATATCACTTATGACTCATTACAGATGCAAACTAAGAGCTAAAGTGTTTCATTCTGCTATTCATTTAACACCAACTCATGATTTTTATCAATATTGTAGATTTAGAATAGTTTTGTGATTTAAATCTGCTCTTGGGTTATTGTGCCAGTGGCATACATTAGTTTGAATATTGTTATTTATTGTCTATATTTTCTTCATCAATATATTGAACTTCAAAATTTGCTATCATGACAGGCCTAGAGATTTCCCATCTTTCCATTTTACATTCATCTTCAAACAGCCCAAAATAGTGTTTGTTTTATATTTGAGAGTTTCTGGAAATATCTTCTGCAGATGGTGCTGGAAAAGCTGCTCAGACCTTCTTACCCATAATTATACACAAAAAACTGCACGTACACTCATTTTCCTAATACAGACTCAAGTTGACACCAGTGTTAACCGTTTTCCACTGATAGCGCTCTCATTTTTGTCGCTTTCTTTATCGGTGCAATAAAAATATGACTCATTTTCATTTCAAAGAGGGGCACACGCGAGGCTGCCTACAGTAGCTTTGAGTTACTTATTCATGTAGACCTTAGTGCTGGCTGAGTTCATACAGTTATGTAACAGCATTGAGCGCCCCGTCTCTCTGTAGGGACGTTCACATGACATGCATACGGTGGTCAAAAGTATCAAAAATCACTAATCGATACTAAAACTAATATTGAAACTAGATACTCATTTCAGCAAGTATCGATAGGCCTGTCACTATAACAGTTTTGATGTGCAATATATTGAATTATCCCCAAAAATCTACAATATTCTATTAAATGGGAGGAGCTCGGAGTAGAGCCACTGCTCCTCCACGTCGAGAGGAGCCAGCTGAGGTGGCTCGGGCATCTATTCCAGATGCCTCCTGAACGCCTCCCTGGGTGGGTGTTCTGGGCATGTCCCATGTCCTACCGGAAGAATGCCCCGTGGAAGCCCCAGAACACACTGGAGGGACTATGTCTCTCTCTCGGCTGGCCTGGGAATGCCTGAGGGTCCCCCCAGAGGAGCTGGAGGAAGTGTCTGGCGTATAGGAAGTCTGGGAGTCCCTCCTTAGACTGCTGCCCCCGCGACCTTGCCCTGGACAAGCGGAAGAAAATGGAAATTAATAAATTGCAACAGATAAATAGCAGACTAAAATACTTTAGTACTTAGTTTGTATCAATAATGAGTTATAGAAGTTATTTAGTGAATCTTTTACACCTTAAATCTTATCGTACAGCCAAAAAACAACCAAAAATTCCCAATAGTGCAAAAAAAATGTACAAACGATAAATACTGACTCAAAAAAATATTGTTCCAGCTTTCATATATTGAACGACTGAACGAAAGTGGATATAGTAATTATTGTGACAGGCCTAGGTATTGATACTAAATAATTCACATTCACAGGACAGAAATGAACGTTTCCTGAATAGATTTAGAGTGATCTGGAGCTTTATCAGAACAAGTAATAGACCAGTATATCAGAACTAATATACACCCATGGATCACAATGGAACCTACCTGGATGATTGAGGGATTACACAGATCACATTCTGTTGTCTAAACAGTGTGTTTTTTATTATTGTGGTATTAGAATCTGTGTTGAGTATTTATTAAGTCTGTTCCTTCAAATCAAAATAGTTTGAAATGTTAGCATTGTGACAACACTAACATTTCACAGAGCAGAACTACTTTATAGACATTTTTACACATTTTTACTTGACTGTTTTTTTTTGGGGGGGGGGGCAAAAGCATGAAGAAATACAGGGATTGTAGTCAGTGGTGGAAAGTAACAAAGCATAAAAGTAAAAGTACAATACTTAAGTACAAATTGTAGGTATCTACTTATGTAAATTTTACAGTGGATACTTTATTCCTTTTAGTTCACTACATTTGAGAAGATGTATCTATACTTTCTACATTTTAGATCTGGACTAAAAAGTAAAAAGTACTTTGAAATGGCTGAGACTTTTTTTTAGCACATTTAATTTGAGTTTCCGTCCCAACTTTGAACAAACCAAATACACAAAAACAGCTACAAAAATTAAGAAGTCAATTGAACACATAAAATCAGCTAAATCAAAATCACTACATTTCATTCTTTAATTATTCTTAAAAGCTCTGCAAAATAGCAAAATACTTTAACTTCAGTAGGTTTTTTCATGTGATACTTTTACTTGACTAACTTTTTGCCCCGTGTCTGTACTTTTACTTAAGTAACAAAATTGAGTACTTCATCCAACACTGATTGTAGTAGAGTATGCAATAAACAGATTTCACTAACCCAGTTTGTCCCATAGTCCCCTGCTTCTGCCGTAGTCACACTTTTAAACCACTCACAAGCACTTGCACGCACAATTGCACCTCATTCATAATGCAGAACTGGAACTATTTTGTTGCCATGTCCCTTCAAGTGACCCAGACTTTTGCTCATCTGAAAAGATGACTGTAGTTCAGATATTAGTGGGTACAGTAGAAAAAGATTCTGTAGGATGTGCTTCTCTTTAAAGGCACATTGTGTAACTTTTCCGTCAATAGCTTTTTCTCCATGGAGATATTATTGCTTTGTCTGGAATATTTCACAGTATGGTATTAAACCTTTCTATCTTCATGGAGACCAAACCAGACCAAGTTGTAGGTCAGATCTGTGGAGAGGCCGCCTCACTCACAGTCAGAGCACCTGTTTTTCTAGGTATGTTTGAACTATAAAACTGTAAAATGTAATACATGCAAGGTGTGCCCTTGAGTCTTTAATCCATCTTTATCTATTTTTGTCTCATTTTGTATAATTGGTCAGTGCAGATATGCTTTTCTTTTTCCCCTCTTCCTTAAATGACCGCTGTGACATTTAGCGTTGCATTCTCTGGATCTTAAACAAGTCCGACTGTATTCAAAGCCTTGGCATTAATAACCGCCAGTGCAGGGCCTGTTCTGTCAATAGGACCTGCTCCCATTAATCCCCATTAACTTTCCCTGCAGTAAAGGCCAGCCCTAAACGCTGTATTGATATTATATTAGGGCTTAGATCTTCCTGGCGTCAGAGCAAAAAGGACTGCCCAGTGCCCACATTCACACTACATGTTGGCATTTTAAGTGTCTGTAAATGTGGGAATGTGGTGCAAACTTGGAAAGCTAACTAAGCAATTTGTTCAACTATATTTAGGATCAGTTTGGGGGGACAGTATGTTTTTGACAAGCTGAAGTGTACCTCTTGTAGAAATTAAATCAATATATTGAAGAGGTCCACACATGGGTCTAGATTGACACAGAAATCTAAAATCAAATGTTCCTTTACTCTAAAAATGAAAATGAAGGAGCCTGTATTGCTCTATTTTCTGATCTCTGTTGTAATGTTGTTTCCTCATCAAAAACATACCTGGAGTTGTGTTTTGTTTCATTCACACATGTTTAACACACAAACCCTGCATACTTAGGCTGAGTTCTTCTATAAAACAGAAAACACTCTGTTCCACATTGTGATGTCATGTGGTAATACAGGAAGTGCTCCACTGTGTTTTTAAACTCCACCATCCTTCACTAGAATCATTTGGATGATTTCAGCCCTGTCCAGTCAAATGAAGCTCGCAATGCTAAGGGGCAAATTTGTCAAGTTCCATATTATGAACAGGAATTTATTTACAGACAAAATAGCAAAAATAAAAACACCAGGATCTCGTAGAAAGGGTTAATACAAACATTTCAAAACCAAAATGATGAGGCTCACTGCAGCAGTTACGGAGAGAGGTGCGACAATTTTTCAATGTAAAGTCAATTAGAAACAGAGTTGATGGAGCCAGAGGTGCCCCCATGCTCACTTCCTATTTGGAACATGGTGGCTAGCGGGTTAGCTTTGTCCATTTATATATACAGTCTATGATACATACACTAAATCTTCATAGCAACTTCATATGTATTACTTGACTTTAGGGCTGCACAAAATATCCCAGTTGATTAGAATTATCATTTGGCAGAGTTATGAAATTGCAGAGGCATCAGTTATTTAGAAAACAGAATATCCTCTGCAAAGAATAAAATATCCTGTCTTATCTTGTTGTATCTGTAGTCAGACCTCTACAAATATGTTCCACAATTCATAGGATTCTTGTATTAGTTTGTCAGTTTCAGACTCTCTCAAATGTTAACGCTCCTGAGTTTATAATGTGCACTATGAACAGAATTCTTAAAAACTCATAATACTAGATAGATCACTTTATTATGTTATCTTGTGATCTATGTTATAATGTTGTTTCCTCATCAGAAACACACCTGGAGTTGTGTTATGTTTAAATCACATATGTTTAACACATAAACTCTGCATATTTAGGCTGAAATTTTCTCTCAGATGGAAAACACTCTGCTCCACCTTGTGATGTCATGTGGTAATACAGGAAGTGCTCCACTGTGTTTTTAAACTCCATACACCTTTACTAGAATAATTTGGATGATTTCAGCCCTGGAATTGCCGAGCTCTACTGAACTAAAGGTGAAAAGTAGCAGTTAACTTGAAAACTACTGCTTCATGACATCACAAGCATTTTTGAGCTTTGGAGACTGATAATAAAGGATTACTCAAACATGTGTTGAAACAGAACACAACTCCAGCTATGTTTTTGAGGAGGTAACAGCAATATAACAAGGCTTAAAGCTCACAAGAGTCAATATTGCGTAATATGGGACCTTCAGTAACAAAATTAGTCCCTGTGTATTTATTGTGATGGCAGCTTCAGATTTTTCCATCTGTTTTGCTTCAGAATTAATTAAATGATCAGTATTAGAAATCTTGCTGTCTCTCGGCCATATCCAATATGTCAGTACAGACGTGAGGAGGAGACTCGTTCATACAACTCAAAGGTCAGCCATGACTGAATTCTCATGTGGAGGTAAAAAGGCCAGAAAAGGCTGAAATTGAACCCAAATCACTCCATGAATACATTGCATTGCCCCAAACATCACAGGATCCCAATTTTGCCCCTTTCTTGATGCGTGGTGTCTAAAATTACTGTCCCACTTGGGGAGAGAAGACAGTGACTCATGGTCTCAGAAGTGGATCTGAGATGGTGCATGCTGGTGGCTCTGACAGCTTGTTGGAGAAGCTTTAATTGAGCACAGTTCATGACCCCCAGACTGGCTCTGTGAAATTGTAACTTGGACGCTTTCTAGGTCTGAAATATTCTAACTATAGCTGTCATGTGGGTAAAGCTGAAGAAGCCCAAAAACTCATTGTAAGCAAGAGTAGAGCAGGAGTTTTAATATTTATTCTCAATAACAAGTAACAATATCATAGCATTAAATAAAGTAAGGGTAAAACCACAGACTGTATATATAAATGGACGCAGCTGCCACGTTCCAAATAGGAAGAACATGGGGCTGCTTCCGAATCCATTAACTGTTTCCTATTCACTTTACAATGTATAATTGTCGCCCCTGCTGCGGTGAGCCTCATCATTTTGGTCTTAAAATGTTCAGATTTATCCACTCTACATGATCATGATGTTTTTATTTTGCCATTTTTCCATTAATAAATTCCTATTCATATTATGGACCAGGCGCCAAATTCGCTCCTATAACCTCTAACATCGTGAGCTTCATTTTACTGGAGCCGAATGCTATGGGTGACATCACACTCTCTTAGTCCACTTCTTTATACAGTACAAAGAGAGCTTTTAGAAACATTCAACTTTTCTCATAATGTCTACATAACAGTACGCAGTGGGGTTATCTTTTCTGGTGGTGCTTAGAATGTTCCGCAGTATGACATTAAACTGTTAACATGAAAACTGCCTCTTCATGACATCACAAGGCGGAACAGAGCAATTTGAGCTTTGGAGATGTAGACAGACTGATAAAGTGTTAAAAGACAACTCCAGGTATATTTTTGATGAGATAACAAGATGAGGTAACATGGCTAAAAGCTCACAAGAGTCAATTTTGTGTAATATAAGCCCTTTAATGCTTGTTTGTGTAACATTCCAGGCAAAGCAGTAAGATCGCCATGATATAATCCGCTATCGACTCTGGAACAGTTCTATAGTGCACCCTGAAATAATATAACTGAAATAAAAAGTTAAAAGTACAGGGTACAAACCTACAGTTCTTCAAAACGTTACAGACATAATCAGATACTGCCTATAGCTGTTATCATGTCTCCTGTATCAACCCTAACCTTACTCAGTGTGTTTAATATCCTGATGAATTTTGCATTGAATGACCCGTGGCGGCTCTTTGTGACTCTGTTCTTATCTTTCATCGTCTGTGGTTTCTCTCATCAGGCAGCCTCTCTGTGGTCGAAGTGGCCTCTCTCCTCGAACAAGAAACTCTGCAAAGACTCAAGAAAGAGTGTGGAGGTCTACAGACACTACTCAAAAACAACCACCAGGTCTTCAGAGGTAAACCTGTACTCTGGCTACGCTCAAATGTACACCAAAATCTGATTATCTGATTTCTGGACCTTTAAAATTAGTTAAAGGGTCCATATTATGCTATTTTCTGATCTATGTTATAATGTTGTTGCCTCATCATAAACCTACCTGGAGTTGCGTTTTGTTTCATTCACACATGTTTAACACACAAGCATATTTAAGGTGAATACTTCTCTTATACAGAAAACACCTGTTCCACCTGGTGATGTCATGTGGTGATACAAAAAGTGTTCCCCTGTGTTTTTAAACTCCATATGCCTTCACTAGAATCATTTGGGTAATTTCAAACCTGGAATTGCCAATCTCTACTAAACAAAAGGTAAAAAGTAGCTGTTTACTTGAAAACTACCGCTTCATGACAACACAGTTTTGAGCTTTGGAGATGTAGACAGACTAATAATAAAGAGTTACTCAAACATGTGTGAATGAAACAAAACAAAACATTTCTGAAGAGGTAACAACATTATAACATGACAAGAGTCAATTTTGCGTAATACAGGACCTTTAAAAGACATGCAAACCATAAAATCTGATGGGAGTAATCAGAGGGATGATTGTGCTGTTTACATGTGATTTTAATAGCCTTGTAATTCCAAAACTCTCTTCATAATCAGATTTTGAGTGCGCATGTAACCGCAGCCAATGTCCTCAATTCAATCTCTTCACTACCAGATGGAGTACTGGAAAAGTAGTTTACCATGGAAAATAAAATGAAAATGAAGGATACACATTTACAAACAGCCTTTTTAAATTTGGTGCTGTCAATTCCAGAAAACTGGCACATTTTATAGTGTGTATGTAATGTGATGTGAAATAAATATGGTTGCTAAGTAACTGTATTTGACAGGTACAAAATGCTTAGTCAAATGCAGTATCAATATGCAGGACAACAATACAGTGAAAAAGACGAGTTGGTTACACTTTATAATAACTACACTTTTAATAGCAAAAAAAACAAGAACAAACACTTAAAGGGCCCACATTACACTATTTTTGGATCTATGCTATATGTTTGAGTAATCCTTTATTATTAGTCTGTCTACAGTTCCAAAGCTCAAAATGCTCTTTTCCACCTTGTGATGTCATGAAGCATTAGTTTTCAACAAAACAGCTACCTTTTACTTTTTGTTCAGTAGAGACTTGCAATTCCAAGAGACAGGGCTGAAATAATCCAAATGATTCTAGTGAAGTTGTAAAAATACAGTGGAGCACTTCCTGTATTACCAGATGACATCATAAGGTGGAAAAGGGTGTTTTCAGTTTGAGAGAAGAACTCTGCCTAAATAAGCCGAATTTGTGTGTTCAACGTGTGTAAATTAAGCAAAACACAACTCCAGGTATGTTTTTGATGAGGAAACAATATTATAACAGAGCAGAAAATAGTGTAATATGAGCCCTTTAAAAGCACTTTATAGTTTATAGTGTGACGTTAGCATCTTAAATGATGTTCACTGCTCTTAAAATGAGCTCATTCAAGTCAATAAATAACCATGTGAAAATAACAGCACATGATCCAGAAGTGTTTCTGATTTGTTTCTAATTAAATGAAAATGTGTTTTTTTAACGAGCTACACTCTCCAAAACCAAGCACAATAAATCTCACCCCAAACCACATTCTAAGAAAAACTAAGAAAAGGTTACATCATGTAAGTGGTGGGGCATTCAAATGTGAGTAAATATTGTGTTATACTTTGTATGCATCATTCCTATGTAAGTTTTTATACTTAAACTAACTACCCCTTAAAGGTGCATTATGTAACTTTGTTTGGGGGTCCGTCACCTGCTTGTTTCTATGGATATGTCATTGCTCTGCTTGGAATGTTCCACAGTATGACATTAAACAGCTCTACCTTACATTAATTAAATTACAGATGGTTTTACTACTCAAAAATACCTAGAAAAACAGGCATTCTGACTGTGAGTGGGGTTGCCTCTCCACAGATCTGACTTAATGTAGTCTGGTTTGGTCGCCATGAAGGTAGAAATGTTTAATGCCAGACTGTGAGACATTCCAGACAAAGCAATAACATCTCTATGGAGAAAAGCATTTGAGGGACCCTCCACCAGAAATGTTACACAATGCACCTTTAATGAAGATCCAAGGAAGGAAGGAAGGTATTTGGGATTGAACAACTTAACTGTTTGCTCTGTTTTTCAGTGGAAGGTGGGCGGGTACAGATTCGAGACTGGCGCGACACGAAGCCTACCAGGGACATCAAGAGGAAGCCCGTTGCCCCCGGCGCCCTGAAAACTCGCCTGTGCTGGTTCCACACGCACCACCCTCAAGGCTGCCCCCTACAGCTCGAACAGTGCACCTTTGCCCATGGACCTAGTGACCTCCGACCTTCCACCAGACTCCTGAAGAAACGAAAGCGCGAAGATTGTTGACTACACATTCCAACATTTAATTTCTAATATTTTTACAACTTTTAAAGGGCCACCACCTGCTTGTCTCCATGGAAATGTTATTGCGTTGTCTAGATTGTTGGACTGTATAGATTAAACCCATTTATCACAAGGAAGACAAGCAGGTTACAGCACTACGCTACATTACAGTTCAGATCTGTGGAGAGTCGCCCCTATTCACAGAAGGAATTAATGTATTTTTGAGCAATAGAAACGCCTGTAATGAATAAATGCTAGATGGATATGTTTAATGTCATACTATGGAACATTTCAGGTAAAGCAATAACATCTCCATGGAGACAAGTCGGTAGGGGACCTTTCTGAGTGGTCTTCACTTGACAAAAAAGGCTCCTTATTTATTTTTTTTTTTAAGTTTACCTCTGTATTACTACTCTCAAACTTCAAATGAACAAACACTGATCTAAATCTAAATAAAAAATATACAAAATAATGACATTTGTTAGCAAGGTGACAGCTGGCGTCCCCTCCCCACCAGAAAAGTTACATAGTGCACCTTTAAAGGGCCCATATTACACTCTTTTAAAAAAAAATCTATGTTACAATATTATTTCCAAATCAAACACATACCTGGAGTTTCGTTTTGTTATAATCCTTCATTTTGTAACACACAAATCCTTCTCATTTAGGTTTCCTTCTCTCATGACATCATAAGGTGGAACAGAGCATTTTGAGCTCTGGAGATGTCAACAGAGTAATATTAAAGTGTTACTCAAACACGTGTGAATGAAACAAAACACAACTCCAGGTATGTTTGAGGAAGTAACAACATTACAACATGACTAAAAGCTACCTCGAGTCAATTTTGTGAAATATAGGACATTTAAAGACGGTAGCTCTTTTTATCATTTTGAATCCCTGAAAGCCAAATTGTGAGCACAAACGTTCCGTAGGCGGTGGGTGACCTCTGAGTGGCTTTGAGGTTCACAGAGGAGACAGTGGGTGAAAACGTTTGAACAAAATAAATGTTAAGGCCATGAATTATTTGTTGGAGGAGAGGAGGCTAGCACTGTGTTCTGTGCCCTCTGGACTGATGCATGCCACTGCTGGGCTTCTCTGAAATGGACTGTTGTCACCCTGTGTCTCAAATGTCAGGTGCTTTGGGCCAGCAGAGGAGCATCATGGGAGATTTGTTTGTTTATCAAGAGGAAAATATTCACACTGTTGATGCAATAAAGGAGACGTCTTTCAGCTTTGAATCACAAAAGATTCATGAATACTGGGAGGACCGCTCTGTGTCTGTTCTAAATATCACAGGGCTTCTGAGGAAATCATTGATGCAATGGACTCAAATTAAAACAAATCTTCATATTCTAAAATGTCACAGTTGTGTTATTTGTAACTTGTTTTGCATTGTGTATTACATTGCACTTATTAATTTTTAAAAGTTGGCTGAAGGTAATGGGGTTCTTTTAGGTTTAAAACAACCGGATTTCAGCGTTGAAAATACAACTGTTTTCAATAAAAGCAATATTTGATTTGCACACTTTGTAGCTGGGGACATACTTATGATTTCATAAGAGGGTGTAGAATTTATATACAAACTCTACACCCCCTACCTTTAAAGTTCACAGTGAAAAAGAGAGATCACACCTGCACATATTCAAACAGCAGTGGTCTGAGGTGTGTTCAAACCACCACCCTTCCATTTAAGATACCACTATAACACCACTATTTTATAAATAAATTACACATGATTTGTGTCAGATGCCCTTCCAGATAATACCCTGTGTGTTTATTTGGTGTTTTTTCAGAGCTCCTATCAATACTGCATTGAACAGACATTTTGAGTGATTGAAGTTGACTGCTGTCAGACTGAAGCTGTTCATCAAGGCACTGGGTCTTTGTTCTTTGTGCAGAGACATCAAAAATCCATATTGCTGTTGAAAGGGGGTGTCCTCGGGCTGGTCTCATATTAGTAGATGTGCCTATATTCCCTGGAGTGCAGCAGCAGTGTCTTTTTATGTGTTTATGTTTTAAAGGGCCCATATTACGCCATTTTCTCATCTATGTTATAATAATGTTGTTTCCTCATCAAAAACATACCCAGAGTTGTGTTTTGTTTCATTCACACATGTTTAACACACAAACCCTGCATATTTAGGTTGAGCTGTTCTCTCAAACAGAAAACACTCCACTTTGTGATGTCATGTGGTAATACAGGAAGTGCTCCACTGTGTTTTTAAACGCCATACACCTTCACTAGATTCATTTGGATAATTTCAGCCCTGGAATTGCCAATTATTTCTGAACAAAAGGTAAAAAGTAGCTGTTAACTTGAAAACTACCGCTTCATGACAACACAAGGTGGAACAGAGCATTCTGATCTTTGGAGATGTAGCCAGACTAATAATGCAGAATTACTGAAACGTGTGAATGAAACAAAACACAGCTTCAGGTATGTTTTTGATGAGGTAACAACATTATAACATGGCTTAAAGCTCAGAAGAGTAAATTTTGTGTAATATAAGAAAAGTCTTACACAAACCTTTAAAACAAGATTGGAAATAAGGATGAGAAAGATGTCTTGGTGAACATAATCTATGTAATCTTTCAGTCTGTCTGTATTCGTTTAAATGTATTCCTCTCTCCCTCAGGAAATCAATTGATCTTCCAAACATCATGTGACTGGATCGACTTGGTGCTCCACATTTGATTGTCAATGAGATGAAAGAGTTTCCCTGCTCACACCTCTGCTTTAACCTTTTGACCCCAACCGCATCTGACCCCTCTCCGGTAAACCATCATGAGGACTGTTTATGTGCTGCCATGGCAACTGCGGAGGTGGAGCAGTGCAGAGCCAGATTACTGCCAACCTATCCTCTATCTCCAACAGCACGCACAGAAACAGCTATGAGGTAAATTCAACTATTCAGCCCTTTAGAGAATTAATTACTTAACAGTTTTGGAATAACAACTAGTTTGAAAAGTCTTTTAAACTCATGACAAACTAGAAGCACAGTGTTTTCGAACTTCTCAATGTTCTAATATTTGCAAAGAAAAAAATCAATTTTATTATTAAAAAAAACAACATTATTTTAGTTGGGTCGCAGGGGCAGCAGTCTAAGCAAGGACTCCCAGACTTCCCTCACCCCAGACACTTCCTCCAGCTCCTCTTTTGGGACCTTAAGACGTTTCCAGGCCAACCGAGAGACATAGTCCCTCCAGTGTGTCCTGGGAACCTCTGGGATATAATTTTAGTTACACTGACAATAGATGACAAATTATGTTTAACTTGTTTGTAAAAAAGTCAACTAAAAACAAACTTAACATCTGAATCTGTATTTAAACTATTTAGCAATAGAGAATGCTGTTGTAATAAAAGTAGTTTCTATAATTTTCAGTGTTGGGCAGTAAGGGATTATTGTAATCGGATTTGTTTTTAGTAACGCAGTAATGTAACTAGTTACAATTGAAAAATTAGTCATTGGATTATAGTGTCTTAAACCAGTAAAACAGGATCATGAGATGTGATCTTTTGGTGTCAGACGCAGAGCAACTGTGAACCAAAATAACACAAATATTGGTTTAAGGAGGGCTGTGTTGTCACCTCTTTTTGTAATGAGGTTTTATAACAGAAAGTGTCATTAGTGTGCACTGTGTTCTTGCTTTTTATAAGTTGCTTCCTGAGCTGTGTGTTTTACTTTTTTCAAAGTAACTTATAGTAATCAGTACTAAAATTACTGATCAACAATTGTTTGTAAATATCTACAGTACAAATGTAGAGGATTTGCACTAATGGCAAATAATGAAACAAAAAGTTAACTATGGATTTATTTTAAACAAGCTGGTAGCACTTAGTCTGGCCCGGGTGCAACACAACATGATGCTAATAGCCCCAAAATAGCAGTATCTTTGCTCAGTGGGAGCTATGTAAACCATGTCAACTATGCAAGCACATTTTCCATTTTAAACTCTTATCCAGGCTGATATCAAACATGGCTCTAGATGTTTACAGTGAGCCCATTACAGGTTTATGAGTTTCATTTTAGTACCTTTGTGACTGATTTACATCGATATAAACTGCATATTACCACTTATTCTAAGATAGTTGTTGCCTGGGGAAAGGAATTACTGCTA